>CM061552.1:258695854-259085854 GCA_030864225.1 Capsicum baccatum var. pendulum
TACTGGCCCTAGTCCTCTAGTCCTCTGCCCTAATTCGCATCCTCCAGACTTTCCTATCTAGGGTCATGTCCTCGATGAGCTGTAACTGCTCCATATCCCGCCAAATCACCTCACCCCAGTACTTCTTCGGCCTACCCCTACCCCGCCTAAAACCATCCATCGCCAGCCTCTCACACCTACGAACCGGGGCATCCATGCCCCTCCTCTTCACGTGACCGAACCGGCTCAATCGGACTTCCCGCATCTTGCACTCCACCGGGGTCACACCAGCATTCTCCCTGATAGTCTCGTTCCGAACTCTATCCCCTCTAGTCAGCCCACACATCCAGCGCAACATCCGCATCTCTGCCACCTTCATTTTTTGGATGTGGGACTTCTTAACTGGCCAACACTCCGCTCCATACAACATGGCCGGACGGACTACCACCCTGTAGAATTTGCCTTTAAGCTTGGGCGGCACCTTCTTATCGCACAGCACCCCCAACGCGAGCTTCCACTTCATCCATCCCGCCCCAATACGGTGCGAGACATCCTCGTCAATGTCCCCGTTTCCCTGGATCACGGACCCGAGATACTTGAAACTATCCCTCTTACATACCACCTGTGATTCCAACTTCACTACCACCTCATCCTCCACCCTCACGTCATTAAACTTGCATTCCAAATACTCTGTCTTGCTTCTGCTCAACCTGAACCCTTTAGACTCAAGAGTTTGTCTCCACACCTCTAATTTATCATTCACACCCCTTCGAGTCTCATCAATCAGAACTATATCGTCTGCGAATAGCATACACCACGGCACCTCCCCTTGAATCCGCCGCGTCAACACATCCATTACCAAGGCAAACAAAAAGGGGCTAAGAGTAGATCCCTGATGCAATCCTGTCAAGACGGTGAAATGCTCTGAGTCTCCTCCCGCCGTCCTCACCTGAGTTTTTGCTCCCTCATACATGTCCTTAATTGCTCTGATATAAGCCTGCGGAACTCCACTCACCTCCAAGCACCTCCAAAGCACCTCCCTGGGGATAAAAGGATAACAAAAATACATTAAAATTGAGTTTAAGGGATAATAAGATCCCTGTGAAGTTGGAGCGTGTCGTAGCAATTTTAACCATAGTTCAGACGGATACTGAATGCTTATCTCATATTTAGCTGTTCAGACTCAATATATTTATTTCTAAAAGGAAAAATGTCCACGTATAGCTTTTTGGGGTGTTTGGTAAATTAAAAAATGCTTAAAAAAAGCAAGAAACTGATTTAAAAAAAGTTGGGTATCCCATCTTTTTACTTTTTAGATTAAATTTTGTTTAGATTTGACCAAAATATTTATCTTTTTATCCCTTATATTTTTCTCTAATTCCAACAATACCTTGAACTTGTAACCCTTAAATATATAGTTTTCCATCTTTTTCTCTTTGTTGTTTCTCTTCGTCTCTTCCCTCCAATTTTCTGTTCATCATTCTCCTTTATTTTTCAGCGAATCCATCATTACATCGGAGGTTTACATATTTTTTAACATAGCCAATTGTTACAAGCTTGCAATGTTACAATATAATACAATTTTTATATAAAATATGTCCTAAAATTTTTATTTTTTAATTTTTTAAAATAAAAAATAACTTATATTTATAAATTGACCTCACCTAATCACTTTATATTGAAAGTGCATTTAAATAGAAATTATTTTTGTATTACTAGAATTAAAAATTAAAAATAATTTACCTTATTTATAGTATTAATAGCTTTAAGGACATTTAAATCATTTTGACAACAAAAAAAATGCTTAACATCATTTGTTTACCAAACATATCAATATTTTTTTTTATTATTTTCAACACTTCTATCCAAACACTTATCTACTTAATTTATAAGTACTTATTTTAAACTTTTAATCACTCAAGCTAAAAAACTATTTTTTAATCCTATCCAAACAGGCTCTTACATATCGATGCAGGTCTTGATATTTTAATTTTTATACCATTTTAACAATTTAACCTTGGATAAAAATAATTACAAAAAAATAAAATCATATTTTAGATTTTATACATATATATATATATATATATATATATATATATATATATATATATATATTGGCTTTAATATTTTTGATAATTATTTCTTGTTTAATCATTCAAAAAAGAGCTCAGTTCTTGCAATGACCCGAATTTCTCAACAAACTTTAACTATATTATACTTCCAAACCTAAATTACAATGGAGAATTAAAATAACAAGGTAATAATGAACAATACTAATGAGGAAGAACAAGCGAAGAAGAAGGTAAATAAAAAGGGACGAAATACTAAGCCACTGAAGGAAAATGGGAGAATAACAACATACGCCAAAGCTTCAACACAATTTTTATGCCCTTTTACAACACCTGATTCTCTTTTAATAATTTGGTTGTCCTCCCTTGCCTCGGATCCCACAAAAAAAATTTCAATATTCCAAAGACGTTCTTTTACTCTAGTCTTTTGGCTAATCGGGTTCATAATTTGATAGTTTAAAGGCAAACTAATTAGACGTTTGAAAATAGAAAAAAAATTCATCTTATCTTGACATTTTTAAAGTTGAAATTGGAATTTGAATTTATTTGGCTATATTCTTTGCAAAAGTGTATGAATATACTTTTTAAAATATAATTTATAGCCCCGACGTTTAAAAACTAGCAGTATTATCCAATTTGACATTCACCTTAAACATATAATCAAATTTTGTTTACAGGAATAATGTCTCAAAATAAATAGTTACATAATATTAAAGAAATTAAAAAAAAAAGGTAAAAGAAATTATAACTTCTTTTACTTTTCATAGATCGAATACTGCTATCTTTTCTTACATTATTACTTTGTCCTACTTGAGAACTTTAATATATCCAATTTGGTGCACCTATGGTTCGAATTATTATTTGTTTTATGCCAAAGTCAAACTGCTACAAAAAAATTAATATTAAACGGTAAACATTCACAATCGGTTGACAACCAAATAAGAAAGCACAGTTGCAATACTTTCGTCGTCTCTCTTATTTTCCTTTTTGGCGGCCAATTTTTTTTCTTCAAATGCAGTAGTTTCCTTTTGTTCACATTCATCACCGAGAAATTGTTATGAATTGGGACAAATTTGATACTATGTACATCTCAAAATACTTATCGCCTTTACTAAAATATTTATGATAATTTTAATAGAAGACATTTATACTTTTCAAATTTGAGTGTGCATAAATAGACACATAAACTCGTATAAAATTGAATGAATAGATACAACCGTCCAACATGACATTATATGCGTCCTACATTACATGTACAAATCAACGTGTGCTGACTTGTTCAACTTATACAGGTTTAAATGCTTATTTGTGCACATCCAAAGTTGGAGAATACAAATGTCATATAAAGTCAAGTTAAAAAGCTCATTAATATATTATGCTATTGTAATCTCGCATCTCAAAACTTAGGTTAATGGAAAGAGCTTGGATCCGAACTGCCTATTTGGTAAACCTGGAAGGAGGGACTTCTTTCTGGGGTTACTGAAGATTTCAATCACATTTTATACTCAAGTTGTTCACATCAAACTAATGTATACATGATACACATCTTTTACATACACTTGTAGTATAATTTGTATATCATCTTTTATATAGTGTCTGCCCTGTATATGTTTTATCCTCCAATTTTCTGTACATATTGCACATCACATAACAGGCTCCAATGTGCAATTTAGCAGTTCCATTAACATGGACCTTTGCTAGATTGCGAACCCCACTTATTTAGCTGTTTTACTCTATTAGTTACCTATCAGTAAAACAAGTAACCTAACGTTGTTCACTTATGCAGAGTAAGTAAGGAGATAGTATTTTTACGTGGAAAACACCCGGCTCAAAGAGGTGTAAAAAATCACGACCTGTACCTCTACAAGATTTAACCCCAACTTCACTAAAACTCTTGAGCCTCAACAATCAACAAATTACAAGACACTTGTAAACTAGGAATTAAACTCTAACTCTTATTTCTACAATGACACAAATCTTCCCAAGTCTTCGAGTTTCCCAACTTGAAGACACAAATCCTAACTCAGTTTATACTTCACTGAGACTACAATTAAAGCTCATTACACTCTAGAACCAACCTATTATACAAAGTCTATGACTCTTTAACTCAAAGTAGAGGAGCAGTATCTACTTATGACTTCTTCAAGCTGTTGAACTAATTTGCTGATTGGTGCTTTTCTTATCAGTGCATGAGTGTCTTCTTTGAAAGTCATTTCTTATATTTAGGCCACTCTGATGAAGTCCCGCAGATGATGTAATCTTCTTTCTTCAATAGGAATCTATCAGTTAGTTACACTCCTTGTTGTATTCGGTCTTCTTGTCTAGGTCGGATTCCTTTATCAACTCAACTTCAAGTGTTGTGTTTATCTTCTTCTCAACTTCTTTTCTGCACGTGATAAATGTTGAAAGCATATCTGAATTTTCTTGCTTATCCACTTCTGACTTCAACCATTATTTTATCATCAGCCATGTCTGTTACTTCTATTAGCTTCACTTGTCTGGACCGGCATGAATAATGTGTTTCACTCATACGTCAATCATCAAAACTTCATTTCTCTACCAAATTTCCCCTTTTTG
The DNA here is from genome assembly GCA_030864225.1 of Capsicum baccatum var. pendulum. NCBI lineage: Eukaryota > Viridiplantae > Streptophyta > Magnoliopsida > Solanales > Solanaceae > Capsicum > Capsicum baccatum. The sequence goes on from CM061552.1 coordinate 258,700,480, forward strand.
ATGATGACAAATTAGTACATGTTTAACATCACAACATTCCTCTTAAAATCCTGACATACTCAATTAAGAAATTAAACACAAGGATACTAGAATGAAACAAGTTAGTCATTTGAGTTATAAACATTGCATAATCTATTCTTCCCCTTTTTGACATCATCGAAAATAGGCCCCAATAAGTGACAATAGTGTTTAATAATCCATAGTCACTGGGGTTATTACAAAAATAATCAAAATTCAGAGTAAAATACTAATATGCATTAAGTTTAACAAGAGCAGAACACAAGAAACAATTAAGTCAAGTTCATGCATGTAGGAGCAAGAGACAATTAATAGTACCAAAAAGTGATAAAGAAGAAACAGTTAAGCAAAAACAAAGGCATTCCTAAGGAACTATGAAGAGGACTAAGTAGAGAAAGCGGAAGGAATGAGGTTAGTTAGTTTTTGTATGATTTCAGCATTTATAGATCTTTCACTCTCGAGAAAAGCTTGAAGAGAAGCAATCTGAGCAAGAAGTTCTAGTTTTTTAGCAGTATAAGCCACTTGACCAACCTCCAGTTCAGCTTGAAGAGCCTCCAACTCAATAGTTTTATCAGCAAGAGCATTCCTTAATCGTTGCATAGGATTATCAACATTCCTCATTAAAATAGGTAGTTTCATATGGTTCACAGTCCCTAGAACATATTTGATGGTCTGCATAGACCAAACTTGGACAGGCACCAAAAAGTCTTCAAAAATAGGAGCAAGCCAGAATTCATAGGAAAGGGCATGGCTATTTATATCCTTGAGAAGAACCCTTTACATGTGCTGAATAACAAGCCTAGGCAGGTCAATTTGAACTTCAGTGTCAAGCAACTCCATGATAATGAGATCAAGAAAATTTTCCACAATCCTTCATTCTTTCCCAAGAGTGAACATCTTATGAACAACATCAAAGTAGAGTTTATAAAGAGGAGTCATCTCACACTTAAGAAACCAACAATAATTTTGTAGATGAGGATTATTTGAAAACTTTCTAGAGATTTCAAGGGCAGAGGCAATGTTGTCAAGGAGAGGCCAAGCGAACTTGACATTATGACCCCAACCCCTTATAGGAATGTTTAGAATCCTAGCAATATCAACAGCAACAAGATTGATAGTGAACCCTCTGATAATGGTAGAAAATATCTCTCCAATAGCAACCCCATTAGTATAAAATTCATAAACCTTAGCTTTCCCAAATTTTCTTTGAAGATCACCTTGAAGAAACAAGTGGGACCACCCCTGGGCCTCTAATTTTGTTAATAATACTCCCATCTTAGACCCCTCAAAACCATTAACAATGCGTTCTCTATTAAACTTGTTCTTCTGAAAGTGCAAAACATAATTCGTAGGAGAGTCAAGATTTGCAGTTGTTTCATCAAGCTCAAAGTCGGGATCTAGCTTAGCAGGAGCATCAAGAGGTGACTCAGAGTGAGAAATTTAGAAAGAACAGGTTTGATGACCTATTTCTTGGAATGAGTAGAGGAATTTGGGGGAGTGGGTTTTGAAGAAGATGAAAATTTTGAAGCAGGGGTGGACTTTGGTAGAGTAGAGGGTGTACAAAAGGAGGAAGGTTTAGGAATAGTATGTTTCACTGTCTTGCCTTTACGCACAGAGTGAATCAATACATCTTGAGAGGAAGATAGAAGAGGATGGGTAGGTGTTACCATACACTTTCTCTTGATAGCTTGAAGTACTTCAGCTAGAGAAGACTCTTCTTGTTGTTTTTTCCAACGAGTGTGAGGAGTTCTAGGAGAGGGAACAACAGGACAAGGCTCAGCAAGATCCTGGTCCTCAACAACAATGGGAGAGGAGGAGTGTTTCTCTTTAGGTGAGATCATGATTTTTGATGAATCAAATTAGAAATTGGAACATCATCAGGGTTAATAATTTAGAGTGGAACAGGAGGTAGTGAAGTGGGGTTGGGAAAGGACTAAGAACTGGAAGAAAATTAAGAAAAAGGGTTTTTCAAATTTGTCCAGGTGGCGAAATCAGATAATTTGATTGGAATAATTAGTGGAATGGAAGGTGTTGTGGTGGAGGTGGGATAAAGAATGATAGCTGTGGAAGAAGAGGCAGAGAAATCAGATGACGGAGTAGAAGAAGAGGATGCCATAGTGAAGAAAGAACACAAAGTTATTCTTTCTTTTGGGATGGTGAATGAGTGAGGAGTAAAGAAAAGAAACTGATATAAAAAGAGGAGAGAAAGTTGAAACGTAAAGGGAATGGATTTGATGTGTAGCAGTGATAATGATGAAGAGTTACAGTGGAGATCAGATTGTTGTGACAACTTTTTTGAAGAGTTACAGTGGCGATGGGATTGTTGTGACAACTTTTTTGAAAAAGTTGGACTCTTTGGGTTTTGGCAGTTTAGAAAAATTAAAGGACTAGAAGGGCAAACTTGTTTCTCTTTATGCATTTTAAGATAAACTAATAATCATACCTGAATTCTTCAAAATCATGAACAAAATTGCTTAAGTGTTCCAGTATCACTGTAAAAAATAATAATGAAAGTTAGGTCTATCAAAATTTTAGAATTAGGACACACAACTAAATGTGCAAGATTGGATTAATCAATAAGAACTCAAGAGCACATCAACTTTTCAAGTTAATCATTGGGGGAGATTTATGCAATCTTAATCATCGCCAAGGCTAACCTATACTTTTCAAAGTGTTCTTTGCTTAATTCCTTGGTGAATATATCAACAATTTGATCTTTAGTAGAACAGAACAAGATTGATATAAGACCCTTTTCAATATAAACTATAAGAAAGTGATGTCTAATATCAATATATTTAGATCTTTTATGATGGACAAGATTCTTTGCAATATTAATGGGACTTGTATTGTCACAAAATATAGAAACACATTCAACATCCACACCAAAATCCATGAGTTATTGTTTAATCCACATCAAATAAGTACAACAAGATCCAACAGTAACATACTTAGCCTCAGTAGTAGATAGAGCTACTGAGTTTTGTTTCTTAGTGGACAGGTAATTAAACATGATCCAAGAAAGCGTGCAATGCCTATGGTGCTCTTCCTGTCCACCAAATAGCCTGTATAGTCAGTATCAGAATAACCCACTAAGTTAAAATTACTACCTTTAGGATACCATAGGCCAAGAACATTTGTTTCTTTGAGATATCGAAAGATTCTCTTCACAGATTTCAAATGAGATTCTTTCGGATTTGCTTGGAACCTTGGACATAATCCCACACTAAACACAATATTAGGTCTGCTTGATATGAGATAAAGTAATAATCCTATCATCCTTCTATATAGTTTTTGCTCCATATCATGGTCTGTTTCATCCATATCTAGCTTTGTGACAGTGGCTATTGGCATGATGATCAATTTTTCCTCTTCTATGGAATTTTTTTTATGAAGTTCCTTGACATATTTTTGTTGATGAATCATGGTTCCAGAGGCTGTTTATTTGATTTTCAATCCTAAGAAAAAGTTTGGCTCCCCCATCATACACATTTCAAAGTCAGCTCATGAGTTTTGCAAAGTCATGTGTCATGTTCATATTTGTGGAGCAAAAGATAATATCATCAACATATACCTGCACAACCAAATCATTTCCATTAGTGTTTAAGAAAAGAGTGTCGTTAATTTTACCTCTAGTATGGCCATGCTCTAAAAGGAATTTTCACAATCCTTTATACCAAGCTCTTGGAGCTTATTTCAGTCCATACAAGGCCTTGTCAAGCCTGTACACATAATTAGGAAACTCCTTACTCTTAAAATTTGGTGGTTGTTTGACATACACCTCTTCTTTGACAAAATTCCATTAAAATGCACTCTTAACATCCATTTGATAGAGAATGAATTCCATATAAGCAGCAAAACCTACAAGAAGACTTATTGCTTCAATTCTAGATACAGCAGAAAATGTCTCATCAAAATCTATGCCTTCTTCTTGATTGTATTCTTGGACCACCAATATTACCTTGTTTCTTGTAACTATTCCATGTTCATCAACCTTGTTTCTATATACCTAATTAGTTCTAATCACTGTTCTATTTTTTGAATAAGGAACTAAGTGCCACACCTTGCTTCTTTCAAACTGATTTAACTCATTTTGCATGGCTATGATCCAATCAGCATCAAAAAGTGCTTCCTTCACTTTTTTTGGTTCAATTTCTGACAGAAATGCTCTGAATTCACATATGACCCTTAACCCGAAACTTGTAGTAATCCCAGAAGTGAGATCAGTGAGCACATTTTCAATAGGATGGGATCCTTGATACTTGTATCCTTTTGGGACCAATTCTTATGAGCTACTAGAATTACTCGAATTGTTCTGAGTTGGGGTAGTTGGTGATTCAGTTCCCCCTATCAGTGTGCCTCCAAAATCAGTTCCCTATGTCAAGGTGCGTCCATGTTTGGTACCTTCAATTGATGGACCATGTTGAGCAACCTGTTCCTCAGAATCACTTCTTTTCTGCAAGTTAGTCTTAGTACAAGATTCATCAAATACTACATGCACACTTTCTTTAATACAATTTGTTCTGTTGTTTTGAACCCTATATGCCTTACTATGATGTAACTATCTTAGGAATATTCCCTCATCACTTTTAGTATCAAAATTTCTCGATTGATTTTCCTATTATTATGAATGAAACATTTACAACCAAAGGTTCTAAAATGAGAAATATTTGGTTTTCTTCCTTTCAGTATGAAATTCATAGGGAGTCTTCTCTAGAATAAGTCTGATCATGCACCTATTTATGATATATCCAGCAGTACTGATTGCCTCAGCCCAAAGGTTTTTAGCAAGATTTCCTGCAAGCATCATTGTTCTAGCCATATCTTTCAAAGTCATATTTTTCCTCTTTACTACTCTATTTTGTTGAGGTGTTCTGGGAGCAGAGAAATTATGATCTATACCATTTGCAGAATAGAATTCTAAAAACTTGACATTTTCAAATTCTGTACCATGGTCAGATCTTATGGAAATTAGGGAAGTACCAGTTTCTTTTCAATTTTCTTGATGAATATAGTAAAGACATCAAATGCATCTTCTTTGGAAGCTAGAAATAATGTCCAGGTAAATCTTGAATAATTATCAACAATCACAAAAACATACCTTTTTTCACCTCTACTTTGAAGTCTCATTGGTTCATACAGATCCATATGGATCAGGTTAAGGCACTTGTTTGTACTGATATGATTCTTTGATTTGAAAGAAGATTTTACCTGCTTCCCCCTTACACAGACACTGCAAACCTTTTCTTCCTGGAACTTGGTTTTGGGCAAACTCAATACCATATCTTTGAAATAAAGTTTGTTTAGTTGTTTTAGACTTGCATATCCTAGTCTCTTATGCCAAAGGAGGGGATCATTTTCTATAACACTCAAAACAGGCCAGCTTTGTTCCTGGTATTTTCATTATGTTAGCTTTGTACACATCCCTGTATCTTCTTGCAGTGAGCTCAACCTCCTCGGTGTCCATCCTTTTGTCTTTGACTATTGCAGAAGTAAAAATAACTTTGTTACCTTTATCACACAGTTGTGATATGCTAAGCTGGTTGTTCTTCAATCCCTCCACAAGGTAGACATCCTCCAACGCCCTTGATTCAGATGAACCAATTTTTTCATCACCAAAAGAAACTCCACCCTCACTTATTTTGGAGTGTGAAAGGAATTTTTTCTTATCACTAGTCATGTGTCTTGAGAAAGCACCATACAGGTACCATTGATTTTTTCTTTCTTTCACTCTCATCTGCAAAAGTAAATCATGGGTTAGATTTAGGAACCCAGACAATCTTGAGCCCTTTTTATGAGTAAATGAATGAATCATATTTCTTCTAGTCTATGCAAACAATGGGTTACGTAACCTATTCCTTTGTTCAGATTTATTTTTCTGAATTAGTTTATTTTCCAGATTTATACTCCTAGATATGTTTTTTGCAGTAATAGGACATTTAGTAGTTGGATGCCCAGAATTACCACAAATATAGCACAAATCTTGAGTAGTATATTGGCTTTTGTAAAAACCCAGCTCAGTTTTTTCATTGTGACTTCTCTCACTCAGTTTGTGAATAATTCTTGAGGAATTTGTCCACCTGTTTTCTCTTTCAAGATCAAGCTTGAGTTTAGTGATTTCTTGGCTTAAGTTGTTCATCATTTATTTTGCATCACTACACTCCTATTTGTACTTGATTAACTCTAGTTCAACATTTTCCCATTCTTTGTTTTTACCGTTTTTTCCCTTTTTAATGAGTGTTAGTTTTAGGACTTCAGTTTTGAGCATAACATTAGCAGAATCGAGTTGTACAACCTGTTCCTTAAGAGTGTTGTTTTCTTTTTCAATAGCGTTCTTGCAAGCTTCTAAATCAATGAAATCAAATTTTAGGCTTGCAAGAATGTTGAACAACTCATCCCTATTAAAAGTCAATTCTTGGAAATCATCAATTAGAGCACTCATCAAGGACACAAATTTTGTTTTAGAAAATAAGTGCAATTTTTATTTAAGCTCAAGAATACTTACCTGAAAAGTACTATCTTCTTCTTTCATGTCTGAATCTCTAATAGCCATGAGTGCAGTTTTATTAATTTCTTCATCATCCGACTCATCTGAATTAGATCCCCAAGTGGCAACCATAGCATATTCTTCCTTCTCTTTCTTTTTGGCCTTTTTCTTAGTTTTTTTTAGCTCTTTGCTTTCTCCATTCTATTTCCCAGACAGGATAGTCTCTGATTTGCTGATCAGTCTAACCACACTTGTAGCATCCATTAGGATTGTCATTTGATCATTTCTTGCTACCTGTTTTCTTTTTCTTTTTGAAAAATTTGCTAAATTTCTTAGTTATGAAGGCTACATATTCTTCATCAAGTTTAACTTCTTCATCACTGTCTCATTCCTTCAAAGCCAAGGTTTTCTCAAGAGCTACCACTTCTTTCTTGATTCTATCAATTTGTATCTCATAAGTCTTGAGATTACCTATCAGTTCATCCAGTTTCATTTGAGTAAGATCCTTTACCTCCCTAATAGCAGTGACCTTAACATCCCATTTAGACTTAGGAAATACCCTCAACACCTTTTCAACTTGTTCCTCAACAGGAATGTCTTTTCCTAAGGAAGTCAATTCATTTGCTAAAGCAATGAGTCTTGTCATTATTTCATGGAGTGATTTATTTTCCTTCATCTTGAAAGCCTCATATTCAATAAAGAGAGTTTAAATTCTGAACTTCCTCACTTGAGAGGTGCCCTCATATGCATTAACTAGGGCATCCCAGATTTTCTTAGCAGTGGTAGAGTTTTACACTCTATTATACTCAACTGGCCCTAGTCTAAAGACCGAAATATTCCTAGCCTTAGCATTTTTCTTTAATGCTACCAAGTCGTCTATAGTAAATTCACTTCTCACTTTATTGACCTATTCAACATCAACCAGCTTCATCGGAATAGTAGGGCCATCAGTGATTCTGTCTCACAACTTGTAGTCTTCCCTTTGAATGAACATTTCCATCCTAGCTTTCCACCAGATAAAGTGAGAACCATCAAAGAGTGGAGGTCTAGTGGTTGATTGACCTTCATTATGACTAGTAGGTGGTGCAGAATTCATCATAGTGATCTTTTCTTAGGTGTTAACCTTATTTAAGACAACCTCGCTCTGATACCACTTGTTAGAGTGTGTACCCTACTAATTTAGCTATTTTACTCTATTAGTTGCCTATCAGTGAAACAGGTAAGCTAACGTGGTTCACTTATGAAGAGTAAGTAAGGATACAATATTTTTTTGTGGAAAAAACCCGGCTTAAAGAGGTGTAAAAAACCACAACCTGTACCTCTACAGGATTTAACCCCAACTTCACTAAAACTCTTGATCCTCAACAATTAATAAATTATAAGACACTTGTAAACTAGGAATTAAACTCTAACTCCTATTTCTACAATGACACAAATCTTCCCAAGATAAGTGTTTCCAAGTTTTCGAGTTCCTTAACTTGAAGACACAAATCCTAACTTAGTGTATACTTGTGGAGACTAGAATTAAAGCTCACTACAAACCTATACCAATCTATTGCACAAAGTCTATGACTCTTTTACTCTAAGTAGAGGAACAGGTTCTACTTATGACTTCTTCAAGTTGTTGAACTAATTTGTTGATTGGTGCTTTTCTTATCAGTGCATGAGTGTCTTCTTTGAAAGTCATTTCTTCTATTTAAGCCAACTCTGATTAAGTCCTTCAGATGATGTAATATTCTTTCTTCAATAAGACTCTATCAGTTAGTTACACTCCTTGTTGTATTCTATCTCCTTTTTTTAGGTAGGATTCCTTTATCAACTCAACTTAGAATGTTGTGTTTATCTTTTTCTCAACTTCTTTTTTGCATGTGATAAATGTTGAAAGCATATTTGAATTTTCTTGCTTATCCACTTCTGACTTCAACCATTATTTTATCATCAACCTTGTTCGCTACTTCTATTAGCTTCCATGTGTGGAACAATATAAATAACATGTTTTATTCATAAGTCAATAATGAAAACTTCATTTCTCCAACAACCTTTGATTTAAATGTTCAAAAATTGAAACTTCAACTTGTAATTATTATGGTTAATAAGAAATACGGGTGGACAAAAAAAAGTTTCTAGAGGACCAAAGTTATTCTAGTTTAAGAAAATTCACATCCAGAGCCATGTCCTTAGTCGTGGCGGGTATCCCAGACTAATGAAGGTCTGAGATGACCCTTAGCATTTCATCATAAGCATAGTCATAAATAAAGTGTGAAAAATAGGCTCAAACGTTATGAATTCAAAGGAATCAATAATCAAAAACTCTAAGTCATGAATATGATATGAAAATATTTATTTGACTCAGTGTACGAAGCCTCTAACAATATTAATAAAAATCTTATGCTTCAACATGTCCTCGACAAATACCATAAAATGGAAATAACCAAAGTCTAACTGCAAGTAATAAACATAGCCATCTGAAAGTTGAATGACTCACCATTTTCTAGCAGCTGCCCTGAGTAAAATCCTAATGCTGAACTGAATCATAGAGATGAGCTTCAAAACCTACATTATGAAAAGATGTAGCGTCCGGAGACGGTCAGTACTATGAGTACTGACATGCAACCCAAGGAAGGGTGAATCAATGCAAATTATAAAGATTTTTATAAAATTCATGTCATAATCTCAAACCAAATATAATATGTAGTAGATGACTAAGAATATAAATGCATAATCATTTGAAAATATTCGTTTTGGACTGGGTAGTTACACCGACATTAAGTAACCCACAGATAATATGGGTCCAGTCCATACCTAACCGGGAGGCCCTAATCCATGTTAGCTGTATGGATTGAGGTATTCATATTTCTTCCCTTCATATCATAAACTTAATTGCATACTATTGTGCAAAGCAAGCATACAACGGTTATCCTCCTTTCAAGACAAGACCTTCCGCGTCGGAAAACATAATTTCAAGTGTTAGTCATGAGGACATCACTTTCTCAGTTCAGCTACAAAATCCTCTTTGTACTCAATTAAAATATTTTTTCTTCTTTTATTCATGGAGTCTTTCATTTTGGCATTCATATTTTAGTATCGCTATACAAAGACTTGCAAGTCGTTCATATCATGCCAAAAAAATATTCTAATAAAATATTATTGACTTCTTAACCCCATCATTCAAAAACATGAACATGTTCATTTTTAAGTTTGCAGAATAATCTTAAAACAAGTCATAAAGTTCAACACTTTCGATGATTCAAAAGGATGAGGTGTCATCTCAATTCATCATTCTCATTCAAAGCTTTTTCAAAGTACTTGAGAGTTATAATTCCAATTATTTCTAGCAATTAGCATTTTGAAATTCATGTAATGAAATGCATCCTTTCAATCATTTTGTTCAAATATCCAAAACCCTTTAGACGTGGTTAGAAAAAATTTGTAGGAAGAGGGAAAATAAATATTTAATGTTTGTAATGAAAATTCTCAACCCTAACTTCAAAGCATCAACAAAATAAGCATAAAAATAATAAAAGTCACACTTTAGGATATAAGTTAAGGTAGGGAGTGTTCAACATGCCTTATCGATAGAAAGAGTTTGATAAAAGCTTGAATCCTTAACCTTGGAGATTGAATCCTAAATTGAAATTAATATGAAGACGTACTTGAGTTCGATTCATTACGTATACCCTAGATGATGAATACGGTGAGAAAACATTGAGAAAAAACTATAATATTCACCTTCTTTACACTCTATGATATGGGAGTTTGGGGTTTTGGAAGAGAGGAGGAATTAGGTATTTTGAAATGATTATCATACTTTGGGATGATTTTAGGGATTAAAAACGAATTAAGGGCTTTACATGAGGTGAATGGACATGTTTGGCCTTGATTTAATAAGAAAAAATATATATTTTTATTTTGGAGGGGGGAGGGGTCGTACGATATGCCTAATCGCGTGACAGCAGTGGGCCTCGCCTGGCCCATCGTACACCTTGGACAGTGTCTCACTAAAAATTCTATAACTTTTTTCTACAAACTCGAATCAATAAATGGTCAGCTGCATTGGAAAGAACACTAAAAAATCTTTAATTTTGTATATAGTAGTCACCTGGCTCATTATATTCTAGGAGAAATGGTCGTTGGAAGATAACCCCAATAAGAACATCTACTAAAATTCAATTGGTAGGATAGATCTCAACTTAACTTTGAGCTAGGAGATTTTTATAACCTCAATTCATCTCGAAAGATGTTCCTACCCTGAAAAATTGATAAAGAATTTGTATTCATACTTATCTCTACATAGAAATCATTGAGTTTGGATCTATACACTGTCACACACCTTTTTAACCAAAAAGATTATGATTTTTAAGTTTGAAAAGGATTTTTGTTAATAAGTGACTAAAGATAAAATTTCTTTCAAAAAATGATTCTTTTTCATTTCAACTCAGACTCGCCACTTGGCATAAATTGGGTGTGCCAAGTCACCTTTGGAAATCCTTTTTCAAAACAATTTTGACTCTTTAAAAAATTGGTTCACAAACAGAGATTTTGATTAAGAAATTCTGTTGACTGAGGAGAAGGTGTTAGGGACCCCTCAATCCCGTTGTTCGACCAGAGTCGCTTCGTGCAGTATATCGGCTAGTAGACACTATGAAATGTATAAACCAACACACAAACCAAACAAAAAAAACCAAACCAAACCAAATAAGTCCAAAAAATAGTGCCTAGTCCAATTATTACAGTTCAAAATAAAAGATACTAAAATAAACCTACACTAACCTATACTACCCCTGAACTATGCTTTACCCGACGCCTCAGGCCTTCATCACGAACGTCTTTCATGTACAAGATACTTTGGGGAATTCCCCGATAAATAAATACAAATGGCCTCGGGGCATTCCCCAGCTAAATGAGTACATTTTTTTAATGCAAGAAAACCAACACCATTCAACAAACACTTCAAACATTCATAATTCACAATCCCTAAGTTTACTTACCCTTATCATTTTCCTATCCATTTGAAGACCTAACACATATACTATTGAATTTGACAAAATTAATGTTCATTTCAAATCAGATCAATCGATGAATCAAAGCACAACAATATTCACTTTTATCGATTTTCAAGTCCCACCCTAAATTAAGATTTACCCTAAAATGAGTTTGAATCATTCAATTACTCAATTCAAATGAATTAATCAAACAATAATATTTAGGATCCGAAAATTACAAAATCACATGAAACAAACTTTACACAATATGAATTCGTCACACATAATATCAAACAATAAAATTAAACAAGAATGAGATGAGAAATGGACCTTAACATCGCTTTCAATTAAAAATTCTCCTTTCGACTAAAACCATAAACCGAAATCTCAGATGGAACCTTAAATGGGTCTCGCTGAATCAGAGCCTAATTTGTTGTTTCTATTTTGCCGGAGCTCCGTCGAGCTCATGCGGTTGTGTAAACCAAAGAATCGGGCTGAATTTCTGATGCCAATGCTGTTTTTGGGCGATAATTGCCGAAAATTGTTTCCCCGTCATTCCTTTTCTCTCAATTCTATGCTCTCTCTTGATCTCTCTCTATCAATATCTTCTTTTTTTTTCAATTCTATTCTCTTTCTCCCTCAGCTCCCTATTTCTAGTGTGTGTGTGTGTTTATTCATGGCATGTGTGTGTATCGTGAGCTATTTGTGAGTGAGTGAATTTTTTCGGTGTGGTTTTGTTGTGTGGGTTTTTCCGATGAGGTATCGATGTGCAGTATGTTAATAAAGTTTCCCCCTATATTTATATGTTGGTCTGTATGTATATATAGTGTGTGTATTTATCCATTGAGAGTGACCATTGTGTGTATTGTATATTGGAAAATTAGAGAAATACAAGGGTGGTTCTCTGTGAGTGTGTTGAGTGAATATCTGTGTATATATATTCTAAAAGAGGCAGCGGGTACACGATTAGAGGGTATATGGGTAGGGGTAGGGGTGGTGAGGTGGGGGTAGGGGTAGGGTTATGATGTGTCAAAAGTTTTTATGGTAGGTTGTTATTTTTTGTTAGGATGAGGTGTTAAAAGTTTGTTATGAATTGTTATGATTTTGTTATTTGAAAACTTATCACATAGGTGAAAGTAAGTCATCAGATAGGGTAAAAATGACTTTGTGGAGGGACAAAATTACATGTTCACATCATTCCCCTCTTTAGGTGTAAACACAAAGTGTTTGTAAACAAAAAGTAGACAACGAGACCAAATTTTAAGCTGACCACTATGCAAAAAGGAGACAAAGAAGGACAAAGTACCACCGAGTCTTGATTTAGGAAATCCTACCTACCTAAGTTATGAGGGAATCAAGTTATATCTAGTATCTCAAAGGGTTAGAAGGAGAGGGACTATAACAAGTTGGAGAGTCGAGTGAAGTCCTATCGAGGTTCCTGTCTACGACTCTGTCATTACATTAAAAATGAAAATTACAAGTTAAAAACATAAATAAAATTACAAAAGTCCTATATATTTAGTTTTCCTTGGCTCTTGACTTGTTATTTCATCACCATATTTAGCTTTCCTTGGCTCTTGACTTGTTATTTTATCACCCTATTCTCCAGGCGGGCTCCTGACTTGCAATTTCCTTACTCTATTCTCTGGGCGAGCTCCCGACTTGCAATTTCATCACCTTGTTGCTTGGATTTTAATTTCATCACCCTGTTCTCCAGGGGGGCTCTTGACTTGCAATTTCTTCACCTTATTGCTTGGATTTCAACTTCTTTACCTTGTTGCTTAAATTTCGATTTATTCTCCCTATTCTTCGGGTGGGCTCCTGAAATCAAATCAAAACTAGAAAAAAATTATCTCAAACAAAGGTTATGATAGAAATCTCACTTTTCAAAAATAAAGTCTCATTTTAAGAGGGTCTTTAAATGGTGCTTCCAATAACATGAATTAAATTCGTGCCCCAGTTTATCATCATAAAACTTTTGTGGGTGTCAAACCCAATCACAACTACTTGAAAAATGTGTAATGCAAAGGTGAATCAAGACTTTGGTCAATAAATACATCTCTTGAGGATAAAATTAAATGGCCAAGACTAGGAAGTGCATCTCCTAAGAATTAAAGTGAGGAATTCCGACCAGAAAGTGAGTCTTCATGAGAAAAAGGTTTAAGTTAGAAAGTGTTTTATCTGGCAAATGAAAACTGACAAGGAAGTGCATCTCCTAAGGGTTAAGTGCAATAACTCGACTAGAAAGTGCATTTTCTAGGAGTCAACGAGAATGACTCCACTAAAAAGCACATTTTCTAGGAGTCAAGAGGAATGACTCGACTATAAAGTACATCTTCTAGGAGTCAAGGGGAATGACTCAACTAGAAAGTACATCTTCTAGGAGTCAAGGGGGATGACTAGACTAAAAAGGACATCTTCTAGGAATCAAGGGGAATGACTCGACTAGAAAGTACATTTTCCAGGAGTCAAGGGGAATGACTCGACTAGGAAGTACATCTTCTAAGAGTCAAGGGGAATGACTCGACTAGGAAGTACATCTTCTAGGAGTCAAGGGGAATGACTCGAATAGAATGTACATCTTTTAGGAGTCAAGGGTAATGAATCAACTAGAAAGTATATTTTCTAGGAGTCAAGGGGAATGATTCGATTAGAAATTACATCTTCTTGGAGTCCAGGGGAATGACTCGACTAGAAAGTACATCTCCCAGGAGTCAAGGGTAATAACTCTGCTAGAAAGTACATCTTCTAAGACTCAAGGGGAATGCCTCGACTCGACAGTACATTTTTAGGAGTCAAGACTTAAGTTAGGAAGTGCATCACCTAACAAGTAAAATTTGAATTACCCAATCAAGAAAGTGCGTCTCCTTAAAAATACCACTTGAATCACCCAGATAAGGAAATGAATCTCCTTACAAATGCCACTAAAATTACCCAGACAAGGAAATGCATCTCCCTTACAAATATCACTTGAATTACCCAATCAAAAAATGCGTCTCCTTATAAATACCACTTGAATTACCCAAGGAAATGCGTCTCCTTACAAATGCTGCTTGAATTACCCGAATAAGGAAATGTGTCTCCTTACATATGTCTTTTGAATTACTCAAACAAGGAAATACATATCCTTACAAATACCACCTTAATTATCCATAGAAAGAAATGCATTTCCTTACAAATGTCGGTTGAATTACCCAAATAAGAAAATGTGTTTCCTTACAAATGCCACTTAAATTATCTAGACAAGAAACTGTGTTTTCTTACAAATGTCGCTTGAATTATCCAAAAGAGTAAATGCGTCTCCTTACTAATGCTACTTAAATTATCTAGACAAAGAAATGCATCTCCTTACAAATGCCACTTGAATTACCCTAGCAAATGTGTCTCCTTACAAATGCTGTTTGGATTATGCAAACAAAGAAATGCATCTCCTAAAGATTAAATGGAATGACTCAAATAGAAAATGCAACTTCTAGGATTAAATGTTCAAGTTAAAAAGTGCATCACCGAATAAATGAACCTGAATTACTCGGATAAGGAAGTGTGTCTCCTAGAGATATTGGATTGTAAGTTTTACCATGATTTTGATTACGAAACCTATGCAATAACATTGCTCTTTGCTTTTGTAGAAGTGAAAAATTATGGCCTTTGATTTTTAGGCTTTGAAATCCTTGATTTGAAGGTAACATGTGTTCCTTTTCATATAAAGAAAACTTGTGAGTTTAAACACATGGTGGCTGGTTTGTGGCTTTAACTTTTACAAAAAACTCTCTTGCCCTCAACACATTTAATCTTGCTTCCAACCTTAGCATATGTCATTGACTTGCTGACAATTGATCCAAACTCAGATTATTAAGAGTGACTCTGAAATAAGTATCTTTGTTTTCCTATGCCCCTTAGATAAATCCTTTAAACCTTGATATTCCCATGATTTCCTAGACTTGTCTTTTGACAGATCCTTTTACATGCCTTATTTTGGCTCACAATCATGTCTGTTTCATTTTTTGGCCTTTTGTCTTACTTTGTACAATTGAAAAAGTTGGTAGCCAGTTTTGAAATCTTTTCTCAATTATTTTGGCATGGACTTGACTCAAACACAGGAGAAAAATGACAATGATTATTTTTTTATTTGGATAACTGACTCAAGAAAATAAAAACTATAGATTAGAAAGAAAAGACAATGAATGTCCCATTAAAAAAAAGAGAAAAAAAATCATCTAAAAGTGACAGTCAACTTTAATTATTATGACATGCATTTTGGATTAAGCTACTTGATCTTTCCATCCAAACTTTCACCAATTATTGTTGACTTAATGGACCTGAAATTGAGTTATTTCCTTGGGGAAATTGCATTCAGAGACATTATTCGGCTAGTAATGCCTTAAAGGGTTTTCGTTAACAAGCCTCTTTCATTTTCTTTCTCTCAGCCACCATTCTCTTATGGTTTCCGTGAAGGTTTTCACCAATGAGAATCTCTTATTTTCATTTCTCTCAACTCAGAATCGTCTTACGGTTCTCATGAGGGTTTTCACTGATTAGACTCTTTTATTTTTAATTCTCTCAACTTACCATCGCCTTATGGTACCCGTGTGGGTTTTCACCAATAAGACTCTTATTTTTATTTCTCTCTTGATTCCTTATGCGGAGGAAGGCAACAAGTTCCCAAAATGTATCATCATATCTATTCCATGCTTAGACTTAACATTCTCAAAGATTGAGTTGGAGGACTTTCTTTGGTTGTAACTTGGTTTTTGGATAAGGTTAGAAAAAAAGGATGGCATAATGCTCAAACGACACTTGAAGTGGGGTGGGACTTACAACTTTAGAATAGACTCAAATAATGGAAATTAACACATGCCCAGTTTCTTTAACTGGGTAATTCTAAATTATTTATTTAGATAGACCAAACCCAGAGTAGGGCTGCCTATGTATCTCATACTGAAAAGAGGAGAATTAGGTTAAACGTAGTTCCGACAACTTGTTCTTTTGCTTGACTCTGATTTTTTTTTCTTTTTCTCTTTGAAACTTTCTCTGACTCTATTTTTCTTGGCACTCATCTCTTTTCTTTTTTTTTTTCTACACATTTTTTCTCACTCTATTCTTTTACTCAACACTTTTCTTGAACTTTGTTGACTTTATCTTGATTCCAAAAGAGGGGTATGAAAGAAAATACAACAAAGCTCAACTGGGGTAAACGAAGGATGACACAATGTTGGATAGCAGAATGAAATGCCTTCGTCATATCAATCCTTGAAAATGGAAGTACATATCATGCAATATGAAAGTGAAAGATGAAGATCATTTGTGACATTTTTTTACAGCACTAACTTTAACTGAGCATGTGCGTCACTTCTTCTTCTGCACTTTGTCCAGCATACAACTCCACCTTTATTGTACATTCCTTACACTGAATATCTCATGCTTTTGTGGAGCTGATTTTCTTTATATTCCTCTTGATATAGGATCACACATTCACTGTTTGACCTAATGGACACATGTCTTTCAATTAATGACCAAGTTATTCTTGTGATTCTCAAAATAATTCCCTTAATTTTCAAAAAAGACTTCAACTTGGTCACCAAATGCCTCAGCACTCTACCTATTTTCTCAGATGCTTTTTTTTTCTAACTCTAGCCCTCTGATTCAAAGTTTCATGATTAAACTGGATTTTTAGATCTAGCTGAAAATTTCACCAGCATGTCATATCACTAGGACCAATATAAAATGTAATGTGTAAAGAAACAAATAAACAACACATATTTAATACACAAAGGAAAAGGAACACTCTATTTAATCAAAATAAAAGATAGAAGGGTTTAAACATAAATGACAAGGGAAAAAAATAGATTCCAAATTACAACCCTAAAATAATTCAAAAAACAGAATCGAAAACAAAACACACTACTAACAATCCTTCAAAGTAAAAAGAGGAGTGACTTTCCAATTGCTGAGCTTGGCATCTTCACCACTGGTTTGCATATCAACATGAATAGATATTTCACTACTACTAGACGTATTTCCTTACAAAAATAAGTTCTAGATTCCCATGCTTAACTTATTTCTTCCCACATATTGCTTATTATCGTGTGTTGGTGAAGGATTTTGTGTGAATTTCGCAGATTCAACATTTTGCACTACGATTAATTTTTCTTGAATTTTCCTTTCTATTTCTCTTTTTAAAGCATATCACTCTTCAATACTGTGAAATAGGCTCTCTCGTAGAGTGGGGAGGCACAATCGGTGGATGAAAACCAAAAGTAAGAGCTTCAGATAGGAGAGGTGTTGCAAGAACATGAACAACTGGTGGAGCTGAGTATGGTATTTTTATGTTGAGGAGTTAGGAAATAAATATTGAAAGAGTTCAAATAATATTGTGCCGGAATAAGCAAAAGGATTTTCTAGATTATCCTTAGGAAATGAGGGAGGAGGCAACCCGTTAACCCTAGCTTGACCTATTATTTAGTGCCTTAATTTCAAGGTCTCTTTATTTGATCCTGAATTCTCATTTTCGTATCTCTCTATCTGATTAGTGAAAACAACCTCAGTATCCCTATTGGCCATAGCTAACTTTCTTTGGAACTTGGGTTATTAATGAAGGACCAGCCAGAATGCCACAAATCAACCACCTTAAACCAACATAAATAACCAAAGTGTTAGAATGCAACACTTCTTAAAAATTCTTTTTATTAAATATCACCGAACCCATGAAGGGCGCCTACGTATCTCACTCCCGATAGAGGAGAATCAGGTGTCCATACTTCGTGAAGTTTGGCCACAAAATGACTGATCAACTCTTTTTTTTTCTTGAAACTTTGAGAAGAAAAAAAAAACAAACTGTCAAAAGAATCGACAATAAATCTTTTTTGAATTTTTCATCTTTAAAATTCCCTATACAAAATAAAACCATAATTACCAAATAAAAATCTTGTTGGGTTTTTTATTTTTAATTTCATACAAAATAAAACTTGAAGCTATTAAAGCTAAATGAAGAGTGAAGAAAATCTTTTTCAATTTTTTAAATAAGATCACCGAACCCACGAAGGGCTGCCTACGTATCTCACTCCCGAGAGAGGAGAATTGGATGTGCGTAGTTCATCCAGGTTGGAAAATTAGGGATTAACTAACAGAATGACCCTAACTTAAGAGACACGACTAAAGACAGACGATGAACAACGTCAATAAAATCTTTTTGGGCTTTTTAATTAGACACTTCACATAAAACTGACACCAACAACTATGAAAAAAAGCTTTTTAGCATTTTTGTTATACGAAATGTAGAAAACTTTTACCATTTTTTGAATTTTCTTTTATAAAAAGCTCCCATTAAAAAATCGTTTCGAAATTTTTGGATTATAAATACTTGCTAAAGGAAACAAAGGCAAAATCTTTTTGATGTTTTGTTTTTTGAGTATATGAGTGCAAAAGGTAAAAAATCTTTTTGAATTTTTTAAATTGTAAAAAACAAAAGCCATAAAAAACACTAAAAAACTATGAAACTCTTTTTTCATTTTTTGTTCTTTTCTTTTTCCTTGACTAAACACGCGCTCTTTTAATTCTAACATATGCTTTTCCCAAATCAATCCATCAAATAATCCTGTTATCCTCAAAGATGCAACAATTAGCACGTAAGGATGATTTGGGGGTGAGTCTCCTACGAAGGACCAAGTGGGTCCTGTTAGGTCTCAATATGATGTAGATAATCATGACCTAAAGGTTGACCTAGGCTAGGGTCTACTAACAAGACTGTTCGGGGGAGCGTATGGTCGATAGTGGCTATGAAAGCTTTCCATTCACTCCATACGTCTGATGGCCCCCTCCTAAAATAAGGGTGACTCAACTAGAGTTCGTGTATACGACATTTACTCCGGAACTTATTGCAAAAGAAGTGACTCAGGGTAATGCATATGATGCTAGATATAAAGCGGTAACACATAAAGAAAGACTATAAACAAAGAGCAAGTAGGCATCCAACAATGATAAAATAGTAACACAAATAATAACACAAAAAAATATTTATACACCTATAGTGTCAAACTTAGCCGATACTACTCAAAATAAAGCTCTAATTCTAAAAGTCCCCAGTAGAGTCGCCAGATCTGTCACACCACTTTTTAACCAACAAAATTATAATTTTTAAGTTCGAAAAGGGTTTTTATTATTAAGTGACAAAAGATAAAATTTATTTCAAAAAAGACTCTTTTTTATTTGAACTCAGATTCGCCACTTGGTATAAATCGGGTGCCCCAAGTCACCTTTGGAAATCCTATTTCAAAACGGTTTGACTCTTTGAAAAACTGATCCACGAATAGAGATTCCAATTAAGGAATTCTATTGAACGAGGAAAAGGTATTAGGCACCTCTCAATCCCATGGTTCGATCACGGTCGCTTCGTGGAGTATATAGGCTAGTAGACACTATGAAATTTTTAAACCAAAAAAACACACAAAACAAACAACTAAACAAACCAACCCAAAATAAGTCCAAAAAATAGTGTCCAGTCTAATTATTACAGTTCGATATAAAAGATACTGAAATAAACCTACACTAACCTATACTAACCTTAAAGTATGCTCTACCCGACGCCTCAGGCCTTCATTACAAATTTCCTTCACGTACAAGATACTTCAGGGTATTTGATCTTGGGTGTATTTATACGCCTAAGCACCATAAATTATCCATTCTTAGCTAAGTTTAGAGAACAAAATGCGTAGTTTCTTATGTTTTTACTCTACTTTTATGCAATTGAGCTAGCCGATGTGATTAGTATGATTCAGGTATTAATAAAGTCGATGAAGACATAATGGGACTATGGAATGTGGATGGCATATGACACAAGAGAGAGTAGCAGTCTGGACCAAATGTGGCACCTAGAAACTATGTCCAAGACTAGTTTGTCATTTATAATTAGTTCAGGGACTTAGAAGGCAATTATGAGAGAAGAAATTATTAAAAGGCTTAATGCTGAATTTTTATTGATCATTCATTATTCTGTATATTCTGAGAGAGAACAAAGGTGGCTTAGCTTGAGGAGAGAGAGAAATATTTTCCTCTCTTGTTGTCACTATTCGCACACTAAGATCGTCTTCTAGTTTTTGGTATGATGAATATATTTATGATGCTTTTTATTTTATTCATGAGTAGCTAAGTTTATTAGTTAGGTTTATGGAAGCCTTGTAGCATACAATCTATTACTTTGGGTTTTGAATTCATTATGCATTCACTTGTTTACATCATACTCTCTTTGGTTATCTTGAATTCTCGTGGTTGCAAATATAGAGGATATGCCTTAAAACGTAACTTGTTTGAAAGAAAGGTTGATGTTCAAAAAAGAGAGTAGTGACAAGAAAATAGAATTACTAACCCCTATTTCATCAGTTAATGCCTTAGCAGGATTAAATACTTGGAGATTTCATATTGTTTTTGGTAACGCTTTTGATTCGAGAGATCTAAAGTGAATTTGTCCTTGATGGTTAAGAAACACTAGAATTATGTTATTAAATACAATACGTTTCTCGGTAATCACGATGCATATATGAATTCGTAAAGCCCATAGTTAGAAAGTATTGAAAACTACAAGGTGAACATAACCCTAGCTTGCCATTTCTATGAATTTTAATACTACTACACGTATTTCATCTTGTTAAATCGAAACCATTAATTTGTGAATTGAATCAAATACCCCCTATTTATTTTACGAAAACGAATGATTAAAAGTCAGCTAATCTGCATATAACTTAATTTAACACCAAATTCCCTGTGGGATTCGACCCCAACCTAGTTAGGTTATATATTTGACAACGACCGCTTACTCTCTCATAAGAGAGGTATAATTTAGGCGCATCAAATTTTGGAGCCGTTGCCGGGGAATACGGTTGTTGATTGAGTTTGTGTGTTAATTGACTGTTAGTCAAGTTTCCTTATTTTACGTTATTTGTTGTTTTTGTTTGATACAGGGTCATTGTTGTTTATTCCATGAACCAAAAGTTTAGGAGAACCATTATTACCTTTCAATACTGAACCTCATCTCATTAAAAGAATGGCTAACCAATAGGAAGCGGAAAGATTAGCCACTTTAGCTAATGCTCAATTAAATCTATAGAATGCAGATAACCCAGGTCGGGTACCTAATCTAGATGAAGAGGACCTGGGAGATAATTTAATTGACCCGGCTAATAGGAGACGTGCAGCAGGGGTAGTTGCACCTGTAAATCAAAATTGTCCATTCAGAGGAAGACCAGACCGCCAAGCTGCATAGTTTGATATTGATAATGATGAGGATAATTTATATGGAACTGGATCTATAGGGGCAATCAGTTTACCGCCACTAGCTCCTGGGGTGACAACATCACTAGTACTATGATCCAACTTCTGAATCTGAAAGGACTATTTAGTGGATTACCTGGTGATGATCCAAATCAATATTTGTAAGTCATTTGATAATCCTGGATTGGGAAAAAATGCTATTCATCTAAGATTGTTCCCACTGTCTCTGTCTGGACAGGCAACGATGTGGTTGAATGAGCTGACTCCTGATTCTATAACAAACTGGAGGCAATTGAAAGGAGATTTCCTAGAAAGGTTCTTTCCGCCCTCTAGAATGTTACAGTTGAGAGATGAGATTTGCAACTTTAGGCAATTGGCCAATGAAGCTTTGCATGAGACTTGAGCGAGGTTTAAAAAGAAGTTGAATCAATGCCCAAACCATAAGATGATTGACGAACACTTGATGGAAATATTCTACAGAGCTTTGAACTCACTTACAAAAACATTAGTGGATAATGCTGCAGGAGGAGCTTTTATGGAGGTTACCTTTATTGAGGCTGCGGACATACTAGAAATAATGACTAAGACAAGTAGAGCTTGGCATACCATAGATTCTGTGGTAGCAAGTAATACTGGGTCTAATATAATATTAGCAGAGCAGTGTAGGAGAAAAGAGGAGCGTGATCAGGATATGGCTTACATGAAAACCCAGATGGATCTGCTCACAAAAAATTTACTAGTCGGGAATATAGAAAAGGTAAAATTTGTGGGGTTCCATGGTAAGGAAGCTAAATCAAACATCGAGGAAGAGGCTAACTACTTGTATAATCAGGGGGTTTCTGGACCAGTGGTCAAGGAAACTAAGGTTGAAACTATCAAAGAGATTGGAAAAATAAAAGTGACAGGAGTGAACTATATATGCCTCCTGGAAGCCATGATAATGCTGCCACCAGTTTAGGAAAAATGCCCATGGAGGACATGATGGAGAAATTATTAAAGAGAGTTGAGGCGACCAATTCAGGGGTGACTACCATGAAGAGTGACATATCTTCTATGAGTCAACCTAGTAAATTCACACTCAATTGCTATTAAACAACTGGAGTAGCAGATGAGCCAATTATCGACAGCATTCAACCAAAGACAGAATGGGAATCTACCAAGTGATATAGTTTAGAATCTGAGAACTGATGGATCGTGTATGGCCATTACCACTAGGAGCAGTAAGATGTTATCTAGTCTAGGTTTGGGAGCATCCTCTTATACCGATGAGGTCAAAATAGATTGGGAGATAGTTGATGAATCTCCAGTGGAGCCTGTGAAGTTGGGAGGTTCAGAAGAGAAGAGTGCATAAATATAACAACCACCTAAGTAGAAGCATACTAGTAATATGGAGAAAGGCATAAAAAAAGAGGTAGAAGTTGTTCCAACTTAAATCCCAAGGCCACCACTCCCATTTCCACAATGGTTAAAGAAGAAAGAAGATGATGGAAAGTTTAGCAAATTCATGGCTATGTTGAAGTAGTTGACAGTGAATGTGCCCTTAGTTGAAGCACTGGAATAGATGCCTGGATATGCTAAGTTTATGAAAGACATATTGACAAAGAAATGGACTGTGAGCTATGAAATGGTAGACAATCTTCATCATTGTAGTGCTATTGCTACAAGATCTATTATCCAGAAAGAAGCTGATCAGGGAGCATTTACTGTTCCATGTACGATTGGATTGCTAAAGTTTGAAAAGGACCTTTGTAATCTCGGGGAAAGAATAAATCTTATGCCATAGACAGTTTTCAAGAAATTGGGTTTGGGAGATCTTACGCCCACTAATATACGCGTTCTAATGGAAGATAGATCGGTAAAAAGGCTAATTGGGATTCTACATGATGTACTTGTAAAACTTGCAGATTTTATATTTCCTGCTGACTTTGTAATTCTTGATTGAAAAATGGACTTTAAAGTACCCATAATTTTGGGTAGGCCATTATTAACAACTGGGAGAGTGTTGGTTGACATGGAGCTGAATGAGCTAAAGTTTAGGCTCAACGAGAAAAAAGTTAGTTTTGAAGTATGTCGGTCTATGAAACAACAAAAGGAGATAAGTGTCTTCTCGATTATTGATGTATTCTACGAAGATGAGCGAGGTGCACAAGTTAAGGATAGATCTGCTGTGGAGACCATAGCTGGTTTGGTTGAACTAGCAAGCAAGGATGTGAGTGACTTCAAAGTGGTTGGACTAGGAATAAAGCATTGTCTTGATCCAACAAATGTGGTACAAATAGTATCATCGATGTATCTTGATGAAGTCTGAGTGGTCAAGATAATCAACTCGTTCTGTGATGTTAAATCAGGTGCTACATGAGAGGCAATCCATGATTTTTTTTTTCATTTTATCATAATAAAAAAAATGCAAAAATAAGAGTCGAGCCACGACCGAAACTACGACGCTTGGTGGGAGGAAACCCATCCTTCTAATCATTTTTGTTTTTTTGATTAAGTGTAGGTGCATGAAGTACTAAGGAGGAGATTAGTACCAAATTTGATTTGGAATTGAGCCATATCAATGGTGGTAAATTGGAGTGGTCAAATATATAAGGATCAATTATGATTTGCATTAGAGTCGTGCCTTGAATTATGTTAATCTAACCCAAATAAAGTTTCGTGGTGCAACTTTATTTTGTAACTTTCAAAGAGGTCAGTGGTGGGCTTTGGGATCAGGCCAATATGGAGAATGTTGTGCATAGTGTCGGATTTTAAGTGCGCTACTGAGTGTGGTTCTCATTTTTTGCATGAATCATGGCAAGTACATCATTTGGCACTTAGCATAAGTGAAATTCTTCAATTCAGGAAAAATAAAGGCATGTATGCGTCATACACTTTAAACTATGCTTTGAACTTTGCGCCGTACATATCTTCACATAAGCTCCCTGCCTCAAGTGTACGATAACCTATGCGCCGCACACCTAAATGTGTTATATAGGTTATGCATCGCACTCTTATTCGCAAATACCCACTGCCTCAACAATGCCATACAAAATATGCCGCACACTTAAGTATGTATGGTAGGTTATGCGCCTCACTCTTATTCATAAATGTTCACTGTATCAAGAATGCCATATAAAATGCACCGCACACTTAAGAGTGTGTGAGTAGGAGTGCGTTGCACACTTAGCCAAATACACTTAAAATCCATTTGGGTCAACCCGACCTAGATTTCATTCTTTAAATACACTTCACACCTTAAATTCCAAAATCTATCCTTATTTCACCCTTAAGCCGTGCAATACTGAGCTCTTACTATTCTCTTTGTCCTTTACTGATCTTCCATCTTCAAGGTAAGTTTTACTTGCTGAATCCTTAGTTATTGTGACTCTATGTTATAGTTAATTGATTTCTTAAGGATTATGAACTAAATTCTTGTCATGGCGGTGTTGTGAAAGTGTTTTTTTTTGTATATCTTTGTATGGTTGATAGTGTAGAGCATGATTCTGTTCAAAAAGTGCTTCACTGAAATAGAATTGGGGGAATTGAAGTGAATGAATCATATTGTGACTAATGTTGATGCACCATCTCAAAGTGTATGTCAGTGAAGTCTGAGTACCCGATAAAAACACATAATTGGTTTATACTAACAAATTAAGTATGGGGTGGTGACTTCACCATCCCCATCTTAATTGTAGTTAATTTGATTATGTGTGACTGACATGGATGATATGGGTGATTGATGAATATAGGAAAAATGGCTCCAATGATGATCTCCATGCAGGTGGCATAACTTCTAATGTGGATGAGAAGTACTACTAGTCAGGTTTTTTATCTTGTTAGTTGCACTGGGGACAGTGCTTAGCCTAAGTGTGGGGTGGCTAGTTACTTTGCTACTTGTTTTGTAAGAAAATTGGACCTTCTCCTTAGTATACTTCTAGATAGGATTAGATATTTTGTTTATTTTATTTTGTTAGTTATTTAGTCATAATTAGGTTCTTTTCTCGATGATGGATGGATGATGACCGTCTTAAGAGAAAATTAGTCTTTCAATTACATGTAACTGCTCTTATAGATCACATGACATTATAACAAAAGTATTTGATGGATCATTACGTTTGAAACACCTAGTCTCTAGTTGTGACTCTTGTTGTGATTGTTGGTTTTATTTGAATTCATGTAATTGTTGGGTTGAGAATCGATAATTCTCCTAATTGAGTTGACCATGTGCCATGAGTATGTAAGACTGTTGTATATTCCTTATTGCAATTGATGCTAGAACTTGCTTGGTGTGTGCGCAAAGCAATATAAAGATTGTGAGTTTAGGAGATGATTTAAGCATTTTTTTGATAGCCATTGTTCATACCTTCTCTGGACCTACCTTTGTACATTATCTTAGCTAGCCTCGTTGAGCCTTTAGCTTATTATTTTGTTAGCCTCATATGTATCCTAATCCATTCTTTAACAGACCGTAATTCGATCCAAAAGCTCCTAAGCGCTTTAATGTAAAATCAATATGAGTTAGGAGTTTGACAATAAGAGGAAAAATGTGAAATGGAAGCCCCAAAGTCTAGTTATTGGCGTGTGAAATTGATGTGGTTAGGAGTAGGAAAAATTGTTGAAAAATTTCCAAATTTTATCCTGGACATGTTACAATGAACCTGTTTTGGCCCTGGTC
This sequence comes from Capsicum baccatum var. pendulum, assembly GCA_030864225.1. Lineage (NCBI taxonomy): Eukaryota > Viridiplantae > Streptophyta > Magnoliopsida > Solanales > Solanaceae > Capsicum > Capsicum baccatum. The sequence continues at coordinate 258,726,884 of CM061552.1, forward strand.
CTTCCTGGACATTGTGCACCTCAACTAAGGCAAATAACCTAAGTTGAGGGTGGCTATTATAGGGGTGCGTAACGTGAAATGGGATGAAAAAAACAAAAAAATATAATATTTACAAGAGTTGAATACTCCCACCAAAGTGTTATTAATTGAGCTTAACGAGTTTGGGTGAAAAGAAAATCTGTGAAGATAGCAGAAGTGGAAATTGGTTGTTAGAGATTGGTCTTAGTTGCATAATGTAGTGTGTTAAAGCGCTTAGGGAAGATAGTCACTATTTCTGGCCAAAATAGTTCCTACCCATCCTTTAGCCTGCATTACAACCCATAAAACCCCTATTTGATCCTAATCTTAGCATTCTGATATTAGTGGAGTATTACACTACGGGCAAACATATGGTCATCAGTTGTAATTTTAGAATTCTTTGTGAGAGTGAGAGCAACTTGATTCTTGTACACATTTTGTTAGAAATTGCATAATTGAGAGTGATTAAGAGTAACTTTCTTATTGGGAGGGAACGTGGTTGATGAAGGTTGGGTAATTTATATGATTTCTTTGCTTAAATGGTATGCATGAATTTGCCAACTTAATGAGTCTATTATTGAGGGTAGATTGTCTCTAGTAATGATTCATGAATCTACTTCTTGTTCATAATTATTGTGTGAGCCTATTTGAGCATCTTATTTTCATTTGTGGCTGCTAAGGCTTATGTAGTATACATAAATAGATATGTTGTTCGAGGGCGAACAAAGCTTTAAGTGTGGGGTGGTGATCTTGGGTGTATTTATACTCCTAAGCACCATAACTTATCCATATTTTAGCTAAGTTTAGAGAACAAAGTGCCTAGTTTCTTATGTTTTACTTTACTTCAATGTAATTGAGCTAACCGATGTGATTAGCATGATTTCAGGTATTAATGAAGTAGATGAAGACATAATGGAACTATGGAATGTGGATGACATATGGCACAAGATACAATAGCAGTCTGGACCAAATATGGCGCCTAGAAACCATGTCCAAGACTAGTTTGTCATTTATAATTTGTTCAGGGACTTAGAAGGCAATTATGAGAGAAAAGATTATTAAAAGGCTTAATGCTGAATTTTTATTGATCATTCATTATTCTATATTATTCTGAGAGAGAAAAAAGATGGCTTAGCTTGAGGAGAGAGAAGAAATGTTTTCCTCTCTTGTTTTCACTATTCGCACACCAAGATCGTCTTCTAGTTTTTGGTATGATGAATATATTTATGATGTTTCCTATTTTATTCATGAGTAGCTAAGTTTATTAGTTAGGGTTGTGGAAGCCTTGTAGCATACAATCTATTACTTTGGATTTTGAATTCATTATGTATTGACTTGTTTACATCATACTCTCTTCGCTTATCTTGAATTCTCGTGGTTGCAAACATAGAGGATATGCCTTAAAACGTAACTTGTTCGAAAGAAAGGTTGGTGTTCGGAAAAGAGAGTAGTGACAAGAAAATAGGATTACCAACCCCTATTTCATAAGTTAATGCCTTAGCAGGATTAACTACTTGGAGATTTCGTATTGTTTTTGGTAAATGCTTTTGATTCGAGAGAACTAAAGTGAATTAGTCCTTGATGGTTGAGAAACACTAGGATTTTGTTATTAAATACAATACGTTTCTCTGTAATCACGATGCATGTATGAATTCGTAAAGCCCATAGTTAGAAAGTATTGACAACTACAAGGTGAACATAACCCTAGCTTGCTATTTCTCCGAATTTTAATACTACTACACGTATTTCATCTTTTTAAACTGAAACCATTAATTTGTGAACTGAATCAAATCCCCTTATTTATTTTACGGAAATGAACGATTAAAAGTCAACTAATCTGCATACAACTTAATTAACACCAAATTCCCTGTGGGATTCGACCCCGACCTAGTTAGGTTATATATTTGACAATGACTGCTTACTCTCTCGTAAGAGAGGTGTAATTTGGGCATATCAGTATTCTCTGATGAATAAATACAAATGGCCTCGGGAAATTCCCCGGCTAAATGAGTACATTTTTTCAATGCGAGAAAACCAACACCATTCAACAAACACTTTAAACATTCATAATTCACAATCCCCAAGTTTGGCTACCCTTATCATTTGCCTATTCCTTTGATGGCCTAACACATAATACTATCGAGTTTGACAATATTAGTGTTCATTTCAAATAAACTCAATTGATGAATCAAAGCACAACAATATTCACGTTTATCGATTTTCAAATCCCGCCCCAAATTATGATTTACCCTAAAATGAGTTTGAATCATTCAATTACTCAATTCAAACAAATCAATCAACCAACATCAATCAATAATATTTATGATCTAAGAATCATAAAATCTCATGAAACAAACTTTACACAATAATAAAATTAAACGAGAATAAGATCAGAAATGCACCTTAATGTTGCTTTCAATTAAAATTTCTCCTTTCAACTAAAATTGCAAATCTAAATCTCGAATGGAACCTTAAACGGGTCTCAGCGAATCAGAGCTTGATTTTTTGTTTCTATTTTACTAGAGCTCCGCCGAGCTCACGCGGCGGTGTAAACCAAAGAATCAGGCTGAATTTTCGGTGCCAATGTTATCTTTTGGCGATAATTCGTTTGAAGTTGCTTCCCTTCAGTTCCTTTTCTCTCGATTCTATCATCTCTATCAATATCTCACTCTCTATCTCCTTCTCTCTCTCTCAATTCTATACTCTTTCTCCCTCAGCTCTCTATTTCCAGTATGTGTGTTTATTCACGACATGTGCATGTATCGTGAGCTATTTGTGAGTGAGTTTTTTGGTGAGGTTTTAATATGTGGTTTTTTTCGATAAGGTCTCTATGTGCACTCTGTTAATGGAGTATCCCCCTGTTTATATGTTGGTTTGTATGTATATATATTATGTGTATTTATCCGTTGAGTATGTGTGTAAGTTGTGTTTGTTAGCTGTGTGTGTATTGTATATTAGAAAAATAGAGAAATACCGGGGTGATTCTCTGTGAGTGTGTAGTGTGTTGAGTTAATGTCTTTGTGTACATATTCTCCTAGGGTAAGGGGGTACACGGGTAGGGGGTATATGGGTAGGGGTGGGGGGTAAGGTAGGGGGTAGAGGTAGGGGTGTGATGTGTCAAAATTGTTATTGTAGGTTGTTATTTTTGTTAGGATGAGGTGTTAAAAGTTTGTTATGAATTATTATGATTTTTTTATTTGGGAACTTATCACATGGATGAAGGTGCATGGTAAGACGAGGTAAAAAATGGTTAAAAATGACTTTGGGGAGGGACAAAATTATGTGTCTACATACACGTAGGAAGAATGGTTCAAATTCTAACTTGAAAATGTGAGATGTTACATTATCTCCCCCTTGGAATCATTCATCCTTAAATGATATATAGAAACTTATTGAAGCTCTAGAAGTAAGGAATACAAGACATAACTTCACATTAGGAATTCTCCCTTAACAAAACATACATAGGAATCACAAGATCTTCATGACAACACCAAATAAATCATGGAGGCACAAATCATGAGATGAAGAGACCTGACATAAACATGATCTTGAGCATGGGTTCTATTAAACATGATCATATAAACGTTAGGTATGAAATTTTTAGAAATCATTAGCCTGATTAAGATTGATATAAGATATGAAATAATATTTTTATGGTACATAAGGATAGAAGCATTCTCCACCTCGACTAATATGGCCAATAGACCTTAAATTTAGCGACGCTTCTCAACTATGCTTTCAACGACAAATACCACATCTCATCATATCAAACTTATAATTTACCCACCAAACACCTAAATATGAGAGTCTAAGTCTGACTGCATATTGCTTCCATGTTTAGCCGTAACCCAGAGTTAAAAGGTGTTAACTTAAACTATAGGATCGTGTATTCTACATCCCTCCAAGAATGCTACTCTATCTTATCACTATAATAAAACAACCTCAAATATTATCACGATATACAAACCTATCTTTACTACACCTACTTTATAGATCTCCCTGCCAAACCAATAACTTCAATCATTTTTACAAAGATTTTTACCACATCTCCCCATTTTTACAATTTCATATAACAAAAGTTCATCTCACTCTGCCCGTGTTATCTATATTAGCTCGAGTAGTCACACCAAAATTTTTACAATAAAGAACATCTACTCTCTTATCTAAAACATTACTATGCTTCCATAACCACTACCTTCCTAACACAGGAGGGTCTTTGAGGGACTAGAATACAAACATTGGGAATGAGATTGAAACTATTCAATTATAACTTATATTTATTGCACTAATCAAGGTGAGACCTGTGAAGTGAGTTACAATACAATAGGCACAATATACTTCATAGAAAATACCTAGATCATAAATAGAGGGTTGATCGCGCAAAAACATAACATAACATGAGTTTTTAGGACCGAGCACTATTAGAAACAAGAGTACATATATCATGAGTTGTATAACATAAAGCCGGGATTCATATAATCAAGGAATTAGACAAAGATTGCTAGTTGAAGCTATTATTTCTCAATTTAAGAACTGAGAACGATCATGAGTTTGCATAGATAGAATATTTTGGGATTAGACATGACACAAAATGAATCGGTAACATACATATATATATATATATATATATATACATATATATATATATATATATATATATATGGTATAGTTTATTACAACTAAGCATAAAGTGAGACATGGATTTATGGGTCATAAGCATTGTTTTGCCCTTTATTCGATTTAAAAGGTTTTGAAAAATATTATTTTCGACCTTTTAAAATGTTCCAAAACTTTAAAGAATATTGGAACAATTTTTCGAAATTCCAAAGTCACCACTTGGTTTTTGAGAAAATATCAAGAAAAACTAAAAATATTACTTAAAAGATTCAAAACAAAAAAATCTTTTAAGTTTAGAAATTCTGAGTAAGCGGTTCCTATTAATGATCTTGGAAGGTTGTTAAGGCACCAAGAGTATCCTCTAACTTGCGGTTATCCAGACTATTTGAAAATAACTTTTTTGACTAACTTTAAAAAGGAAAATTGATTTTTGAAACGAAAATAATTAAGGAAATATATCTTCAAGATTTGTCCAAAATAAATTTTGATGACGTAGCGGAGATTTTAAATAAGTCTAAAAAACTAAGAACAATTAGCATATAAAGGGAAAAGAGGGAGACTAAAGGACTTAGGCCATTAGGCCCAAATCATAAACCCTATCCTAAACTAACTTGGGCTTTTGATCGATCTTCACCTGTCCTAATATAAATACTTGGGCTCTTGGCCCATAACCTGTTCATGATAGTTTTCAAACCTTAGAGGCCAAAAATTCGCTTCACCTATATTAAATTACAACTTTGGCTTTGGGCCCAAATGAATGAATAAATAAATGATTGAATGAATATGTTAAAATAACGCTATAATAAAAATCAAGAATTTTCAAGTCTTTTAGCGACCTCATCAATGGGTTTTGACTCATTTTCCTTCTTCTTTTATCTTCTTACACCCGCACGCCATATAATCAACTTTAAGTTTAAACTTCAGACTTGATTAAGAGAGGTGAGCCTCATTGGCCCATTATAAAATACAAGAGGAAAGGAGATTATTTGGACTCCAAAATAGATTCATGCATAGAGAAAGATAAAAAGAATTAATATGTGTTTGATAATTCTACACTTAATAGATAAATGATGATATAAAAAAAATAGCATTCTTAAGCATAAACAAATAGTAATCTATGATATCAAAGCAAACCAAAATATCCAACAAAAAAGAAATTAATCCATCTCTTAAACAATCTTACAAAAAAATTGAATCTAGCACAATATAATCAACTAACCGTTGAAAAGAAAGACATGAATCCACAAGCATAGTTGCTTAAAATTTAGACAAATATTCCCAATTTTCATTAAAGAAAGAAAAGAGGAATGAGCATAAGATGAGGAAATCTTTTTGTGACATCTGAAATATGAAATACAAGACATACTAATGCAACAACACTTTTCAATACCAAATGAAGTCAATCAGCATATTTGAAGAAAAATTTCATTGTATTATATGTATAACAATAGGATGTCTAAATTCACTAAAATACTTCAAGCCATAAATCAATAAATGAGGTGAAGCAAATAGCATATATTAAGCATGTTTGAGAAATAATATTCAAAGGAAAGATAGAAAAATAGTAAAAGATTAATTTTAAGAGAAAGCGTCCAATCATGCCAACTCCTATTTTAGTTCTACACCATTTCAACAAAATCTATAACACTAACAACTTTTCAATATAAACAAGAGAAAATCAAAGACAGTTTTGACTACGAAAATGAGTAACTCACTACTTCAAATTGAGAAATAATTTCACAGACCCTTAACAATAGCAACCATTGCTTTTCGACATAAAGGAAAAAACTTTACATACTAAAAGAAAACGTATCCACCAATAACAAATTTAAACAAAGCATAAGTACACATTTTAAGCAAAGATCAAAACTTTATCCGTAATAATCAAAGAATAAAGACAAAAGGCGAAACAATCAATATTAACTATTCTTTTCAACATAATGGAAACAACTTTACTTGCTAAAAACAAACATATCCTCCAATAATGAATTTAAAAAAAGCATGAGTACTTATTTTAGGCAAAGACCAAAACTTTATCCATAATAATCAAAGAATTAGAGCAAAAGGCGAAATAATCAATATTAACTATTCTATTAAACATAAAGGAAACAACTTTACATGCTAAAAACAAACATATCCACAAACAATGAATTTAAATAAAGCATAAGCACATCTCTTAAGCAAAGATAAAAACTTTATCCATAATAATCATAGAATAAAGCCAAAGAAACACGTTCAACTATTTCTAGCTCATTTTTATTCCATGAACTTGAAAATAGCCATAATATTGATACCACAATGTCCTATGTCCTTCAAGGCCATCTACAACAAATGATCCCAACAAATAAAATTAAAATGACGAACTACGAAGAAGAAGGAGATAATGAAGAGAATGATAAATAAACTAAAAGGGAAAAGGTGTGTTTACCTTTTTTGGGGCAGAAAAATGGCACTTTAAGCTTTCTTTAGAGTCTTGATCACCACCGGAAAGGAATATTTTGAGAACTCCGATTATACTACCTCTTGAAAATTTTCCTATAAAAAGAAATTTAACTATTTGTTCAAAAGCTTTTTCCACTCTTTGACACTTTTAGACTTTGAGCCTTGCTTTCTACCAAAATAATGGTAGTATTTATAGAAAAGGATGGGGATCCAATTCTATTAATCCACCAATGTGGGAGAAAGTATTTAGGGTTATTTTTAAAATTTTAAAATTGAAGATAAGGTGAGGTGGAAGATAGGGTGGGGGGAAATTGTACAATGTAGTAAAATTTTTGAATTTCAAAATTGAAAAATGACAAGTTTGAGGGGGAATTATACAATGTAGAACTATTTTTGAATTTCAAAATTAAAAAAAAGGGACAAGGCTGAGGTGGAATTGTACAATGTAGTACAATTTTTGAATTTCAAAATTTGAATTTTGGGATTTGAATTTGATTTTGGTGGGAATTGGGTAGAAATTATGAGAGTTTTTGGGAATTAGGGTTATTTAAAATATAACTCCAATTGGGATTTCAAATTTAGCCAAATTTATTTAATTTTGACCAAATTAAAAATTAATTGGTCGATTGCATTGCAATTATGGCCACTTTAATTTCAATTATTGCCAAATCTACAAGATTGGATAAATTAAATTAAAATTCAATACGAATTAATACTTCCTTTAATCCCGAGATTCTTGATTTAATAAAATTAAATAAATATTTCTCCAAATAAATTATTTTTGAGAACAAATTTTATTTAAATCAAGACTTTATCCTTTTAGATTAATTTTCAAGCTTAATTAGTAAAAGTTCAATTTTGATAAAATGTTCTTTTAAGTAAAAAAATTTATACAATTTCGTATATGTAAATACAAAAATATATAATCTTCAATTAAATAAAAAAATTAAGCCAAATAAATATTTTAGAGCGTATTTATTTGGATGAAATAAATATTTCAATTTTATTAAAAATTGAAGAAAGCCAGGGTTAGATTTAGGCGTGGATGACAAAAATTAGGTGTCAACAAGCATCATAACATAGAGATTGAATACTTGAAAGATTGAATTACTGAGAGACGTTATTACTTCTAGTTTAGGGGTCGGAGTATGGACATAAGGTGCATTGAGAACTCAAACCTTTGGCATAGGTACAATTTGAATACATAAGACATTAGTAAAATGTCCTCTTAAACTTAAGTAGGAGGAATTTTCTAGAATAAGAGTAGATCTCATCATGAATCTTCCCTGAAACTCATCGCCATAAAGAAATTCAAGATCTGCCTTAGTTCATTATCTCCCCCTTAGATCATAGTAATTATCCTAGACTTGTGGGTATATCCCCTCATTAAATCCATAAGCACAACACTCAGCATAATAGGGTTATCACTATACACATGAATGCTAGACTCTCCCTAATAAACTATTATAGAAAAAGTACTAACTTCATGTTGTGACATTCCTTCCAGGGGTAATACTCTTAACTCCCTCTAGTATCCAAAGGCATAATCTTACAACTAACATTTTCATAGGCATTTGTATTCACTTTATCTAACATTTCACAATCTAGTCTCCTCTTTTTATTCTACTTGTATCACCCCTCTAATCTTATATCTTGCCGCTTCAAAGAAATTTAAATCTATACTAAGAGGCTCAACTTCGTTAATCAAGATCTATAATCCCATCAATCCAATTCTAAAGAACGCTTAATGATAACTGCCTAGCCTCCTCCATGCAAAAAAATTGAGAACACTCACTAAACACACATAACACTTATAACTTAAAAGCTCACCTAAAACATACTAACTTGGGTACAATTTTTCTTTTTAAATTTAAGGTTGCTACTAACCTAATGATTTTGCCCAATTTTCTACTTGAACACTATACCTTGTGTATGTATCACAATTACCAACCCAAAATTTTTCATAAGTTATGCACCTAACCTCTTTCACACATCACATCAATCCTACTAATTTACTCCTACAAATCTCACATCACTACCCCCCAGCTAACATTTTTATCACCGCAATCAATATCTAAACTTAAACTTAGTGTCTAGTATCAATCATGTACTACCGATGAAATATCCCTCATAATATACTAGTCCATCAAATAAAAAATCAACCTAAATTCCTTATTTCACTTAAATATGACCTACAAGCGCATTCGTCTTCACGATATTACTACTACACCTTAATATTTACTACACAACTTCTCACATTATACTAGTTTACATCTATTAGAAAAAAATCAAAGGGTATATCCACATAACAAGAATAGCCGATCTTAATCTTACAATATAACCCATTATAGTCTATTAGCATATTCCCCATCCTCATCTCACATCTACTTACCTATACATACATTTAAACTACTTTTATAATTTTATAAACCTTCCTGAGTCCCCCTTTCTAAGATTTCCCAATTGCATTCTAAATTACAAATTTATTTGTCACTTTATCCTTCTATTCACAAGCTATAAATGATTTTACTACTACAATAACTATACATCATGCATTTCTTCCTAATTTTAAATAGCTTCTAAATAATCATAACTAATAACTTCCAGAACAAACTACCATAAAATCAACAAATCTTTCTGCAACGATAGTCAATCACCATAGAAGCATACCACCCGTTCACTCACTTAAAGGTTACATGAATACAACTACTTTTGTCACTTACTTCTAAAATTATGACTTCATATCAGTAATATTGTTATCATCTTACTATTCATAGGTCACAACATCCCAATTTATACTACCTATCGAGTGGAAATACTATCCCAACATTCAGATATATATCTCTTCCCTTAAGTGATACATCTACAATAAAGTTTTTGAAAGGGGCTGGATACACATCTTACCTCGATCTGAACTGCAAGACTCATAAAGATAGAGGTATACACTTGAATCAATATCTTTGATTCACTAATAGAATCCCTTCAAGTCCTTGTGCTATTTAATAACTTTTTGAAGACTCAATCATAAAGGACCATATCATTAGGAATCTAAGCTTTTGCACTTGTCACACCTCGATAATGAGACATATCCAACAAAGTTAGAGAAAGGAAAGAATTTGGATAACTTTCATATGGACAACACTACTGCATGATCTTGAGAATGAAGAAATAAGAAATATTTTCTAAATGTCCTGTAGCCTCCTGATTATAAGTGTAGTGTACAACACACCCATAAGTAAGAATTTACTAGACATGGCTTCGTAAACACAACCTGGGACCCTGAATCATACTCTGATACCAAGTTTGTCATGACCTAAGTTGTAGCCCTAGCCGTGATGGGCATTTCAGACTAATGAAGTCTCTAGATGACCCCTTAACATTTCATCATAAGAATAGTCATAAATAAAGGCAAAAAATAAACCTAAGTTATGAAATTCAAAGAAATCAACAATCAAACACTCTAAGTCATGAAATATGATATGAAAATATTTATTTTACTCAACCTATAAAGCCTCTAAAAATATGAATAAAAATCTTTTGCTGTAACATGAAACCAACAAATACCATAAAACAAAAATAACCCAAATCTAACTATAAGAAATAAACATATCCCTCCAAAAGATGGATGACTCACGACTCACTAGCAGTCGTCCAGTGAAATCTAAATGCTGAACTAAATTGTAGAGATGAGATTCAGAACATAAATCATGAAATTATATAGCGCCCGGGAATGGTTAGTACAATGAGTATTGGCATGCAACCCAGGGAAGGGAAATCAAAGCAGTTTATAAAACAATTTATAAAATTCATATCATAAACTCAAATGAATAAAATATGTAGTAGATGACCAAGAATATAAATGCTACATAATATTTTCACAATATTAGTTTGGACTAGGTAGTTACATTGATATTAAGTAACCCACAAGCAATATGGGTTCAATCCGTACCTAACTAGGGGACCCTATCCATATTAGCCACATGTACGGAGATAGTCATATTTTTGTCCATCATATCATAAATACAATTGCATACTACTGCATGAAGAAAGCATACAACGAGCATCCTCCTTTTAGGACAAAACCTCCCACATCAACAAAGGCGGTTTCAAGTGTTAGTCATGAGGACTTTGCCTTCTCGGTGCAACTAAAATATCCTCGTTGTGCCTAATTCAAACATTTTTTCTTCTTTTATTCATGGAGTCTTTTATTTAGACATTCATATTTTTATATTTTCATGCCAAAACTTCAAGTTGTTCATACCATGCCAAGAAAACATTATCATAAAATAGTATCGACTCCTTAACCCCATAATTCAAAAACATGAACATATTAATCATTAATTTAGCATAATAATCTCAAAAAAGTTATAAAGTTCAACACTTTTGATGATTCAAAAGGATGGGGTATAATCTATGTTCATCATTCTCATTCAAAGCCTTTCAAAGTACTTGAGAGTTGTAATTCCAATTATTCCTTACAATTAGCATTTTGGAATTCATATAATGAAATGAGTCCTTTTAATCATTTTGTTAAAATATCCAATACCCTTTACATGTGGTTAGAAACAATTTGTAGGAAGAGGGAAAATCAATATTTAATATTTGTAGTGAAAATTCTCAACCCTAACTTCAAAGCATAAAAAAATAAGCATAATAATAACAAAATTCCCACTTCAAGATAGAAGTTAAAGTAGGGAGTGTTTGACATGCCTTTTTGACAGAAGTTTGAAACCTTTCTTGAAATTGATATGAAGACTTACTTGACTTGGATTCATTACACATACCCATGATGATATATTTGGTGGGAGAACATTGAGAAGAAACTATAATATTTGACCCTTTTTGAGACTCTAGGATTTGGGAGGTTGGGGTTTTGGAAGAGAAGAGGAATTAAAGATTTTGGAATTATTCTCATACTTTAGGACAATTTGGGTATTAAAAATGGATTAGGGAAGTTACATGGGGTGAAAGGACATGTTTGACCCTAATTTAATAAGAGAAAAATGTATTTTTATGTCAGGTGGGGTGCGGGTGGGGGTGGAAGTTCTGCCACAGTCCCAATCATGTGGAAACAATCGTGCCTCGTGTAGCCCATCATGAACCTTGGATAGTGTCTCACTAAACTGCCTATAACATTTTACTCTGAATTCGAATTGACGAATTAATTGCGTTGGAAAGGAGACTCAAAGACCTTTAACTTGGTAAATATTAGTACACTTAAATCGTTATAATCTAGGAATAATGTCATTGGAAGTTGTCCCAAGTAAGAACATCTACTAAAACTCAATTGACAGGATGATTCTCAACTCAACTTTGACCTAGGAGATTTTTATGACCTCAATTCATCTCCAAATATATTCCCACCCTAAAGAATTGATAAACAAGTGATATTCACACATATCTAAATAGAAATCATTGGGTTCAAGTCTATACACGTAGGAAGGATGAGTTAAATTCTTGCCCGAAAATGTAGGATATTAAAGAAAAGTAAGCAATAGATTCTTGTAGGGGGGTGCGGATTAGGCGCGGTAACTTTACTAAGAAATAAATAGTTATTGGGTAATAAGTATTTATTTCTATATAATGTATTTAGTGAATATTAGCGATTGAAATATTTTTCATTTTTATCTTCTTGACTTAAGATATTTTATTAATTCATATTCTAAATTAGAGATTATCGTAACTAAATTATCTAGTGTTCTAGGATCCTCATTAGTACTATGTAATCTTTTGTATTCTTGGTATAAACTATATAGTTGGGTTTCTATTTCTTTTAATGATTTATTTTTTCGTACGATGTATCCATTAATTTATATAATTGTTAAATGCTTTGTAGTAATATTCTTTAGCTTTTTCTCTTAGGTTTTGTAAGTATTCTATATTATTTTTAAGATATTCTAAATATTCTATATCTTTTGTTTTAAAATATTCAATTAAATTCATTTTTATTAGGTTTTCTGTTAATCTTATTTCTTCCATTCTTTGTTCCCAGTATTTTAGATATTCATAGTTTATCATTTTATTCTTCTTAAGTATATGTATAATAATCTATTCTACTTGTACTATATTTAATATCTTGTTTGAGGTTATTAATAGTACTATCTATTTTTTCTTGTTCTCTTCTTAATGAATTTTTTAAACTATCTAAACTTTTATCTTTGCTTTTTTCTAAATTTTTCAAGGTTTCGTCTATCTATTTTAATTTTTCTATTAGATTTTCCATTATTTCTCTAATTTGTTTTCTATAATCAATTTCTTTATGTAGGTCTTCTTGGTTTTCTCTAATTTTCTTAATATATTCTGACATTTTTAGTCTGTAAAATATCCATCTGAATCTAAATAGTATTGATGTTCATAATATATGCGTAAGTTTTCTATACTGTTTAATAATTCTTTCTCTTCATAATCTTGTAATTTTTTCCATATTATTTTCTTTTTTTCTATGATTTCTATATCTCTAAGTATATATACAACAAGTATTTTAATATCATCTGTCATTTAAGCTTGATTAAACGTTTTTTCATAATATTTTTCAGTTGTTTGTTTTAGTCTAAGTAGTTCTTGCATATTTTCATTAAGAAATTCTATATATTTTATATCTTTAGTTTCCATATATTTGTCTAAATTTACTTTCATCTGTTTTTCTACTAACTGTATGTTTCTCATATTTTTTTTCCCAAAATTCTAGATATATGTAATTTATCATGGTAAGTATTTGTAAGAGTAGTTAGGTAGGCATGGTATGTAATTTATTCTAGTCATATAATATTTACCAAATGCTTTTTCTAATATGATTTTTCTTATATCTACTACTTTTATATGCTTAAGTGAATACAAAATAAGTATTTTAAATTTATCTACCATTTCGTCAGATAAATAATTATTCATTTTTCATAAAACTGCTATTTTCAAAATATTTCCTTCAATCATACACATAACACATGACTAGACTAAATTACATACCATGCCTACCTAGCTACTCTTGCAAATACTTACTATGATAAATTAAATATATCTAGAATTTTGGAAAAAAAATATGAAAAACATACAGTTAGTAGAAAAATAGATGAAAGTAAATTTAGACAAATACATGGAAACTAAAGATATAAAATATATAGAATTTCTTAATGAAAATATGCAAGAACTACATAGACTAAAACAAACAACTGAAAAATATTATGAAAAAGCGTTTAATTAAGCTTAAATGACAGATAATATTAAAATACTTGTTTTATATATACTCAGAGATATAGAAATCATAGACATAAAGAAAATAATATGGGAAAAATTACAAGATTATGAAGAGGAAGAATTATTAAACAGTATAGAAAACTTACGCATATATTATGAACACCAATACTATTTAGATTCAGATGGATATTATACAGACTAAAAATGTCAGAATATATTAAGAAAATTAGAGAAAACCAAGAAGACCTACACAAAGAAATTGATTATAGAAAACAAATTAGAGAAATAATGGAAAATCTAATAGAAAAATTAAAATGGATAGACGAAACCTTGAAAAATTTAGAAAAAAGCAAAGATAAAAGTTTAGATAGTTTAAAAAATTCATTAAGAAGAGAACAAGAAAAAATAGATAGTAGTATTAATAACCTCAAACAAGATATTAAATATAGTACAAGTAGAATAGATTATTATACATTTACTTTAGAAGAATAAAATGATAAACTATGAATATCTAAAATACTGGGAACAAAAAATGGAAGAAATAAGATTAACAAAAAACATAATAAAAACGAATTTAATTGAATATTTTAAAACAAAAGATATAGAATATTTAGAATATCTTAAAAATAATATAGAAGACTTACAAAAACTAAGAGAAAAACTAAAGAATATTACTACAAAGCATTTAACAATTACATAAATTAATGGATACATCGTACGAAAATAATAAATCATTAAAAGAAATAGAAACCCAACTATATAGTTTATACCAAGAATACAAAAGATTACATAGTACTAACGAGGATCCTAGAATACTAGATAATTTAATTACGATAATCTCTAATTTAGAATATGAATTAATAAAACATCTTAAGTCAAGAAGATAAAAATGAAAAATATTTCAATCGCTAATATTCAAAAAATACATTATATAGAAATAAATACTTATTACCCGATAACTATTTATTTGTTAGTAAAGTTACCGCGCCTAATCTGCACCCTACAATTGGACTATTAATTAACTATGCAATTGATACAAATAACATCAGTAGTGTTGTACGTCTACATTCCCACTTTAGGAAGCATGCACTCAAAGAAGATGGCTTTGAATTTTACCCATATAAAAACGTAATGATACAACACGAATAGATTCTTGGGAAACTCATTCCTTCTTGAAACATTGATTCCATGATATGCATGTATACCAACAACAAAGATCTAAATGCGCAAAACTAGTTCCTTGACAGTAAATCTCTACTAGACTTAAAGCTAGAGTATATGATTGTTGGCCTTGATAACAAATTTGATATGATGCAGTATCAACTTGCTAGAGGAACAAGTGAACTGGAACTCATCTCAATTGTAGGTATGGGAGGCATTGGAAAGAACACTTTGTCTAGCAAAATCCACACTGATCTATTCATTATGCCTCACTTTGAAAATCATTCAAAAGTTACTATTTCAAAAGAGTATTGTGCGAGAAATGTAATTCTAGTCCTCTTTCTTCCATAGGCAGACAAGATGCACAAATATTTTGAGCAAGATGATCAGTGGAATACTATTGGATCGACTGCAAAAGCTTCTAAATGTTAGGATATACTATAAAACATACGTTTTATTATAGTAATCTTTATGAAATAATTGTTTTTTTATTTATTCAATTTAATAAAGTTACTTTTAAATAGACCATATATTCATCTGTGTGTCCTTTACTTATAGAGTAGATTATTTAGTGTCTAGAGTTTAGCTTATACATGAAAGATTGAATCATTAGTCCTTATAAGTATAAAGATTATGTTCACAATTAAAGATGGAAATTGGAAAAAGCCATCAATATGATTGTAGCACATGATTAAATATAATTTATCTCAATTTTGAGAGAGATATATAGTTCTAACTTCTTGTGCTAGTACATTTGTATGTATTGAACAGACTAAATAGAGATAAGTACTTTATATAACCTTGAAAAATAAATTCTCTAGTCCATAATCGATGCGGATTGTGTACTATGGTTACTATTTGGTTGGATTAATCGTATACTGAACAATATTTGATCTAAGGGTTGAGGTCTGGATGTGAGTGGTGGATACCGATAGTATAGGAGGGTATGACTCGTAAGGGCACGTTATATCCCTATGATGTGATTTTTGTGCTACTAAAGTGGGGGTATTCTGGACATTTCGCTACTAACCCTAATTAGGACCCACAACTTCTAATATACTTAGGAGGTTATTTACCTTATTAGTCTATTCATTAACACTTAGAAACTTTTCCAAAACATCTCATAATTATCTCAAGAGCTTTTGGGGCAAGAAAGCTAGTGTTTCAACTAAGGGCTTGTTTTGGTCCTTGCTTTGGTGATTTTTTTCCATCAATTCTTCCATTTAAGGCATGATTCTCTTCCCTCATTATAGTTTTAACTAAAGACATATTTTATATGATTGATTTTATGGTTTTACTATTTCATGTTTATGATTTTTCAACTATTATTGGGGGTTTTGATATTAAATGCTTGGTTATGATTTTCTATGGTTTTAATTATGCTTTTATATGCATTAATGGTGTTTTTGGACAATTGTATTGTATGGTAATAGTTAAATGGTCTTTGAAATTGGTTTTGATTATAGTATGCCCCAAGGTATTTGATGAAATGCTTATAAAGATATGTTTATTGTATTGACTTCTTTTAATGGAACTCTTGCATGTTTTATACTAAATAAAGGATTTATGCATGGTTTAAATGGTTTAACAAAGGCTAAAGGCTAAATGGTTATGCTTTTGGAGAACATGGAAGTCCCCCAAGTGGATTTGACATGGTATATGGAAAGGGCACCTAAGGTCCCCTTAACCTAAATGGTTTGGCTATGGATATTACTTACAAGTAATGGACTAATATGACGATACCACTCATATTGGCCTTGGTTAATAAATGAAAAATGGATTGTTTGGACATTGATTTAATTACACATTAATGGCACGATATGTAGCTAAGCCGTGGAAGGTGGCGGTCCCGGGGGAACTAAAATCAGAAACTCATACTTGCTGATATGAGTGGCCCTAATGACCATGTGTGAGTGCCACATTTTATATTGGCAGGAATACTAGTCATCCTATGAGATATTACTCGATCGTGCAACTACACATACTGGGACCCTTTTAGCAGGGGGAGCTGAACCCATATCATCCGTGGGTGGTTAGGACGACAAGGCTATACAACCCAGGAAAAGGTTTTTAAGTACATGCTAAACCCGATCCCTTTTTCCCGACACTTATATATGTATGGTTGTATGAATTATTGATAGTTTTACTTGGTTTTATGTCTGTTATTATTTTATCCTCTCCCTAAGATTCATGCTAGCAGTCATTCGCTAACCTCATCTACTGGCAGCTATATACACACGCTATGCAGGAACCGACCATTCTACTCCTTCTGTTTAGCACACAGATTGGGTATTAGCATTTGGACTGAAGTGGTGAGCTTCCATTCTTTCGAAAGGCATCATTTCATGTTATGTATTTCTTTAGACACTTTTATTTTATTTTGGATATTGGTTTTGGCCATGGTTGGGGACATGTCCTAACCAAATTTGATTAATATTTTGGATAGAGACTTTGTGGTACTTCACGGGGTTGGTATGAGCTAGATCGATAGAGGTTCCAACCTTAGCATTGGTATTAGTATTGAGATGACATCATCGGATATAATTTCTTATTGTTCCATCATATTACATTTTGGGATTGATTTTCATATTATGTTTTGGTATTCCCTTTGGTTTATGGACTATGGTTGGCATGGTACGGTTAGTCGGTTAGTACGGTATTGTTGGACTCGGTTGGGTTGGTCTCACTTATGACCCTATCCCGGAGTCCTAATGAGAACAATAACACTATCTTGTTATATGTTCAAAATTCAACCCATCCAAGGCTGGATATAGATGACCAGGTTGGGTTACAGGGGGCGGTATCTAGTCTGGGTTGGACTTGGGATGTCCATTACGACAAGGCCCAAGGTTGGTTCGTGTCATTCGCTTAAGCAGTGTCCGCTTATGAGGCCCAGTGTTTGCTGAAGTGAAACCTGTATACCTAGGAATGCTATAAATATCTTACTTAGCCCAATTTCTCCTATTTTCACGAGATTAGAACCCTAAAAAGTATGAAAACTTAGGACAATCATTGATGGGTTATTTTGGAGAATTTGTAAACTTAAATTATGCATTTCTTCTTCGAATTCTAGGTAAGCTTTCGTCAATTTCATAATTAAATTCTTTATTTTTTCCAAAATCTTTAGAATATTGGTGGGTTTATGTAGCACCATTTGAGCTTGAAATTCATTCATTTTCTTGAGGGTAAATGTTCCTTGAGCATAAAGGGGAATATCGTTAGTTTCAACAAGTACAATTCCATAAGCAGGCCCCACATGAGATTTTTTACGTAATTTTTGACGTGAAGAACAATTGTATAATATGAGTATCATTGTTCTCATTTTGATGAGTATATTGTAATTTTAATAGGGTGACATCTTGCAAAAACTTCTCAAAAAGAGGAAATCATCAGTTTCGCAGATTCTTTGAGCTTTTCTTCAGCGTCCAGGTAGGCTAGGTTTACCTTTTTTATAGATTGCCCTAATTTGTAGTATAATTTTGATACTTTACTAGATATGGGGTGATATTAGGTATTGGAGTGATTGTTATAATTATTATTATTTTGACTGTTTAGGCTATCATAAAATCATACAATAGGTGTAATTTGCTTAATTGGTTATGTTTAGGTAGAATTGCTATATTAGGTCTAATTGTGGCTTATTTAACATCTAGAAGTAAATTTAGATACCTTAGCCTAGTCTGGCATATAATTTGCCTTATAATAGATTTTGGGGATTAGAAGTAGGCCCCTCCAGCCACCTTAGGCCAAGACTTGTGTTAGCTTATGTAGACTTCTATACATATGCTATGCCCTCTAAATTGCTTATTTGGGAATTTGAAAGGATATATACTTAATGGTTCTGATAGTTTGGTACTTGGGAGTTGGGGCTAATTTTAGGCAAAAATCGATGGTTTGTTGATAACGTGTTCTGGTTCAAGTCCGTTAATTGATGACATGAGTTCTTATTGACGTTTGGCAAATGATGATTCTATTTAGTTTTGATTTGACTCTGACATTGAGAGTTCATTTATGATATATTACTATATGGATGGATCCATGGTTATGGCTTAATATTCGATAAATTTATGGATCTTCGATTATTTACCTTCCTTTGATTGCACCCATAGAGCTTATGGGGGTCTGCATTGAATTATTTACTCTTTCGTACTTACTAGCTTATGTAGGGGTGAGTCTTATTTTTTTAATTATGCTTTCTTTCAAATTATATTTGTTCCAGTTATTCATATATAGTATTGGAGATTATTTCTAGGTTTTCCTTAGTTTATTTGTCTTGTATCTCATCGTGTTTATTTCATGATTTATCTCAATTGTCCGATGATTCCTATTGTATACCTGTGGTTTTGATACTCATACTACACTTTTGTACTTTTTGGTACCAATCCGAGTACTTGGCCTCCGTTGATGTGCTAATCGTGTTGAGTTGATTTTGGAGATAGAGTGAGCTCTCGAAGTCAAAGTTACCCTCTTTTCTTCTAGTATCTATGTCTAGTCTTTCTCTATTCGAGATGCTTTTTTATTTAACTATTTTAGTACTTATGTTCCTTTAGTAGTAGCTCTTGTACTAACACTACTTAGTCGTGGGATGGTTGTTGATGTTTTATCTATCTTTTTAACTATCTTTATTGCCTTATTATTTTTATTAGTCTTAAATTATTTATTTCTGGCTTTTACATTTTCCACTAAATTAGTCCATTATTTATAGATTTGGGCTATAGTTTGGCTTACGTACAGGCGGGATAAGGGAGGTACCGTCATGATTCATAAATCGAGTTGTGAAAAATTAGCATCAGTGTTAGGTTTATCGGTATTATTGGTACAAGGGAAAGTGTTTAGTGGTGTCCCATGGATCGAAATAATGACATCTGTTTCTTATCTTCGGGAGGCTATAGGATATTCTTAGGAGTTATTCACTTCTTTCACTCATTTTGTGCTAAGACTATGAGTTGGTTTCTAAAGAACTCATTTGGTTTCTATCATTTGAAAATGGCTAAGACATTTGCTACCACTATCCAAGATGAGGATCTCGAGACCAATCCTAGGGATCCTATCCCTATTTGTGGATGAACTAAAGGTTGTGGACAATCTAGAGATGTATCCTCAACTAGGGTCCAAGATAGGGGCCTTCACTAGACCCTACTCCTACTCTTGTGTAAGAGATTCTTCTGCCCTATCCATTAATAGGCTAGGGACCAACCTAGGACCACCTGGGTTTATTTTCTCTTCAATGCTCACAGATGCATTGGTTCATCTTTTGGGATTGGTTGGTGGTGCACTATCTAGTGGTGCACAACCTATAGATTAGAGTGGTACTAAGGCAGAGCATAACCTGTAGTTGCGAAATCCAAAGTTGAGGTCCCTCATGTGCTGGTGGTTGCTCAATCGATAGTTGCCTAGCTTACTATCTCTATTGAGGATCAAAAGTTGTTGATTAAATTCTTGAGATTGGCTCCACCTAGGTTTTTCGGTATGAGCTCTTGATTGATTGTAAGGATCGGCTCTGTAATTTGGGCCTAGTTAAGAATTATGGTAAGGATTACACTATTTTTTAGTTGAACTTGGAAGCTCAACATTGGTGGAGAGATCATCTTTATTTTAGGATAGATGGATCTTCCCCTTTGACATAGACTTGGTTCTTTGAGATCTTTGTAGAGTAGTATACACTTTGTAGTCTTAGGAATCATTTGAGAGATTAGTTCTCGAGGTTGGAGTATGGCTCCATGATGGTTGTGGAGTATGAGGCTCAATTTCATAAGTTGGCTAGGCATGCTACTTCTAGTTTGACTTATGAGTATGGAAGTGTTTGTTGCTTTATTTGAGGGTTTAGACTTTCTATTTTCATGTCTACCAAGAGTTTAGTTGCTATGGGTAGATCTTTTGATGAGGTTTCCAGTCATGCTCAGGTTATAGAGGAGATATATCGTATATCCTAAGAGGCAGTGATAAGAGGCCACAATGTTAAGGTGGTATTAGTAGGAGCCATAGTGGCTCAAAATTCAAAGGCAGTGGTTCTTAGGGTAGGTACTCTCTACCTCAGCCGTATTAGTATCAAGGCCAATCTAGTAGACTCGTTTAGGCCACACTTTAGATTACAGATGGAGGTTAGTATAGTATGAATGATTATCCTAGCCAGAGTAGTAGTCATCCTTCGAGGGATTTATATTTGGGTTATTCTAGTCTTGGTAGTTATTTTGGACCAGTCGGATCTTCTTGTTTTGACACAAAGCCTGGGGCATTTTATGGTTGTAGGGCTTTTAGACACTTCTTGAGAGAGTGCCCCAGTTGTGGAGAGATGGTTTCTTTAGCTCAGAGTCTTTCATCGATTTGAGTAGTTTTTCTCCTAGCTAGAGGTAGTGTACATGGTCATAGAAGCAGTCTGCAGGGTGCTCTTGGGGGTTCTTAGGTAGGTAGGATGGGTGATTATTTAGAAGCCCAGCCAAGTGGCGGGCGTGGTAATTTGTATACCGTACCCGTTGGACCCGAGGTAGAGTCTTCAAATGCGCTTATCACAAGTATGATCTTGATGTACCATTAGTTAACTATTTATTATGTTCGATCTGAGATCCACTTATTCTTATTTGTCAGCTTATTCTGCCCCGTGGTTAGAGTTATCTTGGAATTTATTATTTGTTCCATTATGTGTATCTTCTCCCGTGGGTGAGCCTTTAGTAGTGGATTGGGTTTGTAGATCATGTGTTGTAAATGTCTTAGAGTATGATACTCAGGCTGATCTTATTGTGTTAGATATGGTTCATTCTGATGTTATTGTAGGCGTGGACTAATTATCCCACTATCATGCGGTCTTGGACTATTTTTGAAAGACTATTATCTTAGTCATTCTCGGTATACACCTAGTTGTGTGGCAAAGATCTATTGGCCGCGAACCGATGGAGATTATTTCTTATATTCGGGTTAAGAGACTTATTTTGAGGAGGTTGCGCGTCCCGTCGCACTTATATTCATGATGTTAGTGTGGAGAGTCCGTCGTTTGACTCTATTCCTATTGTTTGAGAGTTTTCTGATATTTTCCCTACCAATCTACCTGGTCTTCCTCCTAATCGTGATATTGAGTTTTTTAATTAATCTTTAGCTGATCATCCATCCTATTTCTATGACACATTATTGTATGTCTCCTACCAAGCTTAAGGAGTTGAATTCTCTTCTTTAGGACCTTCTTAGTAAGGGTTTCATTAGACCAAGTGTGTCTCCTTGGAAAGCTCCTATACTGTTGATGAAGAAGAAGGATGGTTCCATGCGTATGTGTATTGAGTATAGACAACTTACTAAGGTGATGTATAGAATCGATACCTTATGCATCAGATGATTTTTTTGACCAATTTTAGGGTACAATGGTGTTTTGTAAGATTGACTTGAGGTTCGATTACCATCAGTTGATGATTAGAACTATGGATATACCAAAGACAACCTTTAGGACCCGTTATGGTCATTATGAGTTTCTAGTGATGTTTTTTGGGTTAACTAACTCTCCAGTCATGTTTATGGTTTTAATGAACCATATGTTCGTCTCTATTTGGATTTTTTTGTGATTGTGTTCATCGATGACATACTTGTGTATTTGAGGAGTAGAGAGGAGCATAAACAGCATTTGATGATTGTTCAGCAGACTTGAGTCGGTGACATTCCTTGGGCATGTGGTGTCTAAGGATGGGATTTTGGTAGACCCAGCAAAGATTGAGGCCATTCGTGATTGGGAAAGGCCTACATCTCCGCCTAAGATTTATAGCTTCATTGGTTTGGTCAGTTACAATAGATGGTTCATTGAGAGTTTTTCTACTATTGCATCGCCAATGACTATATTGACTCAGAAGGAGGTTCCTTTTCAATGGTTCGAGGAGTGCTAGTTGAGCTTTAGAAATATCAAGGGATTTCTCACGTCATTTGTATATTAGTTCTTCCTGCTAAAGGTGAGGGATTCACCATATATTGTGATGCTTCAGGTGTTGGTTTGGATGAAATAGGGTTGAGTCATTGCTTATGCATTGATGAAGCTGAAGATGCACGAGTGTGACTACCCCACTCATGATTTGGAGTTGGCGGCGATACTTTTCGTGCTTATGATTTGGAGACATTATCTCTATGGAATGCATTGTAATATTTTCACAGATCATCATAGTATTCAACATCTTATGACCTAGATAAAGCTTAATTCTAGGCAAGGTAGATGGATTGAGTTGATCAAGGATTATGAAAGCTCTCTTTCGTATCATCCAGGCAAGGCAAACATGGTGGCGGATGCCTTGAGAAGAAAGGCAGTAAGTATAGGTAGTTTGATTTCTATCTTTGTTTCTTAAAGGCAGTTGGCATAGGACATCCAGTCTTTAGCCAACTTTATAAAGAGACTTGATATTTCAAACCCTTGGAGGATTCTTGCTAGTGTTGAGGTGAGGCATTCATTAATTGAGCAGTTTTAGAGTTATCAATTTGACGAAACGACACTTTTCATCATTCGTGATCAAGTGTTGAGTGGTAAGTCCTAGAGGGCTACTATAGATTCTGAGGGTATTTTGATATTTGATAGTTGTTTTTGTATTTCGAAGATTGATGAGTTGATTAAGTTGATTTTGCGTGAGGCTCATGACAGCTCCCAAGTGCACACGTAAGTGTACGTGGTCTATCAAGTAGTAAAGTGGCTTCAAGGAAGCCCAAGTATCGATCTCTTAGGGACTTGCGTTTGCCAACTATTCAATTATAGTTTAACCAATTGAGGAGAGTCGCAAATAGAGTTTTAGAATTAAAAATAAACTAAACTATACTAATGCGGAAAAGTAATGACTTAGGACAATCTATGGATAGAAGCCCAAGGTTAAGGTTTATGAATAATCCTACTACGTTATTGAACTTCATTTGGTAAATCGCTTATCGTGGTTGTTGATTCGTAGGGTTGATTGCATGATTATTGTCTCCCTATCTCTAACCTTTTACCTAATTTGGATATTACAACTATATCGTTGAACGGGGATGTAATAATCCAATTAAGTGTTTCAAAGCTATCATCCTACGTGTGAATCAAGTAAGGCTTCTAAGTACATCTCTGTCCTAGATGTTACTTCAAATTCCTTATTTTAGAAAGAAATAAGAACCATACTTTGTCTATTCCCAGGTTATATCTCACTATTCCCCCTCCCGAGATCACAAGGTCGACAATACATGTATTCTAAGGGTGATTAATTCTCAAAATAATTAAATTATGAATAAACAAACAACCATAATGATAACAAATTAAACAAAATTAATTTAAAATGAAAGTATTCATGATCTTAGCCTTAACCCTGGAAAAGTAGTTTTAGCCTTTAATGGAAATTTTCATCATCCAATCTCTTGGATTGATGATACAAACCATAAAAAAACTGAATTGAAGAATGATAAAACCTAAAAACAAATTGTGGTAGCCTCCAGTTCTCCATGATGTCCAAAAGTATGTAAAAAACGTGATATAACATGTATTTATAGTATAGGAGCAATCCCAATCAGTGTTGGAGTTGAAAACCTTTAGTTATTGAGCCCGGGAGTGGGTGAGGCGTCGCCCTGGCTATAGCCCCACTCCAGGTAAGGCTGAGCCTTGGCTAGAGACCGCTCCATTTGAGACTATGCCCTGGATATCGCCCCACTCCAGGTAAGGCTGAGTCCTGCTTATAGCCCATCTCCAGTTAGGGCGGCACCTCAACGTAGCCTTGAGCTACTGGAATTTGCTCTCCGAATTTTGTTTAAGTGTTGAGTCTCCCCTCTTAATTCCTTGTCTTTTGGAGTCTTTACCATGAATTCCAAGATTTTTTAACATAAAAATATCATCATATTCATCTCCAAAATCCTCCTATATCATCACACCACACTAATTAAAAGAGAAACACAACAAAGCACCCAGAACGACGAATCAAAACAAGAGCTAAGCGTAGCTAGTTCACATAGATCTTTCACTTATTGTTCCAGCTATAGACTCATTCAAATTACACTTTGTTGACCACCAACAAGTTACTCCACTCATAATCACTCACAAAAACCATTTGGAATACATCAAAACGCAATAGAATCCACTGGAATCAACTAGACAAACACCTAGCTCAAGCAAGTATCACTAGTTTTCCGGGATGAACTCTAAATGAATCTCTTAGGTACCACTACTAAAAAAATTGGTAAAACCAACCACACATGGTCGGTTTTATATTATAAAAAATTAAAATAATTATTACAATAATTTTAATAATAATAATTATTTATTTATCAAATAAAATTTTTTAAAAAATAACAAAACCGACCACCAGTGGTTGGTTTTCTTTAAAAAACTTTAGTTAAAAAATATTTATAAAAACCGACCACAAGTGGTCGGTTTTTTTATTTTTTTTTTAATTTTTTTTTTACAAAAATCGACCACTTGTATAAAAAATAATCAAAAAATAATTTTAAAAAACCGATCACATGTGGTGGGTTTTCTAATTAAAATAAAAAATAATTTAAAAAAAAACGGCCACTTGTGGCCAGTTTTTGAAGTAAAAAAATTAAGAATTAAATAATTTTAAGTCACACCTAATTATATATATAATCAAAACCTAATATATAACTAATCCAATGTAATTAATCAATCACTAATCTAAGTATGTATAAGAAACACATCGCATTATATTATTGGATAATATACTTGTATACGTACGAGATGTATATAGTACGTATTTTGAACTTGATATAGTCGACAGTGTGTATATGTGTGTGTATGTATATTTATATAAATAACATAAACATATTATATAGAGATGGTATATTAATGACATAAGATAAATGAACCAAGAAATTATTTCAGTATATGTGAAATACAATGGGGTTGTAAAATCGGGTATGTGATATATATAGTACGTATATGAAATACGTCGCATTATATTATTGGATAAGATACTCGTGTACGTATGTGATGTATATAGTACGTGTGGATCTAGTCAATAATGTGTATATATATGTGTGTGTATGTATATATAGGTATATATATATATATATTAATGACATAAGATAAGCCACTGATAATTCAACAAAGTTTCTGTGAAATACGTTGTATATTATTATGGGGTAGTAAAATCGGGTATGAGATGTATATAGTACATATTTGAATATTGATAGCCAATTGAATATATTTATATATACGTATATCTCGTGTAGTGATTAAATAGATATACTATTTTGTGTCAATATAATGTAGACACACGTATATTGTTGAAGTTGTAATAACGTAAGGCAATTATTATGAGGTATATTGGGGGCGGGGGGAGGAAGGAAGTAGGGGAAGGAGACAGAAAATTGAATCATGAAACTAGTATATACTTACCATTTGCTTTGAATTTTGAATTTTGAACTACCGCCAAATTTTGGCAGTGAATTTAAGTTTTCTCGCTTAAAAATTTTGTATATGAGTATATGTGAAATACGTTGAATATTATTATGGGGTATAAAAATCATGTATGTGTTATTTATATCTCGTGTAGTGACATATGCAGTAATCTAAAGCTCGATAACTGAATCTATATATCAAAATATTTTGAATAATACATTGATATCATACTATTGAAGAAATATATATACTATTTTGTGTCAATGTAGATACATGTATATTGTTGAAGTTGTAATAACGCAAGACGTCGATAATTTATTTGATTAACACGTGTATATATATATATACATATATATGTATGTATATATATATAAAAAATATCGTAATTAAAAGATAATGAATCAAAAATTAATCGTAATTTGCAAAATTCATTGATATTATTAGGGGTTGGAGGAAATATACTTCTTGTGTTAATGTTATGATAAAATAACTAATTATCTGATTTATATATATACTCATTGTATTAAATTAATTGAATATTGTTAAAAATATTATAGCATTTATTAAAAAAATTAATTAATTAAAAATTAATTTTAATTTATTAATTTATTAATTGATTTATTAGTTAAAGTTTATTAATACTTAATTTATCAAAAAAGTGTAAAAACCGACCAGGTGTGGTCGGTTTTCCTGTTAATTAAAAGAAAATACATTTAACAACCTATCCCGACCCGACCCTCCCAAATAATTAAATTTCCCTAATGATATACATAAAAGAAACGGGAAACAACATACACACACAATACTACCTGTATACATACACAAACACATACTTGACACTCGAAATCAATCGAACAAGTGCATTTTCGTAGCAAATCTTGGTTTCTCCAATTCAAATAAGTAATAATATGAGATTTGTTGACCTTATTTTGAGTTAACTTCACTTCATTTTGATTTTTTAAACCCTAGTTCTTATGTTTTGGTTGAAAATATGGAAATTGGGGATAAACTTAAATGTAGCATGGATTGTGTATGTTATGTGGACTGAAATGAGTAATATCTTACATAGAGTAAATGGGTATTTTGGAGAAAATTATAGTAGTCTATCTTTCAATTTGCTAATCTCATCATTTTCGATATTGCAGCTTCCCGTGAGAGAATTTATAAGCAGATTGAAGCTGCCATTTTGAAATATCAAGAAATTATGGAAAATATCAAAGGTGTTGACATAGTGAAGTCATGTGGGGCCTTATGCAATTCACTATTTTTGTTATCTTTCTTTCATTGTTCATATTGAAGTCTAGTGAACCCATGTGTGGCCTTGTGCAATTCACTAGCATTGTTCTTGACATCTTGCTGGTCTTGTTGTTGCTTGTTTCTTGTATTGTGAACTTGATCTTGTATCATTTGGCATGAAAGGTCAAGGCTTGGTTTTGAATATGTAGGGACTTGATAGGTGTTTTTCTTTTTTGAATGTGATTATATTTGGTGACTTGGTAGGTTGAAAATGATAAAGTGTGGGGACTTTAAGGGTGACATTATACGTTGAAAGTGGTTAAGTCTAGGAACTTTAAAGTGGATTTTTTTGTTTTGAATGTGGTTTTGTTTTGAGACTTAGTTGCTTGAAAATGGTTAAGTTTAGGAACTTTGAAGGAGATTTTGTGTTTTGAATGTGGTTTTGTTTTGATACTTAGTTGCTTGAAAATGGTTAAGTGCAGGAACTTTAAACGGATTTTTTTGTTTTGAATGTGGTTTGGTAGGTGACTTAGTTGTTTGAAAATGGTTAAGTGTAGGAACTTTACAGGGAATTTTTTTGTTTTGAATCTGGTTTGGTAGATAACTTAGTTGCTTGAAAATGGTTAAGTTTAGGAACTTTAAAGGGGATTTTTTTTTGTTTTGAATGTGGTTTTGTTTTGAGACTTAGTTGCTTGAAAATGGTTAAGCTTATGGACTTTAAAGGAAATTTTGTTATTTTGAATGTGGTTTGTTTTGAGACTTAGTTGCTTGAAAATGGTTAAGTTTAGGGACTTTGAAGGGAATTTTGAGTTTTGAATGTAGTTTTGTTTTGATACGTAGTTGCTTGAAAATGGTTAAGTGTAGGAACTTTAAACGGAAATTTTTGTTTTGAATGTGGTTTGGTTGGTGACTTAGTTGCTTGAAAATTGTTAAGTGTAAGAACTTTAAAGGGATTTTATTTTGTTTTGAATGTGGTTTAGTATGTGACTTTGGTTAAGTGAAGGAACTTTAAAGGTATTTTTTTTGTTTTGAATATGGTTTGGTAGGTGACTTAGTTTCTTGAAAATGGTTAAGAGTAGGAACTTTAAAGGAAATTTGTTTGTTTTGAATGTGGTTTGGCAGGTGACTTATTTGCTTGAATATGGTTAAGTGTGTGAACTTTAAAGGGGATTTTTTTGTTTTGAATGTGGTTTTGTTTTGAGACTTAGTTTCTTGAAAATGGTTAAGTTTAGGGACTTTAAAGGCAATTTTTTGGTTTTGAATATGGTTTTGTTTTGAGACTTAGTTGCTTTAAAATGGTTAAGTTTAGGGACTTTGAAGGGGATTTTGTGTTTTGAATGTAGTTTTGTTTTGATACTTTGTCGCTTGAAAATGGTTAAGTGTACGAACTTTAAATGGAATTTTTTTGTTTTCAATGTGGTTTGATTGATGACTTCGTTGCTTGAAAATGGTTAAGTGTAGGAACTTTAAAGAGTTTTTTTTTTGTTTTGAAAGTGTTTGGTAGGTCACTTAGTTGCTTAAAAATGGTTAAGTGTAGGAACTTTAAAGAGATTTTTTTTTATTTTGAATGTGGTTTGGTAGGTGACTAGTTCCTTGAAAATGGTTAAGTGTAGGAACTTTAAAGGGGATTTTTTTATTTTGAATGTGGTTTTGTTTTGAGACTTAGTTTCTTGAAAATGGTTAAGTTTAGGGACTTTAAAGGGGATTTTTTTGTTTTGAATGTGGTTTTGTTTTGAGACTTAGTTTCTTGAAAATAGTTAAGTTTAGGGACTTTGAAGGGGATTTTGTATTTTGAATGTGGTTTTGTTTTGATACTTAGTTGCTTGAAAATGGTTAAGTGCAGGAACTTTAAAGGGATTTTTTTTTGTTTTGAATGTGGTTTGGTTGGTGACTTAGTTGCTTGAAAATGGTTAAGTGTAGGAACTTTAAAGGGTATTTTTTTTATTTTTAATGTGGTTTGGTAGGCTACTTAGTTGTGTGAAAATGGTTAAGTGTAGGAACTTTATAGGGAATTTTTTTGTTTTGAATGTGGTTTGGTAGGTGACTTAGTTGCTTGAAAATGGTTAAATGTAGGAACTTTAAAGGGAATTTTTTTATTTTGAATGTGGTTTGGTAGGTGACTTAGTTCCTTGAAAATGATTAAGTGTAGGAACTTTAAGGGATTTTTTTTGTTTTGAATGTGGTTTGGTAGGTGACTTAGTTGCTTGAAAATGGTTTAGTGTAGGAACTTTAAAGGGATTTTTTTTTTGTTTCGAATGTGGTTTGGTAGGTGACTTAGTTGCTTGAAAACGTTTAAGTGTAGGAACTTTAAAGGGGATTGTTTGTTTGGAATGTGGTGTGGTTGGTGACTTAGTTGCTTAAAAATAGTTAAGTGTAGGAACTTCAAAGGAAATTTTTTTAGGCGATACAAGCGTGGTTCTAATGGAAATAAAATTGCTATTAAGGTGATGCATTATTTACCTTTTATACCAAGGATGAAGAGGTTGTATGCTTGAAACAGCTCAGCTCCTCATATGAGATGGCACAGTGAAAATAGAAGGCCCATTGGTCTTATGTGTCATCCATCTGATGGAGAGACTTGGAAGCATTTTGATGCAACTTATCTAAATTTTGCAGCTGAGCCACGAAATATTCGTTTAGTATTATGTACGGATGGGTTCTCTACTTTTTCAGTTGGTGGTGTGCCATATTCATGTTGCCTTGTATTTATCACTCCTTATAATCTTCCTCCTGAACTATTGATGACTAGTCCCTAAATATTTTTTATTTGTGTTAGTCCTGGCCCACGTAATCCAAGAGGGTGAATGGTTTAGTGGAGAGTCTTCAGAAGAAAAGGATTAGTTGTGTAGGTTGTATTTATTATGTATTGATGTCTTTATGCTGTGTACTATATATTAACCTTTATGTTTCTTCTTTAGGATTGATATGTAATATATTGTTTTAGTTTGTTGTTTCCACTTTTCCATGATTTATATAGTAATAAAAATATTCTTGTATATATCTCGTGTTGTATTAGAGCGATTTGAAATATGAATTAGTAACTTCAAATTAGTTACTTGGAATGCTATCTTATATATTCATTTTGTAGGAACTAACTACTTGTTAACTTAACTTAATTTAGATGTCAGCCAGAGGTGACAAGGTTAAGGGAAAAGTTGATACTACGAAACCAAAAAAGAATAGACAGCCTCTGGCTTATAGACAACCCACAGGTATTCATATATCTGAGGGATGGTTTGCCGATGCGACAACACAACCCTCATATTCTAGGTCGTCCAAGGATTCAATACCTAATCCAATACATGTGGGGACACTACAAGGGTCTACAATGACTCATTCTGATCCTATGACCGTGCCACCACTAGCACAACATTATCCGACGGCCGTTGGCCCCTCCAGACATCTACCATCATCGATACCCTCCTGCAGTAGTCACGCAGCTTCGCATAGTGATTTTGCAACATCTATTGGGTTGTCGGATCTTTAGCTTGGAGGCACTCCATTTAGTGCTTCAGATCCGCCCACGCCAGTTCATGCACCATCACTTACTAGGCAACCAGGAGACAGATGATTCTGGGAGGATTTATCTTGTTCCAGTTGCGAAAGGGTAACATTTCTAAATATAATAACGTTACTCATTTTTTCATTACTATATTATTATGCTCTATGAAATTACTATTTGATCTTGTGTTGTAGGTTTAAGATGGATGATGGAGTTGGAAAAAAAGGTGCGAATATGAATTACTCAACACTTTAACAGCTACTGGACCAACTGGCAAGAAGTTCTAGAACTTGACGGGGATAGAATGTTTGAAGAATTTAAGGTAAGGATTTAACTTATCGACTACTTATTAACAATTTGTTAGTACAAAAGATTGAATATGAGTATATTTTTGTTGTAGAAATTTTACTGGTGGGATGATGCAAATACATTTCTTATAAAGAAGAACTTTTTCATAAGATGTAGAGCTAGATTTAATGATCTCTTAGATTATGCCCGAAAGAAATTGGTAAAACCTAAGTAGATTCCTAAACCCGCATGACAACTGTATCTTCGCCATTGGAATAGCGCAGAATATCATTTTTTTAGTGAAAAAGAAAAGAAAGCCTGGGCATCATCCAAGGGTGACTCCCTACATACTGCGGGTGCCAGAAGTACTCATGTTGTGATGGAAAAAAATGGTATGTAACTTTTACAGTTTTAGTTGTTTGTTTCTATTTAAAGTTTTTCATTATTTGAACATTTATAATTTTTTCATATGCAAGAAAAAGTAAAGGGTAGGAAATACCACATTATGAGCTATACGAGGAGACTCGCGTTATGAAAAAAAGAACCCGACTGATGAAGATGTTTGGGTTGAAGCTTGTGCAAAAACTGTCCATGTAAGAAACAAATTCTGAATTTATAAATCTTTTTTTTAAGTTATATGTTATTCAATTATAACTACTTTAATAGTTTTTTGACTTTTAGTATTAACTTTACTTTGAATATAGTACGAATATATGCGTCTTGTTGGTGTATATTGTAGTAGTCAGCCTCCTAAAAGTCAGGGTGACCCAATACCCCAACATGTAGAGGAGGAGTTATGGACAAAAGTTGTTGGTCCTGCAAATAGAGGCCATTTGGTCGGATACCACAGAATCTTTTTTGGCGATAATGTTAGGAGTTTGTCCGTCCCTTCTTACTCTAGCTCTTCAGTTGATAGAGAAAAGATCAAACTACAAAATATGATTTCTCAACTCACTGAAGAGCTTGCTAAACAGAGAGAGGAAGAAGAAGACGGAGAAAACAACAACATCACAATTCAAGAAGCTGCAGCAGCAGTTGACCTCTTTCATTAGGACTGCGGGGGGTTATTCCTCCGTGTCCTGGTGATGTAGTTTGGGTTGCAAAGAGTCTAGGCCCGCTGGATGATTTCAGCATGAATGATGATATGGAAGACGAGGACGAATTCGATGATGATGACTTTTAGTTTTTTTATTTTTGTATGTGTTGTACTTTGAATTTAGATATTTTGTTGTATGAAACTATTGTTGTAGTATTTTCATACTCACTTTTGTTGGACATTTCTATGTCTTGTACACTTTTGAAAGTATTTACACTTGGTTTTTGGTTGTTATTATTGCTGTATTTGATTTGATACTGTTGTATTGCATTGTTGTTATTGCAGGCTATATTTGTATTTTGGTTTTGATTTTTTTTTTTAAATTCCCAAAAAAGCTAACCACAAGTGATCGTTTTTTTGAATTTTTTTTTTGCAGAAAACCTACCACAAATGGTCGGTTTTCAAATAAATTAATTAAGTGGTTGGTTTTCAAATAAATAAATTAATTAATTTATTAAAAAACCGACCACTTGTGGTCGTTTTTTTCCCTAAAATTATTTTTTCCAATTTTAATAAAATAATAATAAATATATATATTTTCTTTAAAAAACCGACCACAGTGGTCGGTTTTACAAAAACTACCACAACTTTACCGACCACACATTTTGGTCGGTTTTTGGGAAAAATCGGCCACACGTGGTCGGTTTTCTCCTTTTTTTTTAGTAGTGTACAAACTTTTTTGGAACTCACTCTAAACATCATAAACACATGCTTAAACACTTTGATACACATTTATCTCATTATCAACCTATATAGCACATGAATCATCCTCAAAATAAGGCTAAAAAGGCTAGAATAGTGACGCTAAAATGCATAAATACTCCCAACATCACCACCCCACATTCAAAGACTTGTTTGTGCTCGAACAACTCTTAACTATGATCATCATCAACTCAGGAGAATCTACACTAATACTGAATGCAAGACACTCAAGATAGTACTACAACGACTACATGGAATGCAAGTTTACAACACTAACCATGTTACAAACACAATTGAAAGCTAATGAACACTACTCCAAAACATCCTAACCTCAAGAATTGACTCACCTATTTGGCAAACTCATGCTTGTGATTCAATCAAGGACATCATACAAATCACCCACATTCATCAAACATGTGTCCCTCACAACAAGATAGTTACCCATAATCACTTACAATCAAACAATTAATAACATGATGGGTATAAGAATGAAATTATACTCACTCTCATAAAGAATTCAAAAGTCACACACAGTGAACCATAGGCTTTCCCTTAGTGTATTGCTCCACTAATAGTCAAATGTAAAGCTTAGGATCAATTAGGAATTTTTTGGGTTGTAATGTAGGCTAAAGGATGGGTAGGAACTATTTGGGAATAGTGAATAACCTCTGTAAGTTCTTTAATACACTACATTAAACAATTAAAACCAATCTCCAGCAACAAAATTTCACTTTTTCATCTACTCATTTTTTTTTTGTTTTTTCCCCCACTCTTTTAAGAATTTTCACAAACACTTGGTAGGCACATAGTTTACTACCACAAGAATTAATTTTTTTCTCTTTTTCACAATCATGGAAATATTTCTAACATTATTTATATCACATCAATCCACCACACATCAATTATAAACACCAATAACAATTACCTTTGGGCATCAATTTCACCTTTTTCTTCTTCAATTTTTCAAACTCCTTACTAATTTAATTTTTTTTATTAGGAGCTTTTTGGATCAAATTATGGTTTGTCAAACAAGGGGATTAGGCTAAATATGAAGCTACCAAAGAAAAAGCTAAAGGCTTAATGTGAGTTGACGAGGATAATGCATAATGGGTAGGTAAAAGAAGGTATAAAATAAGGCTATAAAAGAAATACCTACATCTTCTCCTAAACCACATTCTTTATTTCGCTTCATACACACCCCAGGCAAGTTCTAGACATCACATGCAATAAGGAATAAACAAAAACTCACATCACACATGGCACATGCTCAACTCAATAGGATCATCATAGATTCTCAACCAAACAATAACACAAATTCAAAATTAAGCCAAAGAGAAAAAGAGTCAAAAACTTGAGCCTAAGAGTGTCAAAAGTAGTAATTCACTCATTCAATATGTTTTCTTTCTAACAAAACACTTGCATCATGTAATCAAAAATAATACCAACAAGAACATCTCATTTATTCCTAACCTAAAATTTTTAAATTGAGCCAAAAATTAGAAATTTCCCCACCCCACACTTAAAAAGCTACTTTGTCCCCAAAGTGAATTTAAAAGTAAAAAGATAGAAATACTCCTTGAGGCCTCCAAGCCTAGCTAGTATAATCTTTTGCATCAATGAGATCCATGAGACTTTACTCAGACTTCCTATTAACCTTTGACTCAATCAAAAATAAAAAACTATGTGAAATAAAAACTAAAACCTAAAAAGAAAACGTACCTTAGCTTGGGTTGCCTCCCAAGGAGTGCCTAATTTGGTGTCGTGGAGCGACCCAAATCAACTTTTTTCTCCACCTTGAGGATATAAATTTCACCCCCAATATCGCATCCATCTATTTGCCTTGATCATAGGGAGGTGGTACAAAGATTAAGGAACCGAGTAATGGAATGTGCATAGTAAAATACTCGGCCTTAAAGTGAGGTGTGTTTTTATTTTGCTTTTCTTGAGCAAAATTATGAATATGGGATTATTGTTTCTTATCTTCACACTCTTCCACCATTTTAAATGATTCCATAGACAAGATATCATCTAAACATAATGTAGAAAATTTCTTTGAATGAGGACCAACAAATCCCACTTCAAAATTTACAGTATCTACTACACACTCACTTTTATTCACCTTCTTAATTTCAGTCTCAAGATAAAGATGATAATCGAGTGGTTGCGATTCTTGTGTTTGCTCCACAAATTGGCTAATATCCTCCTCATATTTTTCTTTGCTTAGCCACTGTAGACATGGTGGAAGTGGTATCTCCTAAACCTATTCAATAATTTTAGT
Source organism: Capsicum baccatum var. pendulum (assembly GCA_030864225.1). NCBI lineage: Eukaryota > Viridiplantae > Streptophyta > Magnoliopsida > Solanales > Solanaceae > Capsicum > Capsicum baccatum. The sequence goes on from CM061552.1 coordinate 258,762,747, forward strand.
TTCCTGGTACTTAGACTTCCTTGAATTATCCATAACTTCATCTACAATAGGTTGGGAATTCAACTCTACATCTACCTCAAGATTATTATCCAATTTCTCTGCAGTCTCCCGATAGTTCTTCATGTCTGCCATCAACTGTACTTGAGACGTTAAAACTTGTTTCAATATCTCTTCTATTATACTCATTTAAGTTGTGGCCTACATGTTTAGTTATTGCTATTGACACTGCTGCTGGTTGGTCTATGACTAAATTTGTGACTGATTTAGCCCCATTAGATTGTAGTAGTTTATATAATTTTGCCTTTCAGCATAGCGCACAAACAATTTTGAATTGGGATTGACAACACATATAGCTGCAGTATGATGACTTTGACCACAAACTAAACATCAAGCTGTAGGCTTTTTCACATATAGAACAACATCCATATCACATTATAAAGGTCCCGTCCATGCACTTCCATCAAAATTTGGACAATAAGCCACTTGATGTGGTCCGCCACAAAAATAACAAGAATCGTCATCACTTGAAAACCATCTATCCCTGGCTGACATATCAAGAAGTGTGGTAAAAGAGAAATGAAAGGAAATAAAAAGAGACTAAAAGAAAACAAAAACTATTTACAACTCAATATAGAAAAACGAAAAATAAGATAGTTGCCTAATTATAAGTCCCCGGCAACGGCGCCAAAAACTTGACAGTGTCCTAGAGTACACACAAGTATACGTGGTCTATGAAGTAGTAAAGTGGATTCAAGGAAGCCCAAGTATCGATCTCCCAAGGACTTGCATTCGTCGACTATCCAATTCTAGTTTAACCAATTGAGGAGAGTTGCAAATAGAGTCTTATAATTAAAAATAAACTAAACTATACTAATGCAGAAAAGTAATGACTTAGGAAAATCTATGGATAGAAGCCCAAGGTTAAGGCTTACAAATAATCCTACTATGTTATTGAACTTCATCCGATAAATCGCTTATCGTGGTTGTTGATTCATAGGGTTAATTGCATGATTATGGTCTCCCAACCTCTAATCTTTTACCTAATTTGGATATTACAACTACATCACTGAGCGGGGATACAATAATCAAATTAAGTGTTTTAAAGCTATCATTCTACGTGTGAATTAAGTAAGGCTTCTAAGTACATCCCTGTCCTAGAAGCTAATTCGAATTCCTTATTTTATAAAGAACTAAGAACCACACTTTATCTATTCCCACATTCTATCTCCCTATTCCCTCTCCCGAGATCACAAGATTGACAATACTTGTATTCTGTGATCAATTCTCAAAACAATTAAATCAAGAATAAACAAACAACCATAATGATAAGCAATTAAACAAAATTAATTAAAAATGAAAGTAGTCATGATCTTAGCCTTAACCCTGGAAAAGGAGTTTTATCATTTAATGGAAAGATTCATCATCCAATCCCTTGGATTGATGATACAAACCATAAAAAAACTAAATTAAAGAATGATAAAAACTAAAAAGAAGTTGTGGTAGCCTCTAATGCTCCAAGATGTCCAAAAGTATGTAAAAAACGTGATATAACATGTAATTAGAGTATAGGAGAAAGCCCAATCCATGTTGGAGTTGAAAACCTTAAGTTACTGAGCCCCGAAGTGGGTGGGGCGTCACCCTGGCTATAGCACCACTCTAGGAAAGGCTGAGCCTTGGATTGAACGCCGCTATAAGTGAGGCTACACCCTGGCTATTGCCTCTCTCCAGGCAAAGCTTATCCCTACTTATAGATACGCTCCAATTAGGGATGCGCCTCAACATAGCCTTGAGCTACTGGAATTTGCTCTTCAAATTTTGGTTAAGTATTGAGTCTCCCCTCTTAATTCCTTGTCTTGTGGCATCTTTCCCATGAATTCCAAGATTATTTACCATCAAAATATCATCATATTCAGCTACAAAATCCTCCTAAATCATCACACCACACGAATTAAAAGAGAAACACAATATAACTCCCATAACGATGAATAAAAACAAGATCTAAGTATAGCTAGTTCGCATTGATCTTTCACTTATTGTTCCAGCTGTAGACACATTCAAATTGAAATTTTATCACTCCAAAAAAGTTATTCCACTCATAATAACACATAAAAACCATTTTAATAGAATCTACCGAAATCAACTAGAAAAGTACCTAGCTCAATCTAGTAACACTAGTTTTCTGAGTTGAACTCTAAATGAATATTTTAGGTACAAACTTGTTTGGAACCCACTCTAAACATCATAAACACATGCTTAAACACTTTTATACATATTTATATCATTATAAACCTATATAACACATGAATCATCCTTAAAATAAGGCTAAAAAGGTTAGAATAGTGATGCTAGAATGCATAAATACACCCAACATAAGCTCACAACTCTAGATATGCTACTCAACTGGGTAGAACTAAGATATATAGATATTTTAGGCAACATTACTAATGGAGTGGTATGATGAGAGATGTGGTGAACTATGTAGCTCGTTTTCTATGATGTCAATAGGTGAAAGCCAAGCATCAGAGATCTAGGTGCTTGATTTAGGGTTGCTAGATCTAGTGGCTTGATTCAGGGTTACCCATTCTTGGCTGGAAGTGGGAGAATATTACCATGGACTTTGTTAGTTGTTTTGCTTGCTCTTACCATGGTTCCAATGATACTTGGGTCATTGTGGATCAATTGACCAAGTCGTCATTTTTCATTCCAATTCAAATTTCCTTTAATTTCTGAGAGCTTAGCCGTATATATGTTTCAAAGATAGTATATTTACATGGAATGCCTATATATATTATTTTGGAATAGGTTTAAGTGTTCACTTCAAGATTTTGGAGAGATTTTCAGGAAGTGTTGGGTACTTAGGTGGGTCTTTGTACAACCTTCCATCCTCATACCTACAAATAGTCGGAGTGGGTTATTCATGTTCTTGAGGATATGCTCTAAGCCTGTGTTGTGGATTTTATAGGTTAGTGGGAGTAACACTTAGCTTTGGAAGAGTTTGCGCGTACTAATAGCTACCATTCAAGCATTAATATGGCATATTTTAAAGTTTTGTATGGTATGCAATATTGTTATTCGATTGGGTGGTTTGAGACCTTTCATATTAGACCTTATGGTACTAACCTTCTTAAGGAGTCATTGGATAGAGTCAAGGTGTCAGGATAAGTTGAGGGTAATTAAAGGGGGAAAAAGGCTTATGTAGATCGTAGGATTCGTGCCTTCAGATTTGGATTTGGTAACCAGGGTATTCATCCAAGTATCACCCATAAAGGGTATGATATGGTTTGGGATGAAGGGCAAGCTCAACCCCAAATATATTGGCCCCTTTTAGATTCTTCGCACAATTGGTGAAGTGGCTTATTTGTTATCCTCCCCCCTGATTTTGCTGCTGTCCATCTAGTTTTCAATGTTTCTATATTGTGGTGATACATTCCTGATTCATCTTATATGATTAGATGAGACTTAGATAAGTTGTATGAGTGGTTGACCTTTGTGGAGGAGTCGGTGATTATTTTAGCTAGTGATATTAGGAGGTTGCAAACTATAGAGATTCAAGTAGTTAAGGTTCAGTGGAGGCACTACCCAACAGAGGAGGCTACTTGGGAGATTGAGAGAAAGATGCGAACCCAGTATCCTCAAATGCTTGAGGCTTCAGGTACATCTTAATCTTTTAATTTTGTAGATTAAATGTCATGACCCAATTTAAGAGTCATGATGGCACCTACTTTGCACAACTATTAGGTAATCCAAACTGTAGCTCGGAGCTAGACGTAATGGGCTAACTTGGTAGAAAATGGCCTAAAAGACAGAAATCAACACATTAAGAGTCAAATCAACAATAAAATAGTCATAACAGTCTAATAGATAGCTATAAGAGCAACAACCATCCAAAGACTCAGTAATGTCAGTACAAGAGCTACTATAAATAAACCATAGGTACTGAATAGTCAAATATAATCTATCTCAAAAATGAAAAAATAGACCCATATACATAAAAGAAAAAAAGGGTAACTCTGACTCTAAGAGCTCATCTACATCTCCAAAAATCAACTCAGTATGTCCGTCGAATTAGTGACAGCAATTTGTACTTGGATCTTTACCAAAAAGGTACAGAAGTTTAATATGAGTACCAAAACCATAATTACTTAGTAGGTATCATCAGCCAACTAAGCTAATCATGATATAAATATGATAAAATACAAAATAAAATAAACTAAGTCAAAATAATAAGGCAAACCTGGGATTAAGCTATGATACTGCTGTACATAAATTAATAAATACATAGAAAATAGTAACACAAAGATCACACAACTATAACTAATATATTGTCCCCAATAATTCTATAAGTGTGGAAAAGTAAATAACCCAACCCAGGCCCCCATAAGCTTGGAACGTACAACCAAGGAAAGTAAATAACCCAATGACAATAAATTATCAATTACCAGGCCATAACCAAGAATCCATCCAAACAATACCATGTCATAAATAGCTCCTAAATTGTTGGACTTGAGCGAAAACTAATATTACCATTATCATCATCAAATGTTGGACTTGAATCGAGACTCATATATGTTTCATTAATATTATCAATTGCGAGACTCGAATTGGAACATATATTATTATCTTTCTCAATTGCTGGACTCAAATTGAAACTCATATTTCATTGTACCATCAATTTCTAGACTTAAATCAAAACTCATATACCACCAGACTATGTAAATGCATCGTAATTATAAGCCATATCACTAAATCATAATAATTTCCATTGTAACTTATCCAAAATTTGCACCAATAATAAACTACTGAACTAGCATAATCAATAAGAATATAATCTCCTCAAAGTCCCAAAATAGCATTAATAAGGGTATATCATGAACAATTAAGTCTATAAAGTCTAACACAAGTCTTAGCCTAAGGTGGGCCAGAGGGGCACACTCCTAATCCCCTAAATCCATTTTAGGAAGATTCTACCTCGGAATAGGATAAGGTATCTAAATTCATTTGTAGTTGTTAAATAAGCCTTAATTAGCCCTAGGATAACAATTTATCCTAAGTATATTAGCGACTAAGCCAATTTTCTCTAAATTACAGTTTCAAGATAGCCTAAATAGTCAAAATAACCAAAATGTTTTCAATCATACGTGCAACACCTAAATCTCACCCTATTTCTAGCATAACATCATAATATGAAATAGCTCAATTTATGAAGAGGGTAAAACTAGCCTACCTGGACGTTGAAGAAAAATATGAAGAATCTGCTAAACCATCTCTAAGAAAGTAGAACTTAGCCATTGTCAAATATATCACCCAACAAAGGTTGGGGTCAAAACCAGATTGAATAGGCCAAATCTTTATCACAAACTTGCTGAAGTAGCCAAAAAAATGCAAATAAGCAAATGGGGAGATTTTATGATAATAGAAGTAGTAGTAACAAATCTTGATTGCTTTATGTGGAAATCAATATAAGAATAATTATAGTATTGTGTTTTCCCACACTTCCTAACTTCATTAACTTTTCATGCTCTGTTAAACTATCTCAGTGCCTTGCATACAGAATCTGACAAGATATGTATCACCAACCATCTTATGAAGCATTAGGTAAATTTCACTCATCACCTTTTGAGTCTCAGAGTATCATCTTTCTAACCCTTGTATTGGATCCTAGATTAACTATTATATTTTGAGTCTCACATTAATTGGATGAAGGTTGATAACTTCAAATTACTGTTGTGATCTTTCTTTCCTAATATCTACCTCTGTTTTGGAGTAAGTGTTAAATACATGAAGGTTCTCAACATCTACAGTCTTTTATAAAGCAATCACACCAAAGAAGGACACAATACATGCAATAATATTGATCAAGAATGGCTTTGCATTTTCTCTATTTCATATTCCATCAGGGTTCCCACAACTCTAGTTAGGTGGTGTAGCCACTCATATTTGCAAGAAAATTTATTGAATTCATAAATGAATGCATATGAATAATCTTAGAATAATTAAAGAATAAAAACTAGTATACGAAATTAATATCCAATCATTTAAACCAAGAACAATCGATTCTAAGATCAAAAGTGTATCTCAGAATTATTATGCTTTTGTGAATGTATAGAGTGCATCAACTAATACAAAAAAATCAAAGGTGTATTGATAGAATACATCAAAATCCTAAAAATCCTAACCAAAAAATAAAAGAAGAACTATAGCTGTAAGATCCCGTAAAATCTTCCATAGATAATTAGCTCTTTTAGCTCCTAAAAGCTCTTTGGAAGGTTCAACACTTAGAATATTTTAGCTAGGTGTTCAACACTAAGTATCATTTTAAGCCATCAAACTTTGGGGATTTAGTTGACGACCTTCCCAAACTCTGTTTCTAATTTTCAAGTTGCATTGCGATGGGGCAAGTCCATAGTACATTTCAGGTGAGTTTTGAAATCCGTTTAGGGCATGTTAGGATTTCGTACTAGTAGCTAAAGTCTATAAGGATGCAACTCCCAACTATAGCCTTGGTCCCTCCCTCAATAGCAAGGCGCCGCGCAGCTGAAAAAGGCTTTGGGAAACGCACCGCCTTGCTATAGCCTTTGGGCCCAGTTTTTCAGCATTCCACCTCCGTGATTTGAGGGCTAATTTGGTCATTTTTTCAACCCTATATATATAAAAAATGGAATTTACCCCTTAAAACACCAAAATATACTTCTTTTCATCAATTTCTCTCAAGAACAAGAGCAAGGTTTACAATTTAAATACCCAAATCTAAGAGATTTCACTGTTGATATTTAACTGTAGATCATTAAGGAACTTTCATCTAAGGTATGCGTTGTGTTTATTCATGGACTCATTTCGTCCACAAAGCTCAATAACCCTATTTTAAACTATATATATCATCATATTTATTTTATGACTTGATTGTTAATCATGTTTATATGTTGAATAATTCCAAGGTGGGACCTTTATGTGTTTCTATGAAACTAGGATGGCATGTTAGTTGAAATATATATGCATTTTAGGTGGTTTGAATTATTAAATTAATGAATATACCTGTTCCATAAAGTTTGCATGTAAGGTGTTCGATAAAATGCCTAGGAGATAAGAAATCATGTTTTCATGACTTAATAGGACCTAAATGACAAGTCCATGCTCTATCCCTTATGATTTAACATGAATTCCATGCTATTGTTGCTTAGTGTTGTTGTGATATGGAATGCTCATGACATTGTAGATAAGAAAGTATTTACATGGTATATGCATTCTCTTCAACGTACAAGATTATGACGACTATGTACTTTATGAAATCACCCACTTATTGTATTACAGATTATTATTGATTGTCATGTAATCAAGAAAGTCAAGCTTTGTCAGTTTTCCTTCTATCGAGTCCTGGGGGTACTTGTACCTAAAAAATATAGCTGTGTGCCTAGAGTTAGTGTCATGTTTTCACGATACTCTCAGTCAAGCCATCTTAAGTAGAATTCAGTCACTCATGTGACTCAGGAAAGTTCAGTAACTTAGTAATCTCTATAGTATTCCATCAGTTAATGAAAGTTTATGAATCCAGTTAGTTCAGTCTAGTTAATCATGTTCAGTGTCTATTCAGATGGGAGTAGGAATTAGCATCTAGAGAACCCAAGGATGGGAACACACTCTGTCAAGTGAGGGTGTGATTCTTAGAAGTCATCCTTGCATTCCAAAACTATGTAGCAAGCATAAGTTGAGACACCATCACTGTCAGATGAGGGTTGATGAGGTGGATTAGAACAATCAGATAAGGGCCCCACTTTTCTCTTTTTGGGACACTATCAGATGAGGGTTACCCGCAGTTTGTCTCTACCAGTGCCGCGGTATTGAAACCCTTCCAATCAGGTCACAGATTGGACCCTAGATTAGCTATTATAGCGCATTTAGGGTATATTGATTAGACAACTATATCCCACAGTTTCAGAATCAGTCTCAGTAAAAGAACTTATATAGTTCTTCATATTTTAGGATTGTGAGATCTAGTCAACTAAGATACAGTACAAAACTCAGCTATTTCCATCAGGTTCAGGATTGTAAGATTCAGTCACCCATGTTATCAGATATATCAGTAAACTTATGTTATCAGTATTCAGACTTAGTAATCATGTTTTCATGATCTCATTTACAGTATTATGTATTGATGCATGCTTTCTTAAGTTCATAGTAATCAACCAGTTAGTATTATTCATGCATATGAATCCCATGCATTCAACCTACCTCACATGCATACCAGTACATTCAAAGTATTGACGTATTTTCTCTATGATGTGTTATACCATAGGTTTAGATACACGAGCTCCAGATCATCAATAGATTCCAGTCTCAGCAGTCAGAGTTAGAAGTGAGTCCTCATCTTGTGACGACACAATAATTATTTTTATTATCTCATTAATTAGTTTATTAGATGGAGTTCGTATGGGACATGTCCCATCAAGTCCTTATTCAGAATTCCATGTTTTATAGGCTCTTAAGACTATAATATGTTCAAAAGCTTATTTCAGTCTTGTTTTGTGTATTTTATACCACACCTAGATGTTATATCTTTATCAGATTTTATCTTGTAATTTTGAACCTTATGGCCTTTTAGTTCATATTTCTGAATTTTACAATATATTATGCAGTATAAAGGTATAGATATCAGTCATAGGTTAGCTTATGGTCCTTCGGGGTCATGAGCACCGTGTAGTATTCTAGGTACCAAATTCGAGGCATTACAAACTTGATATCAGAGCCTAAGGTTCAATAGTGTCCTAGAAAGTTTGAAAGCCGAATCTAGTAGAGTCTTGCACATAGGTGTGTTACGTGCCACATTTATGTGCAGGAGGCTATAAGATGTTTTAGGAAAAGTTTTCCTTCTTTCAGTATTTATGTCGTGCCAGTGAGCATAATCTCAAGTCAATCTCTCGTTCTAATCCATTTCTTCTCTTTATTTTAGAACATGCTTCCAAAGAGGAAAACCCAGCTTGTTCAAGAAGTTCCCTTGGATGAATATGTTTCTTATATGTAGTTCAGGGCCACATTCACTACTCTTACTCTGTCAGTTGCTGCATGGAATGAATTAGCAGCTATCGTTCCAGCCAACTTAGTGGCCAATTCAGCTGCATCCAGGATTTAGGACTTTACCTAAATTAACCCTTTATTCTTTTTTGTGTTTAAGTTGGATGAGGACCCTTAGGAATTCATTGATTAGATTCAAAAGTCAAAAGACATCATGGGGGTGACTACAATTGAGAGTGCAGAGCTAGCTACATATTAGGTGCAGGATGTGGCTCATACTTGATTCAAACAGTGAAAGTCAGAGAAGTCAGATGATGCAGGTCCTATAGAGTGGGAGGAGTTTGTCACTGTATTCTTAGATAGATTCTTTCCCTAAGAGCTTAAAGAAGCTAAGGTAATAAAATTTATCAACCTCAGGTAAGGAAACCTGACGGAGGAAGAATATTCTCTTAAGTTTACTCAATTGGCAAGATATACCCCTCATATGGTTATAGAAAACAGGGCTAAGATGAGTAAGTTTATTTCAGGGGTGAATGATAGTGTGGTAAGTAAGTGCAGATCCACCATGCTTATTAATGACATTAATTTAGCCAGACTTATGAATAATGCTCCGTAGATAGAGGGGAAAATGATTAAGATGAGGGAGAAGCAGAGTAAGAGAGCAAGGACAGGTAGTTTCAACTTTTCTCAGCCTAAGTCAGAAGGAGGAAAACGTTCTCAGTTTCATCCTAAGTCCTTTATTCCAGCTCCTTCTTTAGCAAGTGCCCCAGCTCCTAAGTTTAGAGATGGCAACAGAGATAGAGCGCCAGGCTCTAAGTCTCAGGCAGTGTCAGCAATGTTTGAACTAATCCCCTTTGTCAGACTTATGGTAAAAACCATAAGGGTGTTTGCAGACCAGGTAGTGATTTCTTCTTCGGTTATAGCAAGCCAGGAAATAGGGTTAGAGATTGTCCTCAGTCGGGTTATCAGGGTTAGCAGAACTATTCCCTAGCTCAGTTCGATCGCCCAAATCAGTACGGTGCAACTTCTAGTGCTATTAGTTGGCAATGCCCAAATTATCTTTATACTCTTCAGACTCAATAGGATCAGGAAAATTCCCTAATGTAGTTACTGGTACATTACAGATCTTTTATATTCATGTTTACACTTTTCTAGATCCAGGTTCTTCCTTGTATTTTGTTACTCCCTACATAGTAGGCGATTTCGAAGTCAGTCCCAAAATTCTAGTTGATTCTTTTTTAGTCTCTACCCTAGTGGGTAAAACCATCATAGCTCGGTGGGTATGCAAGAACTGACCGATTATGATATTTTATAAAGTCACTTTATCAGACTTAGTCGAAATAGAGATCACTGAGTTTGATGTCATTCTTGGCATGCCAGACTAGGCGTTCTCTTAGTCGATATAGAAGAAGGTGATATATGGGTTTAGAGTAGTTCAGAATCATCTCTAGATCCTAGGTAAAAGAAGAGCAATATAGAGATCCCAGCCTTGTTAAGTTGAAAAAGTCAGTCAAGGATAAAAATATAAAGGTTTTCTCCCAAGGGGGAGATGGTGTATTGCGTTGTCAGGGTCATCTTTGTGCCCAGGTGTAGATGACTTAAGGCAGCAAATTCTTGCAGAAGTGCATGGTGTGCACTACTATATTCATCCAGGGGCTACTAAGATATACCGCGACTTATGGGAAATCTTTTGGTGGAGTGGGATGAAGAGAAATATTGCAAATTTTGTGGCTAAGTGCTCTATATATCAACAGATTAAGATAGAGCATCAGAAGCCTAGTGGTCCTATGCAGGAATTCATTATTCCTCTTGGAAGTGGGATGATGTAAACATAGACTTTGTGATGGGTTTGCCTCAAACTCGTTGTCAGCATGATTCATTAGAAGCCTAGTGGTCCTATGCAGGAGTTCATTATTCTAGTTCATACCTCATATTCAACCGAGGATTTTGCAAAACTCTACATCAAAGAGTTGGTCAGATTGCACAGTGTTCCGCTATCTATTATTTCAGACAGAGGTACCCAATTCACCTTTCACTTCTGGAAAGTATTCCAAAAGGGTCTTGGAACCCAAGTCCATCTTAGTACAACCTTTCATCCTCAGACAGATGGTTAAGCAGAAAAGACCATTCAGACTCTAGAAGATATGCTAAGGGCATATGCAATTGATTTTAAGGGAAATTGGAATGACCACTTGCCTTTGATTGAGTTTGCATACAACAACTATTATTCCAGTATTTAGATGGCTCCATTCGGAGCTCTCTAAGGTAGGAAATGTAAATCTCTAATTAGGTGGTTCGAAGATAGTCAGGACTCAGTCATAGGGCCACACTTAGTATTTGATGCCTTAGAGAAAGTCCAGTTGATCAGAGAAAGACTCCGGGTTGCTCATAGCCGGCAGAAGTCTTATACAAATGATCGTAGAAAAGATATCGAGTTGGAGAGTGGTGACTATGCATATCTAAGGATCTATCCCATGAAGGGAGTGAAACGGTTCAGTAAGAAAGGAAAGCTCAATCCCCGGTATAATGGTCCCTTTAAGATACTCAGTCATTTTGGCAAGGTAGCTTTTGAGTCGAGTTACCTTCAGATCTAGCCTCAATTCATCCATTCTTACATGTATCTTTGCTCAAGAAGTGAATAGGTGACCCAGCAGTTATAGTCCTTATTCAGAGTATAGATGTTCAGAACAACCTCTCTTATGAAGAGATTCCAGTCAAAATTCTAGACTATTAGACTCATAGACTAAGGAACAAAGAAGTCCCTCTAGTCAAAGTTCATTGGCGAAATTAGTCCATTGAGGGAGCTACTTGGTAGGAAGAAGCAGAAATACATACCAAGTATCCTCACCTATTCTCCACCAACTCATATTAAGCTCAAGGTAACAGTTCTCCGTAAGTTTTTTTAGCTTCATATGCAGTATTCATTACTAAATATATATCCAGTTTCATGCTGATGTTCCCATTATAAACTCGGTATCAAATGCCATTGCATATTCAACCAAGCATTCATGTATCATTTTGGTTATATAAGCATGCATCATATATGCATTATTATTGCGAGAAACTTAGTTCATCAAAACACTCAGTTATTCATTCATGAATCAGTTATACATACATTAGATATGCATGTTCAGTATGATATGTTTTACTTATCAGTCACGTCAGTTATGAAATCATGTTTCAGTTGTTCATGCTCAGTATTCACGTCAGTTGTCTTTTCTTCCCTCTCAGTCAGTCTTATTCGAGGATGAATGTTCCCAAGGGGGATATATTGTAAGACCTCTCAAAATCTTACATTGATAATCAACTCTTTTATATCCTAAAAGCTCTTTAGAAGGTTCAACACATAGAATATTTTAGCTAGGTGTTCAACACTTAGTCTCATTTTAAGCCTTCAAACTTCGGGGATTTAGTTGATGACCATCCTAACCTCCATTTTCCAATTTTCTTGTTGCTTTGCGATGGGCCAAGTTAATAGTACATTTCGGGTAAGTTTCAGAATTTTTGGAATCCGTTTAGGGCACGTTTGGATTTTGAACCAGTAGCTAACAGCTATAAGAGGGCGCCACCCATCTTATAATATTAGCCCCCTCCCTCAATATCAAGGCGCCGCCCAGCTACAAAAGGCTCTAGGAAAGGCGCCGCCTTGCTATAGCCTTTGTGCCTAGTTTCTTAGCATTCCGCCTCCGTGCCTTGAGGGGTATTTTTGCCATTTTCCCACCCCTATATATATATATATATATCAAAAACATGGGATTTATCCCTCAAAACACCAAAATATACTTATTTTCATCAATTTCTTTCAAGAACAAGAGCAAGGTTTTTAATTTGAAGACCCAAATCCGAGGGATTTCACCGTAGATCATTAAGAAAATTTCATCTAAGGTATGTGTTGTGTTGATTCATGGACTCCTTTCATCCACGAAGAACAAGAACCCTATTTTAAACTATATATATAATGATATTCATGTGATGACGTAATTTTTAATCATGTTTATGTGTTGAATGATTCGATGATGGAACTTTATGTGTTTTTATGAAACTAGGATGGAATGCTAGTTGAAATATATATGAATTTTGGGTGGTTTAAATTATTAAATTAATGAATATCCCTATTCCATAAAGTGTGCATTCAAGGTGTTTGATAAAATGCCAAGGAGACTAGAAATCATGTTTTCATGACTTAATAGGACCTAAATGACAAGTCCATGCTCTATCGCTTATGATTTAACATGAATTCCATGCTATTATTGCATATTGTTGTTTTGATATCGAATGCTCATGACATTAGAGATATGCAAGTATTTACTTGGTATATCCATTCTCTTCCATGTACAAGAATATGATGACTATATACTTCATGAAATCCCCCACTTATTATATTAAGTATTGTTATTGATGGTCATGTATTCAAGAAAGTCATGCTTTTTCAGTTTTTCTTATATCGAGACTTGTGGGTACTTTTACCAAAAAAATATAGTTGTGTGTATAGAGTCAGTGTCATGTTTTCATGATACTTTCAGTCAAGCCATCTTTAGTAGAATTCAGTCAGTCATGTGACTAAGGAAAGTTCAGTAACTTAGTAATTTCTGTAGTATTTCATCAATCAATGAAACTTTATGAATCCAGTCAGTTCAGTCTAGTTAATCATGTTTAGTGTCTATATAGATGGGAGTAGGAATTAGCACCGAGTGAACTCAAGGATGGGAAACACACTGTCAAGTGAGGGTGTGATTCCTAAAAGTCATCCTTGCATTCAAGAACTATGTAGCCAGCATAGGTTGAGACATCAACACTGTCAGATGAGGGTTGATAAGGTGGATAAGCACTGTCAGATGAGGGTCCCACTATTCCCTTTTGGGGTCACTATCAGATGAGGGTTACGCACAATTTGTCTCTACCAGTGGCGCGGTATTGACACCCTTCAGATCAGGGCATAGATTGGACCCTAACTTAGCTAGTATAGCGCATTTGGGGCATGTCGGTTAGATAACTATATCCTACAATTTCAGAATTAGTCTCAGTAAAAGAACTCAGATAGTTTTTCAGATTTAGGACTGTCAGATCTAGTCAACTCAGATATAGTGCAGAACTCAGCCAGTTCCATTAGGTTCAGGACTGCCAGATTCAGTCATCCATGTTATTAGATATATCATTAAACTCATGTTATCAGTTCTTAGACTTAGTAATCATATTTTCACGATCTCATTTACAGTATTATATATTCATGCATTCTTTCTCAAGTTCATATTAATCAGCCAGTTAGTATTGTGCATGCATATGAACCCTATGCATTCAGCCTGCCTCACATGTATACCAGTACATTCAAAGTACTAACGCATTTGGCCTATGGTGTCCTGTACCATAGGTTCAGAGTCACGAGCTCCAGAGCATCAGTAGATTCCAGTCTCAGCAGTCAGAGTTAGAAGTGAGTCCTCATCTTGTGAGGACAAAATGATTATTTTTACTACCTTATTAATTAGTTTATTAGTTGGAGTTAGTTGGGGACATGTCCCATCAAATCCTTTTTCAGAAAACCATGTTTTAGAGGATCTTTAGACTACAGTATGTTCAGAAAGCTTATTTAGTCTTGTTTTGGGTATTTTATACCCCTCCCAAATGTTATATCTTTATCAAATTTTATGTCACAATTTTTAACCTTATGGCCTTTCATTTCATGTTTCTGTATTTAATAGTATATTATGTAATATATAGGTATAGATATCAGTCATGGGTTAACTTGTGGTCCTTTGGCGTCATGAGCACCATGTAGTATTCTGGGTAATAGATTCAGGGATTTACAAACTTGATATCAGAGCCTAAGGTTCAATAGTATACTAGAAAATTTGAAAGCCTAAAGTTCAACTCAATAAAGTCACGGTCAAGAAAGAGTATCCACTTCCCAGAATTGATGACTTGTTTGACCAACTTCAGGGTGCCAGTTAATTCTCCAAGATGGACCTCAGATTTGGCTATCATCAGCTCAGAATTAGAGAATATGACATTCCAAAGGTATCTTTTCGAATGCGGTATGGTCACTTCGAATTCCTAGTCATGTCCTTTGGTCTTAGCAATGCCCCAACAACTTTTTTGGACTTGACGAACCGTGTGTTTAAGAAGTAATTGGAAATGTTCATCATAGTCTTCATAGATAAAATTTTGGTTTATTCCCGTTGTAAGAGTGATCATGCAGAACATCAAAGAACAATACTTTAGACTCTCAGAGATCATCAATTATTTGCCAAATTTAGTAAGTGCAAATTTTGGCTAAGGTCAGTAGCTTTCCTTGGTCATATTATCTCCGGTGATGAAATTAGAGTAGATCCTCAAAAGACCAAAGCGGTACGAAACTGGCCTCGCCCTGCCTCACTATCAGATATCAGGAGCTTCTTGGGTTTTGATGGCTATAACAGGTAGTTTGTTGAGGGATTTTTAGCTATTGCATCCCCTATGTCCATATTGACTCAAAAAAAGGTCAAGTTTTAGTGGTCAGATCTTTCCGAGAAGATTTTTCAGGAGTTGAAGAATCGACCTACCTCAGCTTTAGTTCTAGCATTACCAGATGGTTCAGATGGGTTTGTAGTGTATTGTGATGCATCAAGATTAAGTTTGAGTTATGTCCTCTTGCAGCATGGCAAGGTCATAGCCTACACCTCCAGACAACTTAAACCCCATGAGAATAATTATCCAACTTATGATCTTGAATTAGTAACCATAGTA
Organism: Capsicum baccatum var. pendulum; assembly: GCA_030864225.1. Taxonomy (NCBI): domain Eukaryota; kingdom Viridiplantae; phylum Streptophyta; class Magnoliopsida; order Solanales; family Solanaceae; genus Capsicum; species Capsicum baccatum. The sequence goes on from CM061552.1 coordinate 258,778,473, forward strand.
TTTACCTTACTGATTTGGAGGCATTATCACTACGGAGTTCATGTAGATGTGTTCACGGATCATAAGAGCCTTTAGTATGCCTTTTCTAAGAAAGATCTCAATCTTAGTCAGATAAGTTAGTTAGAGCTTTCGAAATATTATGACATGCGTATCCTTTATCATTCAGTCAAGTACAATGTAGTGGATGACACTCTCAGTTGACTATCCATGGTTAGTGTTGCTTGAATTGATAATAGTAAGAAGAAGTTAGTTCAGGAAATACATCAGATTTCGAGACTAGGCGTTCTCTTAGTCGATATAGAAGAGGGTGATAAATGGGTTCAGAGTAGTTCAGAATCATCTCTAGTATCCGAGGTACAAGAAAAGAAATATAAAGATTCCAGCCTTGTTTAGTAGAAAAAGTCAGTTAAGGATAAAAACTAGAGTTTTTCTCCCAAGGAGGAGATGGTGTATTGCGTTGTCAGGGTAATCTCTATGCCCAGGTGTAGAGGACTTAAGAAAATGAATTCTTGCAGAAGCGCATGGTGCAAACTACTCTATTCATCCAGGGGCCACTAAGATGTACTACGACTTATGGGAAATCTATTGGTGGAGTGGGATGTAGAAAGATGTTGCAAATTTTGTGGCTAAGTGCTCTACATGTCAACAAGTTAAGATAGAGCATCAGAAGCCGAGTGGTCCTAAGCAGGAGTTCATTATTCTTACTTGAAAATAGGAAGAAGTAAACATGGACTTCATGATGGGTTTTCCTCGAATTTGTCGTTAGCATGATTTGGTTTGGTTCATTGTAGAAAGGATGATCAAATTAGCTTATTTCCTTCCAGTTCATGCCTCCTATTCAGCTGAGGATTATGAAAAACTCTACATTAGAGAGTTGGTCAGATTGCATGGTGTTCCGCTATCTATTATATTATACAGAGGTACCCCGTTCACCTCTCACTTCTAGAAAGCATTCCAAAAGGGTCTTGTGATGTTGGGCATATTTATACATCCAAGCCCATAATTTACCCATATTTTAGCTAAGTTTTGAGGATAAAATATATAATTCCTGCACTTTTAGTCCATTTGCAATTAAGTGTGCTGACCTATGTGATTAGCATGTTTTTCAGGTACTAATGATGAAGATTTCAGCACTTTGTGGACCTGTGGGCAGCAAAGGAAAACTTCACATAAGAGGGAAGGAAGCTTTTGAACTGAAAGTCATGCATGGGAACTTCTTCCCGGGCAAACGCAGTATTTTTAAATACTTAAGGATGCAGTAGCAACTTATTGGACAAGGATATTATTAAAAACCTTATTGCTGAATTTTCAGCATTATTCATTCATTATTCATTATTCAGATTCTGTAATAGTCTTGAAACAGAGAAAACGGCTTACGTGAGCAACGCATAGAGAAAGACGTCATTCTCTTATTGACGTCAATCATCTCCATCGTGAAGATTGTTCTAGTTTTGGTATGATGATGATGTCTACTTTGATTTCCGTTGCATTCATGCGTAGCTAAACTTATCTGTTAGGGTTATGGAAACCTTGTAATATACTCTTTATTGCTATGAGTTTGTGAATTTATGATGTGTCATGCTACTTATATCATTACTCTCTTCGTTTTAATTGAATTCTCATGGTTGCAAACATAGGGAATGTGCCAGTATAGCATTAACTTATTCGATAGAAAAGTTACATGTTTGGAAAAGAGAGTGTGACAAGAAAATAGGGTTTTCAACCTCTATTTACACGTTAATGCCTTAGCAGGATTAAAATTCTTGGAGAATTCGTACCAATTATTATATACTTTAGGTTCGAGAGAGCTAAGGTGAATTGATCCTTGATGGTTGAAAAACACTTGGATTTAAAATTAGAATACGACTCTCTATAAGTGCATGCATGTCTAAATTCCGCATTACTCATTGTTAATAGAGAAGTAGAAACTACAAGGTGGACATAACCCTAACTTTTCATTCTTTGTGATTAAATCTTACTACATATATCATTCTATCGTTACTTTGATAAGATTAGCTTGCGTCTAAACCAAACCCCCCTTTTCCTTAGAATTTTTGACCAACAGTCTACTAATAGTCGCAATACTTAGTGACCAGAGTATTCCCTGTGGGATTCGACACCCAACCTAGTTGGGTTCTATATTTGACAGCTACTGCTTACACTTTCTAATGAGAGTTGTAATTTGGCCGTATCAAATTTTGGCGCCGTTGCCGGGGAATACGGTTGTCAACTAAGTTTGTGATAGTTAATAGACCCTTTGGTCAATGATTCTCGAATTTTACTTTTTGTTTGTTGTTTTTGTTTTGTTCAGGTTTAGTGGAGTGCATGCCAAATTCACAAAGTTCTGGTCAACCATTATTACCTATCAATCCTGAACCACATTTTATTAGTAGAATGGATGCGCAACGAAACCTTGAACGGATGGCGACTCAACAGGAGCAGGCTAGATTAGCTGCATTAGCAGCTGCTCAAGTGCATCAACAGAATATTGATAACCCAGGTCGGGCAACAAATCTTGATGATGAGGACCTGGGTGATGATGAGTTACTAAATCCAAGGAGTGCATATGAGGTGGCGGCACCTGTGAACAGGAGAGATCGTCTAGCTAGAATGAGACCTGAAGGCAGAGCTGTACAGGCCCCTTTTGATAATGATGATAACGATTTGGATGGGGATGGTGCCACAGGGGCTATTATTCCTCCGCCCTTGGCACCCGGAGCCAAGTTCAATATCACTAGCACCATTATTCAGCTGTTGCAACTCAAAGGGTTATTTGGTGGACTTGCAGGAGACGATCCGAATATGCATCTAATTAATTTTATATCAACATGCAAGTCGTTTGACAATCCAGAAGTTGGATAGAAAGCAATCCGACTGCACTTATTTCCATTGTCTCTATCTAGAGAGGCAACTCTATGGTTAAACGGGCTAACTCCTGATTCTATTACTAATTGGAGGCAACTGAAAGACGCTTTCTTAGAAAGATTCTTTCCGCCATCCAAGAGAGCCCAATTAGGAGATGAGATAAGCAATTTTTGACAGCTTCCAATTGAAGCTCTCCACGAAACATGGGAGAGGTTTAAAAAGAAGCTTATGCGGTGGCCAAATCATCAGATGACCAATATCCACTTGATGGAAATATTATATAGGGCTTTGAACTCGGTGACTAAGCCAGTGTTTGATAATGCTACGGGTGGGTCATTCATGGACCTTACTTTTATTGAGGCAAGTAATATGCTAGATCGTATGACAAAGCAGAGTAGAGCTTGGCATACCAGGGATTCTGAGGTAGCAAGCTCTACTGTACCTATTGGCATGACGGTAGAACAAAGACGAAGAGAAGAGGAACGTGACCAGGATATGACTCACATGAAAATGCAGATAGATCTTCTTACCAAGCATTTATTATCAGCGAAGATAAAAAAGGTTAAGGCCGTTGTATCATAGGGAAGAGGTGACTCCAATTCTGAGGAGAAAGCAAATTACTTGAATAATCAGGGGGTTTCCGAGGCAATGCCCAAGGAAACCAAGGTCGGAACTATTATGATAAATTTGGATACAAAGAACAAGACCAAGGGAGTTGGAAGACTAAGACTAACAGGAGTGGTTTGTATGTTCCTCCTAGAAATCGTGAAGATGCTACATCTGGCGCTGGGAAGATGTCCATGGAGGACATGATGGCTAAGTTGTTAAAAGGAGTGGAGGCAACCAACACGGGAGTAACTGAATTAAAAATGATTTGTCCTCAATAAATAAATTGGTTGACTCGCATTCCACTTCAATAAAACAACTGAAACAACAATTGAGTCAACTATCAACGACACTCAATTAAAGAAAAGCTGGCACTTTACCTAGTGACACTATGCAAAACCTAAGGAATGATGGTTTATGTCTAGCTATTACTACCAGGAGTGGTAAGGTGTTCGAAAATCCATCCATAGGTAAGTCGGTGGTTGATAATACAGAAAAGAATGTTATTAAAGTAGATTATAATGATTTTGTAGAAACTGAAAATCAAAATGAGAACATTCATGATACTACACCTAGATGTCAGCAGTCTGAAAAGATTGATAATGGGAAGCAAAATAAAAAGGAAGTGGTGGAGAAAACTCTTCCAAATCCACCACCACCTTTTCCTCAGAGACTAAAGAAGAAGGCTGATGACACCAGGTTCAGTAAATTCATGACCATGTTGAAGCAGCTGACTATTAATGTGCCTTTGGACTATTGCTGATATAATTGGTATCCCTTCTGGGATATGTATGCACAAGATTTAACTTGAGGAAGATTGCATGCCCACAATCGAGCATCAACGTCGTTTGAATCCACCTATGCAAGAGGTGGTGAAGAAAAAAATTATTAAGTGGTTAGATGCAGGGGATGTGTATCCAATCTCAGACAGTAAATGGGTGAGTTCGGTGCAATGTGTGCCCAAGAAAGGGGGCATGACAGTAATCGCAAACGAAAAGAATGAGCTAATTCCACTCAGACCTGTCACAGGGTGAAGAGTGTGCATGGACTATCAGAAGATGAATTTGTGGACATTAAAGGATCACTTCCCAATGCCATTCATGGATCAAATGCTTGATCGATTGGAAGGGAAGGGATGGTTCTGTTTCTTAGATGGTTATTTCGGATACAATCAGATTTGCATTGCTCCTGAAGATCAGGAGAAGACCACTTTTACATGCCCGTATGGTACTTTTGCAGTCAAACGAATGCCATTTGGGTTATGTAATGCACCTGCCACTTTTCAACGGTGTATGATGTCCATCTTCTCGGATACGGTTGAAGACACCTTGGAGGTATTTATGGACGACTTTTCGATTGCAGGTGAGTTATTTGTATCATGCTTGGAAAATCTGAGTATTGCTTTGCAGAGAAGTGTTGAATTCAGCCTAGTGATAAATTGGGAGAAGTGTCATTTTATGGTTAAAGAAGGCATTGTTCTTGGGCATGAAGTCTCTGAAAATGGAATTAAGGTTGATCGAGCCAAGATTGAAGTTATCGAGAGACTACCACCTCCAATTTCTTTAAAGGGGGTTCATAGTTTTGTCAGTCATACAAATTTTTATCGGAGGTTTATCAAAGACTTCTCCAAAATTGCTAGCCCATTATGCAAACTTTTGGAGAAGGTGGAAAAATTTGACTTTGGTGAAGATTGCTTGAAGGCATTTGAATGCCTCAAAGGAAAGCTAGTTGAAGCTCCTATTACTGTAGCACCCGATTGGTCTCTACCTTTTGAAGTTATGTGTGATGCAAGCGGGGTATCCTTGGGTGCTGTACTTGGTCGGAAAAGAGAAAGGCTATTTCACCCAATCTACTATGCAAGTAAGGCCTTAAAAGGAGCATAGAAGAACTATACCGTCACTGAACAAGAACTTCTAGCAGTTGTTTGTGCTTTCAAAAAGTTTTGTGCTTACTTTTTGGGAACCAAAGTAGTGGTTCATACAAATCATGCAGCTCTAAGATATCTAATGGCAAAGAAGGATGCTAAGCCAAGGCTGATTAGGTGGGTGTTACTGCTTCAAGAGTTTGATTTCGAGGTAAAGGATAGAAAAGGTTGCAAAAACCAAGTAGCTGATCATCTATCTAGACTTGAGAGTGAGCATATAGTGCAACCCAACCTTGATATTGATGATGCATTTCCCGACGAAGAGATCGTAGCCACTATAATGGAAGACTTACCGTGGTATGCAGACTTTGCGAACTACGTGGTAAGTAAAGTGATTCCTGAGAATCTCTCCTTTCATCAAAAGAAAAAGTTCATGCATGATGTGAAACACTACTTCTGGGATGAACCGTATCTTTTTCGAAGATGTGCTGATGGTGTTATTAGGGGATGCATCTCAGATATGGAGGTGCCTAGCATACTGGAAGCAAGTCATGCTTCCCAAGTTGGGGGTCACTATGTAGGTGATCGGACGACCAGGAAGGTACTCTAAAGTGGCTATTATTGGGCTTCATTATTCAAGGATGCCTACAATTTTGTAAGAAGATGTTATCAGTGTCAGGGGCAAGGCTCTATCTAGAAGCACCATGAGATGCCTATGTCGAAAATTCTTAAAGTAGAGTTATTCGATGTTTGGGGTATTGATTTCATGGGTCCATTTGTGAGTTTGTTTGGGATGAAATATATCCTAGTTGCTGTAGACTATGTATCCAAATGGGTCAAAGCAGTCGCGCTAGCTGATAATGAAGGTAAGCGTGTGGTAGTGTTCTTAAAGAGAAAGATCTTCTCTCGTTTCAGGGTACCTCGTACCATTGTAAGCGATAGAGGATCACACTTTTGCAACAAGTTGTTCAGAGCCGTATTGGTGAAATATGGGGTTAAGAAACATAAGGTAGCTACACCATACCACCCACAAACTAGTGGGAAGGTAGAGGTTTCTAATCGGGAGATCAAGCTGATCCTTGCTAAGACTGTGAATGCCAGTAGGAAAGATTGGTCCCGAAAGCTGGACGATGCCTTATGGGCTTATAGGATTGTGTTCAAGACACAGATTGGCATGTAACCTTACCAACTAGTTTATGGGAAGGCTTGTCACTTGCCAATTGAGCTAGAGCATAAAGCACTGTGGGCACTGAAGCAACTTAACCTTAATTGGGATGATGCTATTAATCTGAGATTGGAACAACTGAATGAGATGGATGAATTCCGTCTACATGCGTATGAAAGAGAAGATCTCTACAATGAAAGGATGAAAAGTTACCATGACCGTAGGATTATCCAACGAAACTTTCAGAAGGGCAATTTGGTACTTCTTTTCAACTCTAGACTGAAGCTATTTCCAGGTAAGTTGAAATCTAAATGGTCCGGTCCATTCAAAATTAGCCAAGTCTAATCATCTGGAGTAGTGGAGTTAGAAAACAATGATGGTGGTGTTTTTAAGGTGAATGGCCAACAAGTGAAGCCATATATTGGTCCACCCGACTCGATAAAATGTATAGCCACTATCTATCTCAATGACGTCTGAGTACTCGAGATAGCCATGTCGTGTTGCGACAATAAATCAAGCGCTACATGGGAGGCAACCCATTATTAGGAGTTTATTTCACTAGGATTTTGTTTTTGACAATTAAAAGTTCAAAAAGAAGAGTCGAGCCACGACCAAAACTAAGGCGCTTGGTGGCAGGCAACCCATCCTTCTAATCATTTTTGTTTTTTTTGATTCAGTGTAGGTGCAAGACATATAAAGGAGGAGATTAGTCCCAAATTTTGTTTTGAAAGTGAGCCATGCTAAAGGTGGTAAGTTAGGAATGATAGAGCAAAGTCTATTGGCTAGGCATTGCCTATTCCAATGTAGGCAATGCTATAGGCGCCGCCTATCCCATTGCCTATGCTCACTGCCTTACATAGGCAATAGATAAGGCATTACCTATGCCAATGTAGGCAATGCTATAGGCGCCGCCTATGCCATTTCCTATGCTCACTTCCTCACATTGGCAATGGACAAGGCGCCGCCTATGCCAATGTAGGCAATAGGCAAGGCGCCACCTATGCCAATGTAGGCAATGATATAGGCGCCGCCTATGCTTAGCATAGGCAAAGAAAAAGGCGCTGCCTGCTTATGCTTTTTTGCCTCCTAACCCATTTGTAAATGGACCAAAGCCGACCCATGGCTTATCCTTTAAATAGATCCTCAACCTTATAACACAATTGGATTGTTTGTTCAACCTAGGCGCCGCCCAAGCTCTTCCACTTTCTCCAAGGTTTTCTTTTTTCTCATCTAATCTTGCAAGCTCATCTTCCCCATCCATCACCAAGTAAGTTATTCTTTTATATTTCGTAGTTGTTGCAATGCTGCGCTTATAATGGTTTATTAGATTTTGATGTGGTACTTGGTGATAAGAATATGAATGGTTTGTTATGATGCATATCATTGAGTGAAAGGATTCTTGTGGGTATTCTTGACTTTACTCCGACTTGTATTAATTAGTATTCACTGTCATATTTTTTTATGGAGTCAAATTTGTGAAGTAATGCATAATCTTGAACGTTGTAAGCTTGAATGTTTGAATGACTCATTCATCGAGGTACTGATTATGATTGACCACAAGCATAAGAAGGTGTGATTATTTCTAGGCAATAAAGATTTATATATGGTAATCTTGTTCAAAGATTGCATTAATCCATTGAAATAAAGTTGGAAAGGATAGTCAAGATTAAATGAAAGTATGACTGCGCTAAACATGTTGTTGGAACATACCGCCTAAATGTATGTCGATGAAGTCTGAGTAATCGACATCACTCACTTAATTAGTCTATGCCAATAAATTAAGTGTGGAGTGGTGTCATCACTGTTTGTTGTTCAATTATAGTGAATCTTCCGAGATGAAACTAACATGACTCTATTGTGATCTCAGGTAGAATGGCCCCAAAAGGACGACAAGGAAAAGAAAAAGTGTCCACCTCACAGAAAGGTCAGAAAAGGTCAAGAAAAGACTAAGCTGAGTCCTCCTCTCTGCAAGTGCCTTGACGCACTTTTGGGATCAAGTGGGTTCTAGAGGAGGAAGGGAAGGAGTGCTATAGGAACAACAAAGTAAAAAAATATGTTCACGTGGATTTGATGCAGAAGAAGAGTCTAGCAAAGAGAGACCCCCACATTTTGGCTAAAATCATGGCACTAAATCATGACTTCATTTTCCGAGATATGGGGGAATGCAATCTTGATGTAACGTACGAGTTTTATGCCAATTGGTCCCCAAAGACTACTGGAAGTATAGTAAAGATTCGGGGCCAAATCTTGCAATTGAACGCGGAGTTCTTTAACTCTTTTCTGGGCACTCCATCTGTGGATCCAGCACCACTCAAGGATCTTTATCACAGAACTCCCTACAGGGCCATCAGATATGCTCGATGCGGAACAAGGTCCATGACCCGGTGGATTCATCACAAGGATAATGGGCATCACAACACTTACCCGTATGCTTCTTTGAACAGAGAGGCTCACATATGGTTAAGGATAGTCAACTCTTGCTTGTCCTGGGACACAATACACTAAGATCACACGTGATCGAGTCTTCTTGGTGTGTGCTTTGATGACGAATATTCCCATCAACATTGGTGTGGTTATACGATCATCAATGCGCAAGGCAAGGCTACACAAAAGGTCCCATTTCATCTTCAAAAATTTATTGACTGCGATCTTGAGGAAAGAGCACATTGAAGAGGAACCAGCTGACCATAAGCTGCCACACAACTCGAAGAAGGTTGATCTCACAAAAATTAAAGAGCCCAAAACTGGTCAAGGCATCAACCTTACCACTGCTGAGAGACATGCTCGAGATGAAAGTTTTTTTCGCCATCTGTATGGCATGGCTAGGTTTACTATGATGAATGGGGGTCGTGTTCCGACTGATGCAGAGCTTCGGCAGTTTGACTAGGACTACCCGCTAAATGAGCTGCGCGGGCCATGTGTGTAGTGGGGGTACATTTTGAGGAACCTCTCGATGATGATGTGCCGACTGACGATGATCACCGACTGCCAGACTCAGATATGGAGGACAACTCTGATGATGATGACTCTGATGATGATTTCGACGTAGGGGGTATGACCCCGAATATAGAAGAGGAGTCTGACTAATCAGGTTTTGTTTATTTATTTACATTGAGGGCAGTGTGTCCCGTCTAAGTATGGGGTGCGGGTATATGTCTGCTGTATTGTACTGCTTGCCTATATTTATTCTTGTTTGTTTGAATTAGTTAGTTAGATTTTAGATTTTGCATGAAATTATTCTGATAGACAGCATGGTATTATAACAAGAGTTTGTGCTGAATCATTACTATCGAAACATTTAAGCTCTACGTTGTGACTCACTGTGTGATAATTGTGTGGTTTAATTCATTCATCTGTTGGGTCAAGAATCTATAATGCTCCCAATTAAGTTAACCATGTGCCTTGTGTGTGTGAGGTTATTGTATATTCTTTGTTGTGACTGATGCTAGAACTTGGCTGGTGTGTGTGTGAATCGAAATAAAGAGTGTGGGTTTAGGAGATGATTTAGGCATTTCTTTGGCAGCCCTGAATTTGTCTATCTTCTTTTTACCTACCTGTGTACATTGTCCTAGTGAACACCCTTTGAGCCTTTAGCTATTTTTTTTGGCAGCCTCATATGTAGCCTAATCCATTTTTGTTAAGACCATAATTTTGATCCAAAATCTCCTAAGCACTTTAATTTATAGAATCAAGTTGAGTAAAGAGTATGGCAAAATAAGATAAAAATGGTAAAAGTAATGCCATAGTGTATTGGTACTTGAAAATTTGGTGAAAAAGAGTGGCTATCATAGGGATGCTTATAAAAAAAATATATAAAATAGAAAAAAAGAGAAAAGAAAATAATAATAAAAAGAGAGTTGTATATTCCCATCATTGTGTTTATTATTGAATAGAAAAATGGGTGAAATAGGGTTGGTAGATGAAAGGAAGGTAGAGCGGTTGTTAAAAGTTAGTGTAAATGACATAATGTAGTGTATTAAAGCGCTTAGGGAACATAGTCACTATTTCTGGCCAAAATAGTCCTACCTGTCCCTTAGCCTACATTACAACCCGTAAAGACCTATTTGATCCTAACCTTAGCATTCTGATATTCGTAGAGCATTACACTAAGGGCAAGCATATGGTCATCAATTGTAATATAAGAATTCTTTGTGAGAGTGAGAGCAAGCAAAGTCTTATACCCATGTTTTGAAAAATGCAAAACTATGAGTGATTATGGGTAACTTTTTGTGTGAGCGCACATGGTTGATGATTGTTGGGTAGTTCTGTATGATTTTTTGGTTTGACTTGTGAATACAAATTATCCAACTTAATGAGTCTATGTTGGAGGGTGAGTTGTTTCTAGTAATGATCAAGAAATCTAGTCTTTGTTAATAATTGTCGTGCATGTCTTGTTGAAAATTTTGTGTTGCTTATGATAAGTTTAGTTAGTTACTGCATGGATGTACTGTTTTGTTCGAGGACAAACAAAGCTTTAAGTGTGGGGTGGTGATGTTGGGCGTATTTATACATCCAAGCACCATAATTTACCCATATTTTAGCTAAGTTTTGAGGATAAAATATATAACTCCTGCACTTTTAGTCCATTTGAAATTAAGTGAGCTGACCTATGTTATTAGCATGTTTTTTAGGTACTAATGATGAAGATTTCAGAACTTTGTGGACCCGTGGGCAGCAAAGGAAAACTTCACATAAGAGGGAAGACAACTTTTGGACTGAAAGTGATGCATGAGAACTTCTTCCTGGGCAAACCCAGTATTTTTAAATACTTAAGGATGCAGTAGCAACTTATTAGACAAGGATATTATTAAAAACCTTATTGCTGAATTTTCAGCATTATTCATTCATTATTCATTATTCAGATTCTGTAATAGTCTTGAAACAGAGAAAACGGCTTACGTGAGCAACGCATAGAGAAAGACGTCATTCTCTTATTGACGTTAATCATCTCCATCGTGAAGATTGTTCTAGTTTTGGTATGATGATGATGTCTACTTTGATTTCCGTTGCATTCATGCGTAGCTAAACTTATCTGTTAGGGTTATGGAAACCTTGTAATATACTCTTTATTGCTATGATTTTTTGAATTTATGATGTGTCATGCTACTTATATCATTACTCTCTTCATTTTAATTGAATTCTCATGGTTGCAAACATAGGGAATGTGCCAGTATAGCATCAACTTGTTCGATAGAAAAGTTACATGTTTGAAAAAGAGAGTGTGACAAGAAAATAGGGTTTTCAACCTCTATTTACACGTTAATGCCTTAGCAGGATTAATATTCTTGGAGAATTCGTACCAATTTTTATACACTTTAGGTTCGAGAGAGCTAAGGTGAATTAATCCTTGATGGTTGAAAAACACTTGAATTTAGAATTAGAATACGACTCTCTATAAGTGAATACATGTCTAAATTCCGCATTACTTATAGTTAATAGAGAAGTAGAAACTACAAGGTGGACATAACCCTAACTTATCATTCTCTGTGATTAAATCTTACTACATATATCTTTCCATCATTACTTTGATAAGATTAGCTTGCGTCTAAACCAAACCCCCATTTTCCTTAGAATTTTCGACCAACAGTCTACTAATAGTCAGAATACTTAGTGACCAGAGTATTCCCTGTGGGATTCAACACCCAACACAGTTGGGTTCTATATTTGACAGCGACCGCTTACACTTTCTAACGAAAGTTGTAATTTGGGCGTATCATCTTGGTACCCAAGTCTATCTCAGTACAACCTTTCATCCTCAGACAAATGGTCAGGAAGAAAAGACCATTCAGACTCTAGAATATATGCTAAGTTCATGTGCAATTGACTTCAAGGAAAGTTCGGATGACCACTTGACTTTGATTGAGTTTGCATACAACAACAATTATTCCAGTATTCAGATGGCTCCATTAGAAGCTCTCTATGGTAGGAAATGCAGATCTCCAATCTGGTGGTTCGAAGTTAGTGAGGCCTCAGTCATGGGGACTGACTTAGTATTTGATGCCTTAGAGAAAGTCCAGTTGATCAGAGAAAGACTTCGGGCTTGTTATAGCTGGCAGAAGTCTTATGCAAATATTCATAGAAAACATCTTGAGTTTGAGAGTGGTGACTATGTTTATCTAAAGATCTCTCCTATGAAGAGAGTGAAGCGGTTCAGCAAGAAGGAAAAGCTTAGTACCCGGTATATCGGTCTCTTCAAGATACTCAGACATTTTGGCAAGGTATCTTATGAGCTTGAGTTTCCTTCAGATAGAGCATCAGTTCATCCAGTCTTCCATGTATCTTTGCTCAAGAAGTAAATAGATGACCCAATAGTTGTAGTCCCTATTCAAAGCATAGATGTTCAGAATAACTTCTTTTATAAAGAGATTCTAGCCAGAATCCAAGACTATTAGACTCGTAGACTAAGGAACAAAGAAGTCCCTCTTGTCAAACTTCTTTGGCAAAATTATTCCATTGAGGGAGATAATTAGGAAGAATAAGAATACATGCATACCAAGTATCCTTACCTCTTATTTGTAACATCAGATCAAGCTCAAGATAACAGTTCTCCTTAAGCTTTTCCGCTTTATGTGCAATAGCTCATGTTCCCATTATAAACTGGGTATCAAGTGCCATTGCATATTCAGTCATGCATTCATGTATCAGTTTAGTTATATAATCATGCATCAGATATGGATTATCTTTGTGAGAAACTCAGTTCATCACAAAATTCAGTTATTCATTCATGAATCAGTTATACATATATCAGATATGCATGTTAAGTAAGATATATTTAAGTTATCAATTACGTCAGTCATGAAATCATGTTTCAGTTGTTCATGCTCAGTATTCACATTAGTTGTCTTTTCTCCCCTCTAAGTTAGTCTTATTCGAGGATGAATGATCCCAAGGGGAAGATATTGTAAGACCCTGTAAAATCTTACGTTGTTAATCAGGTCTTTTAGCTCCTAAAAGCTCTTTGGAAGGTTCAGCACATAGAATATTTTAGCTAGGTGTTCAACACTTAGTCTCATTTTAAGCCTTCAAACTTCGGGGATTTAGTTGATGACCTTATTCACCTCTATTTTCCAATTTTCAAGTTGCGTTGCGATGGGGCAAGTTCATAGTACATTCTAGGTGAGTTTTAGAATTTTTAAAATCCATTTAGGGCACGTTTGGATTTTGAACCAGTAGCCAAAGGCTATAAGGGGGCGCCGCCCAGCTTATAGCCTTGGCCCCCTCCATCAATAGCAAGGCGCTGCCCAGCTACAAAAGGCTCTGGGAAAGGCACCGCCTTGCTATAACCTTTGTGCCTAGCTTGTCAGCACTCCACCTTCGTGCCTTGAGAGGTAATTTGGTCATTTTCCCACCCCTATATATATCAAAAACATAGGATTTAGGCTTTAAAACACCAAAATATACTTCTTTTCATCAATTTCTCTTAAGAACAAGAGCAACAGTTTCAATTTGAAGACCCAAATCCAAGAGATTTCATCGTAGATTGTTAAGAAACTTTCATCTAAGGTATGCGTTGTGTTGATTTATGGACTCCTTTCATCCACAAAGCTCAAGAACCCTATTTTAAACTATATATATATATGTCATGATATTCTTGTTATGTCTTTATTTTTGATCATGTTTATGTGTTTAATGATTCCAACATGGGACCTTTATGTGTTTCTATGAAACTAGGATGACATGTTAGTTGAAATATACATGAATTTTGGGTGGTTTGAAGTTTTCAATTAATGAATATACCTATGCTATAATGTGTGCATTCAATGTGTTTGATGAAATGCCTAGGAGACTAGAAATCATGTTTTCATGACTTAATTGGACCTACATGACAAGTCCATGCTCTATACCTTATGATTTAACATGAATTCCATGATATTGTTGCATATTGTTGTTTTGATATGGAATGCTCATGACATTGGAGATATGTAAGTATTTACATGGTATATGCATTTTATTCTATGTACAAGATTATAATGACTACGTACTTCATGAAATCCCCTACTTATTGGATTACAGATTGTTATTGATGGTCATGTATTCAAGAAAGTCGTGCGTTATCATTTTTCCTTTTATTGAGTCCGGGGGTACTTGTACCTGAAAAAATATAGCTGTGAGCCTAGAGTCAGTGTCATGTTTTCACGATACTTTCAGTCAAGCCATCTTCAATAGAATTCAGTTAGTCATGTGACTTAGAAGAGTTCAGTAACCCAGTAATATCTACATTATTCCATTAGTCAGTGGAACTTTATGAATCCACTCAGTTCAGTCCAGTAAATCATGTTCATTATCTATTCAGATGGGAGTAGGAATTAGCACCGAGTGAACCCAAGGATGGGAACACACACTGTCAGGTGAGGGTATGATTCCTAGAAGTCATCCTTGAGTTTCAAAACTATATAGCCAGCATAGGTTGAGACATCAACACTGTCAGATGAGGGTTGATGAGATGGATAAGAAGTGTCAGATAAGGGCCCCGCTGTTCTCTTTTGGGGACACTATCAGATTAGGGTTACCCATAATTTGTCTCTACTAGTGGCGCAGTATTGATACCCTTCCAATAAGGGTACAGATTGGATCCCAACTTAGCTATTATAGCACATTTGGGGCATATCAGTTAGATAACTATATCCTACAGTTTTAAAATCCATCTCAGTAAAAGAACTCAGATAGTTCTTCAAATTTCAGAAATGTCACATCCAGTCAACTCTGATACAGTACAGAACTCAGCTAGTTCTATCAGCTTTAGGACTGTTAGATTCAGTCACCCATGTTATCAGATATATCAGTAAACTCATGTTATCAGTACTAAGACTCAATAATCATGTTTTCACGATCTCATTTAAAATATTGTGTATTCATGCATGCTTTGTCACATTCTTGTTAGTCAGCCAGTTAGTATTGTTCATGCATATGAACCCCATGCATTCAACCTACCTCATATACATATCAGTACATCCAAAGTACTGACGCATTTGCGCTATGATGTCTTATACCATAGTTTAAGAGACACGATCTCCAAAGCATCAGTAGATTCCAGTCTCAGCTGTCAGAGTTAGAAGTGAGTCCTCATCTTGTGAGGACACAATCATTATTTTTATTATCTCATTAATTAGTTTATTAGATGGAGTTCGTATGGGACATGTCCCATAAAGTCCTTATTCAGAATGTCATGTTTTATAGGCTCTTAAGACTATAGTATGTTCAAAAGCTTATTTCAGTCTTGTTTTGTGTATTTTATACCACACCATGATGTTATATCTTTATCAGATTTTATGTCATAATTTTGAACCTTATGGACTTTTAGTTCATATTTCCAAATTTTACAATATATTATGCAGTTTAAAGGTATAGATATCAGTCATAGGTTAGCTTATGGTCCTTTGGGGTCATGAGCACCGTATAGCATTTTGGGTACCAGATTCGGGGCGTTACAAATGTGATATTAGAGCCTAAGGTTCAATAGTGTCCTAGAAAGTTTGAAAGCCGAATCTAGTAGAGTCTTGCATGTGGGTGTGTTGCGTGCCACATTTATGTGCAGGAGGCTATAAGCTGTTTTAGGAAAAGTTTTCCTTCTTTCAGTATTTATGTCATGCCAGTGATCATAATCTCAAGTCAATCTCTTATTTTAATCCATTTCTTCTCTTTATTTCAGAACATGCCTCCAAAGAGGAAAACCTAGCTTGTCCAAAAAGATCCCTTGGATGAATATGTTTCTCATATGGAGTTTAGGGCCATATTCACTACTCTTAATCAGTCAGTTGCTGCATGGAATGAATGACCAGCTATCATTTCAGGCAACTCAGTGCCTAATTTAGCTGCAGCCAGGATTTGGGACTTTAACCGAATGAACCCTCCATCATTTCTTGAGTCTAAGTAAGATGGGGACCCTCAAGAATTCATTGGTCAGATTTAAAAGGTGAAATATATTATGGGGTGACTACTGTTGAGAGTGCGGAGCTAGATGCATATCAATTACATGATGTGGCTCATACTTGGTTCAAATAGTAAAAGTCAGAGAGGTCAGATAATGCAGGTCCTATAGAGTGGGAGGAGTTTGTCACTGTATTCTAAGATAGATTCTCTCCCCAAGAGCTTAAAGAAGCTAAGGTGCTAGAATTCATCAACCTCAGGTAAGGCAACATGACGGTGAAAGAGTATTCTCTTAAGTTTACTCAATTAACCAGATATACCTCTCATGTGGTTATAGAGAGCAGGGCTAAGATGAGTAAGTTTGTTTCAGGGGTGAATGATAGCGTGGTAAGTGAGTGCAGATCCACCATGGTGAATAGTGACATGACTTTAGCCAAAATTTAGTCTAATGCTTAGTAGATAGAGGAGAAAAATATTAAGATGACGGAGAAGCAGAGTAAGAGAGCAAGGAAAGGTAGTTTCAACTTTGATCAGCCCAAGTCAGTAGGAGGAAACCGTTCTTAGTTTTTTCCTAAGTCATCTGTTCCAGCTCCTTTTCAGCCAATGCCCCAGCTCCTAGGTTTAGAGATGGAAATAGAGATAGAGCGCCATTCTCTAAGTCTCAGGGCAGTACCAACAGTACCCTAAGATTCCACAGCCTTAACCATTTAGGTCTTACCTAACAGCAAGTGCTTGCTCAACAAGTCCATCTGTGTCTTTATGTGGGCCATGTCTTGGTCTCGCTTCTCATACCTTCTGTGCTGCTCCACAGTTTTACCACCAAAAATAGTCGGGCTAGCCATCACAAAATCCCTAGTATTCCAAGCCCAACTTTGCTTGGTTATTCTATTCAGCATGTCTGAAGCATCCAAAAAGGAGAGGTCAATGAATGAACCACCTGCAGCATTGTCGACAATTGGCTTTGTCACAGAGTTAAAAGCTCTGTACAATGTCTCCATCAAGTACAAGTCTGTCATATTATGGTTCGGACATTGTGCCAGCTTCTTCTGAAATCTCTCCCAAGTTTCATGAAATGCTTCGGTAGGGAGCTGCCAGAAATTACTGATTCCATCCCTAAACTGTACCCTTCTAGAGGGTGGAAATAACCATTCTAGGAATGCCTCTTTCAAATGTCTCTAGTTGGTTGTAGAATTGGGCTCTAGATAATTTAACCATATTGTTGTCTCTCCAGACATAGACAAAGGAAACAATCTCAATCGAATTGTATTCTGGCTCAGTCCCGGATTATTAAAAGATTTGCAAATGGTGATGAAGTTCACCAAATGCATGTTTGGTTCATCACTAGGTACTCCTCCAAACAATCCCTTTAGATTCAGGAGTTGGATCATGGTACTTGTGATGCTGAATTTTGCACCAAGTGCCAACAGTGGAGGAATGATAGAACCCGTTGCACCAGCCCCATCCATTCCTTCATCATCTTTATCAGCCTTGTATTGAACAGGCTGTTGACCATACCTTTCTCGGACTAGATTGTTTCTATTGACATTTTGCTGTACTTGTGCGGCAATTTGCTTAGTTCGACTTGGGTTTTGAGGATTCAGTGATTCCTTATCCCCCAAGTCCTTATCATCAGGGTTCTGGTGATATACTTGTTGACCCAAATTTTTTACGTTCACCTGAGCCTTGGACAAAGCGGCTAGTCTTTCTACCTCCCGTTGTTCAGCCATTCTCCCAATCAGCTGAGGTTCCAGACTAATTGGTAATAATTGTTCTCCAGAACTTCTTGTTTTTGGAATAAATAACTTAGAAACTGCAATAGACAAAAACAACAAATAAACGTTAATCAAGGAAACTTAACTAACAATAAATTAGCGCACACAAACTTTCAGTTTACAACCGTACTCCCTAGTAACAACGCCATTTTTGATAACACTCAAATTACACTCTTGAATGGGTGTAAGCAATCATTGTCAATATAAAACCCAACTAGGTTGGGGTCGAATCCCACAATGAATAAGGTGTGAGCTCAAGTTGTTTATGATTTAATTAAGTGA
Source organism: Capsicum baccatum var. pendulum (assembly GCA_030864225.1). NCBI lineage: Eukaryota > Viridiplantae > Streptophyta > Magnoliopsida > Solanales > Solanaceae > Capsicum > Capsicum baccatum. The sequence goes on from CM061552.1 coordinate 258,796,894, forward strand.
TAGTTTATTGTTTCCTGAAATAGGGTTTAAGTTTGGCAGATAATTGATTGTCACTTTGAATTTGATGTTTGTAACCAAGATTTTATGAAATAACCAGGATTATGTTCTCTAGGGCTTACGGAATATTACAGATGCTATATTTTACTCAAGACTCTCACGGTGGTTAGGATCAAAAGCTATCTGTATTGATGATATGATCAAATGTCTCTCAACCTATTCAAGCGTCTACTTTCCTAATCCTCTTGGACTTAGGGAATCCCTATGCACTATCCAGATTTTACCTCAGGTTAATCAACCTTGTTATAGCGCTGATTATTAAACGAAGCCTTTCCGAGTCCCTATTGATAATTCACTTTTTACTATTTATGATTTCTTTCTCAAGCAAACTAAAGTAGGTACGCCTACTATTTGCAACCAACAGACGTAAATTATCATCTCAGAATTACAAAGAAATCCTAAGACCTATTAAATCTTGAGTATTTAACACCTTATCATGACCTAACCCTAGATCCCATGATCCAGGTTACTGGTGCTTAGCCACTCATGATGCAAGAAACAAGTATGAAAATTAAATTCATACCTGAAAGGATTAACTTACAATGATGAAGAAAATCAAAAGCATACTTTGAATTGAATCACAAGGAAAATCTCCAAAATATTGGTATTAGAGAGAGAGAGAGAAAAATTGTATCTTCTATCTTGTGGGATATGTCAATCAGTAATAGAAAACCCCCAAACAAGGCTTTAAAAAGTTATACCTAAAATATGAAAATAAAATTAAAGTTTCAGATTTTCCCCCAGAATAGATGACGGCGCCCATGACGGCCTATTAGGAGTTTGGTAGCCTATCACGGACATCATCAACTTCTCTTCAAGTTTAGCTTCTGCTGCCTAAGGTTGACGACGATGATGACGCCTTATCAACATCTTGACGGCGTGTCATGAATGTCTTCACAAAACTTCCTGCAACTTCCATCTTCTGTTTAAGGTTGATGACATCCTTGACAACCTATCACCAGGCTGTTGACGTGTAATGGATGTTGTTAGATACCCTTTGTTCTTTATTTGCTTCTGATTTCATGCTTTTTTCTTCATTTATTTGTGGTTCCCTTCTTCCCTACTTTTACTACAAATCAAAGTAAACTAATCAAAAATGACTAAATTTGCTCAAGACTTTGCAATTATTTAGAGTTAAAAGATTTAAATATGTTAGCATAGGCTCACACATCACTAACCACTTTCTATTGCACGACTGTGGGTACGTCAGGAATGGCAAAGGTAATGGTCTTGGCAAAATAATCCAAGATCGCATGATAGTGGGATAACTAGTCCATGCCCCGAATCATATCAAAATAAATCAGTCTAATATAAGAAGGTTAAAATCAATATTAAGCTTTTGAACAATCACAACACATGATCTAAAAACTCGCTCGACTACTATAGAATCACCAACGGGAGTTGATACACATAATGACATAGAAAATGAATCCCAAGTTAACTCTAATCACAGGGCATAAAAATCAGACACATAAGAATAGATGGATTCCGTATCAAATAAAGCAAAATCTAGTAGTCAACACATCAATATTGTGCTTGTAATAACAACATCTAAAGACTCAACCTTGAGTCTAGTAGGTACAACATATAATTTACCATACCTACCACCTGGCTAGGCTACTAGTTGATATCTTGTTCTACCTACCTGAGAACCTGCATGAGTACCCAGGGGACCACCCCTATGGCCATGCATACCACCTTTAGCTGGGGGTAGAATGGATTGAATTGGTAGAAAACTCTGAATTGAAGGAGCCATCGCTCCACGATTGGGGCACTCTCTTAAAAAATAACCAAAAGTTCCAAAACCATAACATTCCCCTGGCATTGGAATAAAGCTAGAAGATCCAGCTAACCTGGAAGAACCACCAAGACTAGATTAATAGGAAGACGAGCCTCTCAAAGACAGACCACTACTTTGGCTAGGATAATCACTGAAACTAGACTGGCCTCTATTGAGAATCTAAAGAGAGACTCAAACTAGCCTACTAGGATAACACTAATGCTGATATGACTGATAGGGAGGGTTCCTACCCTAAGAACCACAACCTCTAAATCAAAAGCTATTATAGCTTTTACTGAAACTGCCGTGATATTGAAGCCTCTTATCATTCCCCCCATGATCCCTACGATCCATCTACTCCATAACTTGAGCATGATTAAAAACCCTAGAAAATACCTACCTACAACGATCAAACTCTGTATAGGCATACAAAGAGAAAGTCCCATCCCCGAACAAAGCAATAAACCCTTTGATACTTAGTAGTCAGAATAGAAGTAGTATATTCATGAAGTCAAGCTGCATACCCCTCAACAGTCATGGAGTTTTACTTCAACCTTAAAAACTGATCCCTAAGATTGTGAGGCATGTACTTGTATAAGAAGATCTCTGATAACTGAGTCCATTTCAATATGGAAGACCCAGCTGGCCGGTAATTAAGATGACCTTTCAACCAAAGTTGAGCTGCCAAGTTCAACTAAAAATTAGTGTTATCCACATAAGTCAAAATTGGGCCTAAAATATGGAGCCTCTCCTTAAAAGTAATCAAGAACTCTTACATATCCTTGTACGATGCACCAAAAAATCTAAGAAGAGCTGATCTCAAGAACCTATCAAACATCTTGCACTCCTCAACGAACATAGTGATAACGCTCAAACTACACTTTTGAATGGGTGTAAGCGATTATTGTCAATATAGAACCCAACTAGGTTGGGGTCGAATACCACAGGGAATAGGGTGTGAACTCAAGTTGTTTACAAAATAATTCACTAGTAGTTTACTGTTTCCTAAAATGGGGGTTTAAATTTCTCAGGAAATTGTTAGTCACTTTGAGATTAATGTTTGTAATCAATATTTTATGAAATAACTAGGATTATGTTCACTAGGGTTTACGGTATATGACAGATGCTACAAATAACTCAACGTTCTCATGATGGTTAGGATAACAAGCTATCTCTATCGATAGTATGCTCGAATGTCTCTTGATCTATTCAAGTATCTAATTTCCTAATCCTCTCAAACTTAGGGAATCGCAACACACTATCCAGATTTTACCTCAGGTTAATCAACCTTGTTATAGCGCTGATTATTAAAGGAAGTCTTTTCGAGTCCCTATCGATAATTCAGTTCCTACTATTTATGATTTCTTTATCAAGAAAACCAAAGTTGGTACGCCTATTATTTGAATCCAATAGACATAAGTTAGAATATCAGAATTACCAAGAAATCCTAGCACCTATTAAACCTTGACTAAATAATCAACACCTTATCATGACCTAACCCTCGATTTCATAACCCAGGTTAAGAGTATTTAGCTACTCATAATGCAGGAAATAAGAACACAAGTTGAATTCATAATTAAAAGTATTAACTTACAATAATAAAGGAAATCAAAAGTGTTCTTTCAATTGAATCACAAGGCAAACCACAAAAGTATTTGTCTTCTTCTTCGAGAGAGAGAGAAGAAAAAAGTCATAAGTTGTAGGATATGTCAATTAACTGATGGATAATAGAAAAACCCTAAAACAAGGCTTTAAATAGCTAACCCTAAATAAGGAAATATAATTAAAGTTTCAGATTTTCTTCGAAATAGATAACGGTGATTGTGATGGCCTACTATCATTTTGATGGCCTGTCACGGACGTCTTCAGCTTCTCTGCAAATTCAGCTTCTGCTGCCTAAGGTTGACGGCGATAGTGATGGCCTATCAGAAGTCTGACGGTGTGTTATGAATCTCATCAACTCTGCCTCCATTTCGGTAATTTTTACCTAAGGTTGACGATGATTCTGACGGCTTGTCACACTTTTGACATCTTATCAGCATATGTCTTCACAACATTCACTTCATTCCAATTCCCTGGTTATGTTTGATGGCAACTATTATAGCCTATCACGGGGATGATGCCTTGTCACAGATGTCGTCAGCCATACCTTTCTTCAAATTTATTCAGATGTCGACTTCTTTGCCTCCATTCTTGTTGGTTCTCTATCCCGTTAGCTTAATTTGTAAAATTAACATAAACACATAAAAAAATGACCAAAGTTGCTTAAGGCCTCAAATATGTTCACAATTGCGCACACATCAACAGCCTCAACTTAAAACAATTGTTTTTCCTCAAGCAACTTAACCCAACTAAGGGAACACATAGCATATTGAGAAACCAATTTTTCATTTAAGCTTGACACAAAGTTATCCTTTCAATTCCAAACAAACTAATACCAACTGTGCATATTATTGTAAACAATACTATAATACAAAGGAATCAAGTGTCAGCATCAATCTTAGCCGCAATAACCATTCACATATCAATGTCACACTATCTAAATAAGCAAGTAGCTAGCAATGATACTAGTGTTCCCTCACAACAAAGAAATCCCCCTTCTCTCTTATAAGGAATCCAATAATGGAAATATGGGGTTCACTACAAGACCCCCACGCTCAAAAGGAAGTTCCAGTCAGTGTATGCCAAGTGCGATAGGCTTGCCCTTATTTTCATTACCAAAATACTTAGATAGGTCAGCTAGAATCACTATAGGACTTCTTTTAGCCTTGTAGTATAGTTTGGGGCTACTATGATATTCAAGGTCATTAAGAGTTACTATGCCTTCTGTACATAGCACTGCTTTCTTGAGACTCACTTATTATCCTCTTTATTTTCTTCTCTTCTGTTATAAGAAATCCAAATTCACATTGGGTGCTATCCTCTATTCTTTTTTTTTAATATCAACCATTTTTCACACTCATTTTACACCACGCACCTCTATGATAGCCACCCTCAAATTAGGCTATTTGCCTAGATCAAGGTGCTTAGTGTCCAATGAAGGCTAGGGATAAATAGGTTCATTATGGTATACACCGGAAGGTGATAAGTGTTATACAAAAGAAAGGGTCAATTTAGGCTCTAAACATGGATCAAGGGGTGTTATGTATACATGAAAGGATATTTTAGGCTAAAAATGGGTTAATCAACGATGGCCTATGATCCTATCCTAACTCCTACCCTCAGATCATGGCAAGACTAACTAGACAAGTTTTGGTTTTAGCATACAGAGGGAAATAAGTAGTAGCTCACATCCACTTAGAACACAAGTATATCACAGGCCACCATTTATCTAGTTCATGAAATTTTTTTTATTTTTCTTAGTAATGATCATCAGGCAGCCATAACTAATGCCACAACAAGATTTACAATGGTCACAAGTAAATGTAATCCACATAGTTTATCAAACAAGACATTGGAAGGGTGTTCAAAAGTCGAGCAAGGACATATCACTACCTTTTTGTGCTTGTATTTCTCCTAGTTGCCCAAATCTATATTACAACAGAAGACTACCCTCCACCCTCAACTTAGAATTAAAGCAAAACTAAACTAAGAGATAGAGTATACCTGGACTAGGGTGGTCTCTGGGATCATGGGTTGCCTCCCATGCAGTGCTTGATTTAATGTCGCATCACGACTCGGGTATCTCGATTACCTTAAACTTTATTGAGACAGATAATGGCGATGATTTTCACTGATTCTTTTAGGCCAATGTAACGGTTCACCCATTACCCATTTACCTTGAATGTGCTGCCATTTTTATTTTTGAGTTCCATTACTCCAGACGAGTTGACTTGACTAATCTTAAAAGGACCTGACCACTTAGATTTCAACTTCCCTGGGAACAATTTGAGTCTAGAATTAAACAGAAGCACCAAATCCCCCTATTTGAATTCTTATTTCTCTATTTTCCAATCATGGTACTTTTTCATCTTTTCTTTACACAGATTTGCTCGTTCATATGCCTTGATATGGAATTCATCTATCTCATTCAGTTCCCCAAGTCTCATCTCTGCTGCTTCCTTCCAATTCAAATTCAACCTTTTAAGAGCTCGCAAAGCCTTGTGTTCCAGCTCTATTAGAAGGTGGCAAGATTTTCCATAGACCAGCTGAAATTGTGACATGCCAATGGGTGTCTTAAAAGTAGTCCGGTATGCCCATAAGGCATAATATTCACTGTTTTGGCTAGGATGGCTTTAACTTCATGATTTGACACCTCCACTTGCCCATTGGTTTGTGGGTGGTATGGAGTAGCCACTCTGTGTTTTTTAACTCCATATTTTTCCAAAGCTGCTCAAAATAATTTGTTGCAAAAGTGAGATCCTTCATCACTTATGACAGTACGTGGAACTCTAAAGCGAGAGAAGATGTTTTTTTTTAGAAAACTAACAACTCTCTTTCCTTCATTGTCAGCCAAAGCCACAGTCTCAACCCACTTAGAGACATAGTCAACTGTAACCATAATATACTTCATCCCCTATGAGATTACAAATGGGCCTATGAAGTCAATACCTCAAACATCAAATAATTCCACTTCAAGTATCTTAGTTAAGGGCATCTCATGTCTTTTAGAGATTGACCCCTGCCTATGACATTGGCCATATTTTTGCCCAAACTCATGGGCATCCTTAAACAATGTTGGATAATAATAGCCACTTTGCAACACCTTCCTGGCCGTTCGGTCACCTGCATGGTGACCCCCAATTGAGAAAGCGTGGCATGCTTCTAGTATGCATAATACGTCTATTTCCAGCATACATCTCCATATGATATTTTCTGCACATCACCAAAAAAAATAAGGCTCATCCCAGAAGTAGTGTGTTACATCATGCAAGAATTTCTTCCTTTGGTAGAAAGAAAGATTTTCTGGTATGACCTCACTCACAACATAGTTTCCATAATCCGCGTACTAGGGCAATGTTTTGACAATAGTTGCCAGGATTTCCTCATCAGGAAATGCGTCAATTATCTTTGTTTCAGCACTAGCTTCCTGTTCACCTTCCATTGTAGACAGATGATCCACAACCTGGTTTTCGAAACCTTTCCTATCTTTGACCTCGAAATCAAATTTTTGCAGTAGCAGCACCCATCTAATAAGCCTTGGTTTTGCATCCTTCTTAGCCATCAAATATCTCAAGAAAGTATGGTCAGTGTGGACCACCACTTTGGTCCCAAGCAGGTAAGCTCAGAATTTCTCTATAGCATACACCACAACCAACAGTTTTTGTTCAGTTACTGTTTAATTCTATTACGCTCTATTCAGTGCTTTGCTGGCATAATATATATCAGATGAAACAGCTTATCCCTCTTTTGTCCCAATACAACTCTTAGGGCAACACCGCTTGCATCACATATTATTTCAAATTGTTTTTCCCAGTTAGGTGCGATAACAATAGAGGCCTCAATCAGCTTCCTTTTAAGGGACTCAAATGCCTTCAAACACTCGTTATCGAAGAAAAATTTCACTTCCTTCTGCAAAAGTTCGCACAATGGATTTGTAAATTTTGAGAAATCTTTTATGAACCTCCGATAAAAGCCTGCATGACCACGAAAACTATGCACTCTCTTCAAGGAAATGAGAGGCGATAATTTCTTGATAACTTCCACCTTTGCTCGATCAACTTCAATCCCCTTTTTGGAAATTTTATGGCCAAGAAAGATACTCTCCTTTACCATGAAATGATATTTTTCCCAGTTAAGCACTAGGTTAAATTCAGCATATCTTTGGAAGGCTACATTCAGATTCTCCAGACACACTTCAAATGAATCACCCACCATAGATAAATTAAAGGTGCCAATGGGCATGTGAATATCGTCTTCTCTTGATCTTCAGGAGCAATGCAGATTTGATTAGATCCAGAATAACCATCCAATAAGTAATACCACCTTCTACCGGCTAATTGATCAAGTATTTGGTCCATAAAAGGCATTGCGAAGTGGTCCTTCAGAGTCCACGAGTTTAACTTGCGGTATTCCATGACAACTCTCAAAGTGCCTCAATCAAAGGAACATTTATTTTCAATTTCTTTAGCATTTCCATAAACTTGCTGAATTTGGCATCATCGACCTTCTTCCTTAAACATTGAGAAAAGAGAGGTGGTGGTCTTGGGATGGTTTTCAACACCACTTCCTCTTCTTTCTCCTTTAGCTTCTCCGATGCATTAATAGAGCTATCCAGCTTCTCAGACTCTACTCATTTGTTTTCTTCTGGTTTATCTGTAACTACCTTAGTATTCACAGACTTGCCCACAAAAGGGCCAGAAAAGATCTTACCATTCCTAGTGGTAATTACCAGACATGCGCCTTCATCTGCTGAGTTTGAACCATTCACTAAGTAGGTTGCCACTTATTCCTTATTTTAGTGTTGCAAAAAGTTGGTTCATCTATTTCTCCAACTAATTGATAGAAGTTGAGTGTGAACTAACTAACTAATTCAGAGTAGAAAATTTACTCTTCACAGTAAGTACCCCTAAGTTGGTAGCCTCAACTTCCTTCAATTGTTTTTCCATCATATCCTCCATAGATATCTTACCCAAGCTAGTTGCAGCAGCCTGCCAGTTTTCAAGAAAAGTATACAATCCACTCCTATCATTGCAGCTTCTCCAAGTTTCGTGCTCCCTGTCTCTGTACCCGAGCTTGTCATAGAACTTCCGACCTTGGTTCTCTTTGCTATTGCCTTGGAAACCCCCTTTATTATTAAAATAATTAGCCTTTTATTTAAGATCCACATCGGCACGGTCCTGAGAAATCACAGCCTTTACTATCTCCATTTTTCCCGATAATAAGTTCTTGGTGAGCAGGTCCACCTAAGTCTTTAGATGGGCCACATCTTGATCCCTCTCCTCATTTCTCCTGGGTTGTTCAACATTTATTCCTGCAGGAATAGTAGGGATTATCACCATAGAATACCAGGTGTACCAAGCCCGACTCCGTTTGGCCATCCTATTCAGCATATCTGCAACATCTTGAAAGGAGAGATCAATAAACGAACCACCAGCGACGTTGTCTACAATTATCTTTTTCACTGAGTTGAAAGTTCTATACAAAGTCTCCTTCAAGTGCAAGTCTATCATGTTGTGATTTGGACATTGTGCAAGCTTCTTCTTAAATATCTCCCAGGTATCGTGCAATGCTTCAGTTGAGAGTTTTCTAAAGTTACAGATTTTGTAAATCAACTGTACCCTTCTAGAGGATGGAAAGAACCGTTCTAGGAACACATCTTTCAACTGTCTCCAGTTGGTTATAGAATTGGGCTCTAGCTCATTTAACCACATTGTTGCCTCCCCAGACAGAGACAATGGGAACAACGTCAACCGGATAGTGTTCTGGCTTACCCCTGGGTTATCAAAAGATATGTAAATGGTGACAAAATTTACCAGATGTAGGTTGGGTTCATCCCCAGAAAGGCCTCCAAACAACCCCTTCAGATTCAGGAGTTGGATAATTGTACTTGTAATATTGAACTTTGCTCCAGGTGCCAACGGAGAAAGAATGATTGCACCCATTGCACCTGCTTCATCCACATCGTCATCATCAAACTCATACTGCAGCAGCTGTTCTGCCATTCTACTTATGCGGTTGAGTTCCAGATTGAGTGGTGCTTGGCGTCAACTATAAAGATCCTACAATTGAGCAAAAACAACAACAAAACATAAATCTAGAAAACTTAACCAACAAGAAATTCACGCACACAAACTTTTAGTTTACAACCGTATTCCCCAGCAACGGCGCCATTTTTGATAACGCTCAAACTACACTCTTGAACAGGTGTAAAAGATCGTTGTTAATATAAAACCCAGCTAGGTTGGGGTCGAATCCCACAGGGAATAGGGTGTTAACTCAAGTTTTTTAAGAAATAATTCACTGGTAGTTTATTATTTCTTGAAATGGGGGTTTAAATTTCTCAGAAAATTGTTAGTCACTTTGAGATTAATGTTGGTAATCAATATTTTATGAAATAACTAGGATTATGTTCACTAGGGTTTATGGAATATGATAGATGATACAAATAACTCAAGGTTCTCATGGTGGTTAGGATGACAAGCTATCTCTATCGATAGTATGCTCGAATGTCTCTTGACCTATTGAAGATTCTAATTTCCTAATCCTCTCAGACTTAGGGAATCATAACTCACTGCCCAGATTTTACCTTAGGTTAATCAACCTTGTTACAGTGCTGATTATTAAACGAAGCCTTTTTTGAGTCCCTGTCGATAATTCACTTCCTACTGTTTATGATTTCTTTCTCAAGAAAACCAAAGTAGGTATGCCTATTATTTGCAACCAACAGACATAAGTTAGAATATCAGAATTACCACGAAATCCTAACACCTATTAAACCTTGAGTAATTAATCAAGACCTTATCATGAACTAACCCTAGATTCCATAACCCAGGTTAAGAGTGTTTAGCTACTCATGATGTAGGAAATAAGCGCACAAGTTGAATTAATAACTGAAAGGATTAACTTACAATAATGAAGGAAATCAAAAGTGTTCTTTCAATTGAATCACAAGGAAAACCACCAAAATATTTGTCTTCTAGAGAGAGAGTGAGAAGAAAAAAGTCGTATGTTGTAGGATATGTCAATTAATTGATGGATAATAGAAAAACCATAAAACAAGGCCTTAAATAGCTAACCCTAAATAAGGTAATAAAATTAAAGTTTCAGATTTTCTTCGGAATAGATAACGAGATTGTGATGGCCTATCACAGACGTCGTCAGCTTCTCTGCAAATTCATATTCTGTAGCCTAACAACGTGTTATGAATGTCGTCAGCTCCTCCTCTATTTTGGTAATTTTTGCCTAAGGTTGATGATTATTTTGATGGATTGTCACACTCTTGACGTCTTATCAACATATGTCATTACAATATTAACTTCATGCCATCTCTCTGTTATGTTTGATGACAACTGTGATATCTTATCACGGGGATGACGCCTTCTCACAGTGTCGTCAGCCATACCTTTTTTTAGATTTCTTCAGATATCAACTTCTTTGCCTCCATTCTTATTGGTTCTTTATCCCGTTAGCTTAATCTATAAAATTAACATAAACACATCAAAAACTGACAAAAGTTGCTTAAGGACTTGCAATTATTCTAGGTTAAAGGCCTCAAATATGCTCGCAATTATTCACATATCACATAGAAGATGGAGAAACTATCAAATGAGCAACTACCGACTTGGCAGTCACCGTCCTATGAGGGACCTCAACTCTAGGAGCTGCAGTTACAAGCTGCGCCCTCGCCTTAATACCAGTATGATCCACAAACTGTACACCACTAGATGATGCACCACTCACCAATACCAAATGCTAACCTAAAGCATCCCTGAGCACTAAAGAATAAATAAACTCCAAAGAGCCAAGGATGGTCCCCGTCTCACCACTAGTTAGGGCAAAAGAATCTCGGGCTCGAGAGAAGTAATAAAGTTCGATGGAGTCTGTCTATCCTAGACCTTAGATGGGGACATCTCCCTAGGTTTTCCATGACCTCTTGGTCATCTAAAAAGAGTGATAGGATCCCTCAATTTAGTCTCGAGACCCTTATCTCATATAGCGATAGCATGTGTCTTAGCTATCTACGAAAAGAGTGAAACAAAGGAATGCCTTAGAAACCAACTCAAACTTTTACCATGAAATATGTAAAAGAAGTGAAGAACTACTAACAATGCCTTATAGCCACATGAGATATGAAATAGATGATATCATTTTGATGTGTAGGACTCTACTAGATCCTTGCTCTTTCACTAGTAATACCAGTGAAATATAGGCTCTGATACTAGTTTGTCATGACTTAAGAGTTATGATGGCACCTACTTTGTACTGCCAGAAGGTAAGCTAAACCATAGCCCAGAGCTACACACAATTGGCTAGTTTGGTGGAAGATTGCCTAAAAGCTAGAAATTAATATTTTAAGTGTCAAATCAGTAATAAAGCAACCATAATAGTCTAATAGATAGATAAAAGAGCAACAACCATACCAAGACTCATTAATATTAGTACAAGAGCTACTATAAATAAACCATAGGTACTAAATAGTCAAATACAATCTCTCTCAAAAACAAAAAACTAGATCCAGATACATAAAAGGAAAAAGGGGAAACTCCAACTCCAAGAGCTCACCCAAATCTCTAAAAATTATCTAAGCATGATCATTGAATCAACAATGAAAACTAGTACTCGAATCTAAACCAAAAAGGTACAGAAGTGTAGTATGAGTACCAAAACCATGAGTACTCAGTAGGAATTACTTACCGACTGAGAAAAATCATGATATAAATACGATAAAATATAACTTAATATAAACTAAGTCATTATAATAGGGAAAACATAGGATTAAGCTCCAATACTATCGTACATAAAAAAATAAATATGTATGAAATCTTTACGCAGAAATCACACAGCTATAACTACAAGATTAGTTCCCATAAGCCAATAAATACAGAAAAGTAAATAACCCAATGAGGCCCCTATAGTCCCGGAGGGTACAATCAAAGAAAGTAACTAACCCAATGATAATAAATTACAGATTACCATTCCACGGCTTAGAATTCATTTGAACCATATCATATAATAAATAGCTACCAAAATGTTGGACTTGAACCAAAGCTCATTTACCAATAGTATCGTCAAATGCAAGACTCAAATCAGGATTCATATATGTATCATTATCATCATAAATTGCCGAGCTCGAATTGAAAATCATATTTTGAATATCTTCATCAATTGTCAAATTCAAATCAAAACTCATACATTATTTTTACCATAAATTTTCAGACTCAAACCAAAACTTATATATCATTAGACCATATCAAGACATCTTAATCATAAGCCATATCACTAAAACACAATAATTATCCACCAAATCTTACCCGACATTAGCACCAACTCTCAACTACAAAGCTAGTGTAATGAATAAGAACCTAATCTCATTAAAGTTCCAAAATAGAGTTCATAAGGTAAATAATGTGCAATTAAGTCTACAAAGGCTAACAAAAGTCTTGTCCTAAGGTGGGTTGGAAGGGCCAACTCCTAATCCCCAAAATTTATTTTTGGAAAATTCTATCACAGACTAGGCTAAGGTATCTAAATTAATTTATAGATGTTAAGCAAGCCCTAATTAGACATAAGATAGCAATTTTTCCTAAAAACAAGAGCGACTAAGTCAATTTTGCCTAAATTACTATTTTAAGATAGCCTAACAGTCTAACTAACCAAAATATTTTCAATCATACCTCCAACACCTAAATCCTACCCCATAGCTAGAAAAATATCATGCTCATACTAAGAAATAGATTAATCAATAAAGAGAGAAAATGTAGCCTACCTGGATGCCAAAGAAAAGCCTAATAAATCTATTAAACCATTGATTTTTATTTTTGAGAAGCTTCTACAAGGTACCACACTGTCAAAAACAAAATCTACTCATCAACATGAGAACAATGATCCCCATATTGCACTATTGTGCTTCAGGTCCAAAATTACATAAAAAAATCTCATATGGGGCCCTTATATGGAATCACACTTCTTAAACCAACACAACGTCCATATATGCTCAAGGAATATTTACCCTATAAAATAGGTGAATTTCAAACTCTAAAGGTGATACAATTAAGACACCAAGATTCTAGAGATTTTAGAAAAGATGAAGAAATTAACAATGAAAATAATGGAAGCTTAGCTCAAATTCAAAGTTGAAATACATAAATTAATTTTACCAAAGATCCACAATCACCAAAAATTTACTCCCCCATGTTTTCACACTATTAAGGGTTTTACTCTCTAGAGAATGGGTGAAAAGTGTGAAGAAATTGGGATAAAAAGGATGTTTATATAAAGCAGTCACCGCTAAAGTGCGTGGTGCTAAAGTAGTACCTGTCCCGCACGAGCTCGGACGCTAAAGTGCACCATGGGTCACTTCATCCCCAGGCACTAAAGTGGAAAGTTGCTACTAAAGAGATACCTATTGGGTGAGCTAGGGTCACTAAAGCGCCCTCTGTTAAATGGGTTCTTTAACAGTCACACCAAATTTTATGCACAAGCTGGAGACTTGGAACATTTTTGAGTCTCTGCAACTGCTCGGGATTTATCTGGATCCCATATATGCAAACAAACTATGATACACTATTGAAGTTAATGTTTTAGACTCAATGGCACGTTCAAAATTTCCATCTGAGTCTATTTCAATGGAAAGTAGGTCCTACACCTACTTACCATGTTTCTAACTTTTGGCCAGTAGACCAAAATGAGTTCGGAAGCCTTGAGACCTAAATCAAAGGACCACCTAACCTAAAATAGATGTTCTGGAGATTTTGGAACAATCAAAATTATCATACATAGTTGTTTGACTGATGTTTTCACCCGGTAGACAATTTGAACCATTGAAGGCTTTAAAACAGGGAATTGATTCAAAAAATCAAAAGAACTACCTAGTAATAAAAATGTTATTTCTAAAAATTCATAAATGACTTGGGGTAGCAATTGGTAAGATCTAAATGGTAAAAATGATTGAAAAATACAAAAAATATCCTGGAGGGTGATCACTTAAAGGTTTTTTTATTAGTGGATATTTTAATGATCCTCCTAGTTATTTTTCATTTTTTTGCTTATTTTTATAGTTTAGAGATTTACTATAGATTCTCCAAGTCATTTATGATTTGCTGGAAACAACAGTTTGGTTATCGGGCTATTCACTTGGTCTTTAGAACAAATTCCTTGTTTTGAAGTCTTTGCTAGTTCAAATTGGCTACCAGGTGAAAACTTCAGTTAAATGACCTAGTATGCCTATTCTAATAGTTCCAACATCTCCAAAATTTGATTTTAGGATAGGTGGACCCTTGGTTTGGCCCTCGAGTCTTCCTGACTCATTTTGAGCTATTTTTTGAAAGTTAAAAAAATGGTAGGTCAGTGTGAGACCCACTTTTCAATGAAATAACATCATATGGAAATTTTAAATTTGGCATTAAGTCTAGAATATCAAATTTGGTAAGGTAGAATAGGTCATTTTCATATATGAGATTTTGAAAGAATCCAAAGAGATTGGTGAAAATCCAAAATAACTTTTGTGCTTCAACTGTTGCATTCTGTTGGTGCACCATTTAAGCAACCTTGTGGATCTCTTAAGAGGAGGATTGCTAAATCGACTGGATGGTTGCTTAAGCATTCAAGCTATCCCAGTAGGGGTTCTCTTAAGAAGCACACTTACTACTTAAGTGATGGATGCTTAAGCGGTAAGGCTACCACTTTAGCTGTATCTGTGCAGACAACCAATGTCAGTAAAACAACATGAGGTCACATAAGTGGTGACTACTTAAGTAGTGCAGTGTCTACTTAAGCCACATGTCGATATCTGGGAATGATATAAATACCCCACTTATCCTGATTTCTCCCATTTTCTCCCTTCTTCAAGAGAGTAGAACCCCCAAAAGTGTGAAAACTTGGAGAATCATTGGTGGGTGATTTCAGAGCATTTGTAAGATTAAATTACACATTTTTTTCTGAGATTTCTTAGTAATCTTTCATTAATTTCTTGATTGAAATTTTTTGAAAATCCCTAGAATATTGATGGATTGATTGAAGCACCATTAGAGATTGAAATTCACCAATTTTTTGAGGGTAAATGTTCCATGAGCATATAGGGATGTATTATTGATTTCGTAAAGTGCTATTTCGTAAGTTAGCCCCATATGAGATTTTTACATATTTTTGAACCCAACACACAATAGTGAAATATAAGTATCATTGTTCTCATTTTGATGGAAACATGGTATTTTGATAGCGTGGCATATTGCAGAAGCTCTCAAAAAGGGTAAACATCGACTTAGCTGATCCTTTCGGCTTTTCTTTTGTGTCCAGGTAGGCTAGGTTTATCTTCTTCATAGATTTTGCTAATTTGTAGTGTAATTATGATACTATGCTAGATATGGAATGGGATTTTGGTATTGGAGGTTTGATTGGTATAATAAGTATTATTTGGATTATTTAGGATATATTGGAATCGTAAAATAGATGTAATTGACTTAATTAGTTATGCTTAGGTAGAATTGCTATCTTAGGGCTAATTTTGGCTTATTTAACATCTAGAAGTAAATTTAGATACCTTAGCCTAGTTTGGGATAGAACATATCTTAGAATGGATTTCAGGGATTAAAAGTGGGTCCCTCTAGCTGACCTTAGGCCAAGACTTGTGTTAGATTTTGCTTACATCTATAAACATGTTATACTCTCTAAATAATTATTTTGGGATTTTGATAAGATTAGATACTTAATGGCTATGCTAGTTTTGTACTTGGGAGTTGGTGCTAATTTTAGGCAAAACCTAGTGATTTATTGATAATAAATTCTTGTTCAAGTATAACAATTGATGATGATATTAATGACATGAGTTTTTATTCAATTTTGACAAATAATGATAATGATAATGATGTTATAAAGTTCTGGTTCAAGTTCAATAGTGAGAGTTTATTGATGATATGATATAATATGGATGGATTTATGGTTTTGGCTTAATATTAAGTAAATTTATGGCTATTTGGTTATTTACATTCCTTTGATTATGCCCTTTGGGCTTATGGTCTCCGTATTTGGTAATTTATTCTTCTGCACTTACTGGCTTATGGTGGCCAATCGTAAAGAATTAATAATGCTTTCATTCATATTATATCTATTC
The DNA here is from genome assembly GCA_030864225.1 of Capsicum baccatum var. pendulum. NCBI lineage: Eukaryota > Viridiplantae > Streptophyta > Magnoliopsida > Solanales > Solanaceae > Capsicum > Capsicum baccatum. Next base: position 258,813,441 of record CM061552.1, read on the forward strand.
TGGTTATTTATTTACAATGTTGGAGTTTATTTATAAGTTTGCCTTTTTACCTTGACTTAGTTTATTTATCTCGTATCTTATCATATTTATATAATGATTTAGCTCAGTCGATTGATAGTGCCTATTGAGAAACTGTGATTTTGGTACTCTTACTACACTTTTGTACCTTTTTGGTGTAAATTCGAGTACTAGTGGATGCCGTTGATGTGATGATAATGGAGTTGATTTATAAGATAGGTTGAGCTCTCGAAGTCGAAATTACCTTATTTTCCTTCTAGTATCTATGTCTAGTCTTTCTCTATTTGAGGCAGATTTGTCTTTGACTATTTTAGTACTTATGTTCCATTTGTAGTAGCTCTTGTACTGAAACTAATTGGTCTTGCATTGTTGTTGATGTTTTATCTTTCTTTTAGACTATCTTTATTGCCTTAATACTTTTATAAATCTTAAATTATTGATTTTCGGCTTTTACTATTTTTTCCCACCAAACTAGGCCATTGTTTATAGATTCGGGCTAGGATTTGGCTTTCTTACTCGAGACATAATGGAGATGCCATCATGACTCATAAATTGAGTTTTGATAGAATCCTCATAAATTAAATCTATGGTCCCTCTTCAGCCTGAATAATTAGGACTTAATGAATTAGTTTTCTTGGTGGAAGAATAAAAATAGGTAAAAACTATTTTGTTATTAAAATGGGTGAAAATCATTTTGGGTTTAAAATGGTTGAAAATCATTTTGATTTTGACAACGGTTTTGGTTTATGAAAACTATTTTGGACCCTAAAACTTCTCTTTATAAAGGGTCATTTCTTTCATTTGAAAAATATGGAAAATTCCAAGAGAAATAGCTAATTCTAGTGAGAAATATTTTCCCACACAAGTATTACATAGTTCTAAAATAGTTCAGTAGCACAACAAAAGATTGTACAACTGATAAGCCATCTTCTCAACGATCTTTGTTCACACTTTAAGAGGTACTTTGAATTGTAAGTTTATCTGAATATTATTAGTTATTTAGATTATATGTAAGCTTGTTATGGAACTACTTCATGTTAATAACATGTCATTATCTAACACTAAAGACAGGAGATACTTTGTACTAATTGATGACATATGGACTACAAGATCTTGGGATGAAATACAACTATGTTTTTCTAGACAAAAATTGTGGAAATCGAATACTCATGGCTACTCAAAATATTGAGGTGGCAGAGTATGCTAGCTTAGATATTCATCCTTATCAAATGCACCTCTTGAATTTTAATGGAAGTTGGAATTTACTGCAAAGAAAAGCCTTTGATGTGGCATATTTTTATCCTGAGTTTCAAGAAATTAGGAAAAAGGTTACACTTAATTGGAAAGAATTTGTGTGATTGCTGGACTTCTTCAACGAGTTGGTAAATAATTAGATGAGTGAAAAAGTGTTGCCAAGTGTATACTTCCTAGGTAACCACTGATCTTAATATTCAATGCATAAGTGTCCAAGCTTTGAGTTACCGTCACTAGCCACATCACCTAAAAGTGTGCTTTCTATATTTTGTTTTCTTCCTTGAGGATAAATTATTATTAGTGAATAAGCTTTTGAAATTATGATAATTCAGAGCGTATTTTGAAAGTAGAAGACACTTTTCCACTCGTCCAATGTTCTACAAATTATTGAGAAAAGTCCAATGATCATAGTAATTACTAGAGGTAAACTTCTGCATTTTAATGCAATTTGCTTCTCATTTTTTAAAAATATGGAGAATAAATTTCTTTCTCAAAGACTTTATATGTTGTTTGTTTTTAATACCGTTAAGGGAAAAAGCACAACAAGAAAAGACAAAAACTAGCGACTGAAATAAACACCGTGTAAAAGAAGAGTAGATGCAAAGAGGTTCTAATTTTCTGGTTAAAATAGCCAACCTTATCTGATAATCACCTCCTAACTTAGATATTTTCTATTAGAACTGAAAGTTGGTTAAAACTTTCCATAATACAAGTCCTATTTTCTATTTTAAAAATATAAAATCTGACTAATAGTTTCTAACAAAATAGGAATACCAATTTGACTAGGATTCGTCTCTAAAAAGACTGGAGAAAAACAAAAAAAGTCATGTACATTATTTCTTAAAGAAAATTTTAACACTCCTCATTTCTTTAGGAAATGTGAACTTCAACACTCTACCCAAGAAGCTCAAACTTGCTGACTAAAATAGCTTAATTAATAGGTCTGCTAGCTAGTTTATAGGCTTGCAGTAGATTAGAGTCATTTATCCCTTTTGCTGCACTTCTCTCAAGAATAGAACTTGATGTTGAAATGCTTTATCTTCCTATGAGAGACTAGATAATTTGAGATTGCATAGTTGACTAGTTGCCAAAAAAAAATCTCTATACTTTCTTTCTGTATCATATACAAATCACACAATCTTTCTAAGCCATAGGAATTGATTTACTGTTGTCTTTGCTTCAATGAATTCATCTTTTATAGTGGATTTTTCAACAATTTCATGCTTCCTATATGACTATGAAAATATACCTATAGCTAGGATGAAATAATAACTAGAAGTACTTCTTGTATCATCAGTGGATCCAACCCAATCACTATTCGAAAACCCAAGAAACTTGAAGCTTTGAAATTTCTCAAACTTAACAACATAGTCAATTGTACGTTTGGTATATCTTAATATTCCTTTTTCTGATCTTAAATACATCTCAATTGCAGAATGCATAAAACAAGACAAGAGACTGACAACAACTAGGATATCTGGCCGTGTCGTAGTGAGATATATTAAGAATATAATCAAGCTTCTATAATACCTTTTATCAACATTATCATCTCTATATTTTTTAAAGATTTTCTTTTTTTTTTTGATTCATTGGCGTGCTCATCCACTTGAGTTTCTCCATTTTAAATTTCATTAGAATTTTCTTTGCATATTTGTTTTAGCAGATGAATACTTTAATTTTTTAGTGCTTGATCTTCATCCCAAGAAAAGAGTCCATAAGAGCAAGATCTGTCATTTCAAGAACACATAACATTTCTTCTTTAAACACCTCAACCAACCTTGTATTATTTCCTATTTTCAGAAGATCATCATCATAAAGAGACACAATACGAATATCATTGTCTTAATGTTTTACATAAAGAGTTGATTCAGATAAAAGTTTTTCAAAACCCAGTCTTAATAGATGGTCATTTATGCTGTTATACCAAGCTATTGGAACTTGTTTTAGGCCATAAAGAGACTTTTAACAAATAAACTTTATCTTCATCACTGTGTTTTACAAAAAAAAATAGTTTCTAAATATATATTTCCTCCTCTATTATGCAATTTAAGAAGGCTAATTTGACATCGAGTTGGAATACTTTTCATTCCATTTGTGTTACTATGTTAGGAAACAATTTGATTATGTCTAATATTGCAACAAGAGAGAAAGTGTCAAGGTAATCAACAGCAAAATTTGTGCGTACCTTTTAACTACATGCCTTGATTTATGATTGTTAATTGAACCATCAACATTTAACTTTGTTCGAAACCCCCATTTATGCTAATTAGCTTTCTACATTGAGGTTTCCCAACCTATTGCCAGATTTTATATTTTGGATCATAAAAAACTTCTCCTTCATTCCATTTTTAAACTTAGGGTCTTTTATAGCATCTTTATAGTTAGTAGGTTCAGATATTGCAACATTACTTTCTTGATAACTGTCATAGAGCATTCGAGTTCCCCTAAACGGTATATTATCCTTGTAATATCCTAGGTTTTTTTCCTTTGCAATTTTCCAAGAAATTTATTCTTCAGACTCAATACGACTCAAGGGTATGAGCCGTATGTTGGGTTATTAGTGGTATGGTCCTATTGTATGCTACCAAATGTTGGTTGGTGGGATGGATGATTTACAGTCGTATGGTTGGGTATGAGTCGTATCTAGTACTCGAATATGGAACAGTATTCAATTCTCTTGGTATTCTATTCTTATAGGGATACAGATGAAAGGTATGGATTGTATGCTTTGGATACGACTTGGTTGGATAAGTCATATGTTGGAAAGTGTTGGGGCCACAGGTTGAAGGTGTATATTAGAATCAAGTACTACTCATATCGGAAGGGTATGACACATATGGGTTAGTCGTATCCCTGTGACGGGATTTTTCTGCAACTTAAGTGCGAGTATTCTAGACATTTCCCTACTTACCCTAATAGGATCCCACGATTTTTAACCTATTTGGGAGTCTATTTACTTTTTTATTTGTATCTTTAACACGTAGAAACTACTCCTAAACAATCTAAAATCCTCTTAAAAGCTTTGGGGAAAGGAAAAGCTAGGGTTTCATCTTAAGGACTAAGTTGGGGATGATTTGGTGATTTCTTTCCATCAATGCTTTGGTATAATTCACATTTTCTTCCCTCATTGTTAGTTCAAACTAAAGACCTGATTTTTCTATTGGTTTTTATGATTTTAATGTTGTATGCTTTTGAATTTTCAAATATGATTTGGGGTTTTTTGTTTATAAATGTTTGGTTATGGTTACACATGGTTTTGATTATACTTTTCTATGCATTAATGGTGATTTTGGAAAATTAGAATACATGGAATGGTTATTGGTAATGGGAATATGGTTTTGTATACTATGCCTCCAATGTGTTTGACCAAATGCTTATAAAGATATGTTCATTGCTTTGATTACTTTTAAATGGAACTCTTGCTTGTCTTAAAAATATTAATAGATTTATACATTTTTTAAATATTTTATAAAGGTAAATGGATAAACGGCTATGCTTGTGGGATACAGATTCCCCCAAGTAGATTTAACATAGTAATTACAAAGGGTTACCTAAGTCCCTTATACCTATATGTTATTGGCTATGGATAACCTCTAAGTGGAGTTGGTTAATAAATAGTAATGGATTTTTTGGAAATTGTTATTAATTAGGCATTAAAGGGGGAGGTATAGGTAAGCCATGGAAGGTAGATGTCCCCAAGGGACCAAAATTGGAAACTCATATTTGTTGGTATGAAGTTGGTCTTGGTAGACCGTGTGCATGATGTCACACATTATATTAAGGGATATACTAGTTATAAGTATAGGATACTATCATGGTCGTGTGTCTACACGCACTAGGGCCCTTTCATCATGGGGAGCTGAACTCATATTACCCGTGGGTGCCTTAGGACGGTAAAGCTACACAACCCAGGTAATGGTTTAAATGAATGCTGAACCTAGTTCCCTTTATCAACATTTATTTATGTATGATTCTATGCATTATGGATGGTTTTACCTAATTTTATAATAGGCATTATTTTATCCTTATCCTGATTTCATAATAGCAATAACTTACTAACCCGTCTACCGATGGCTGTTTACCCATGCCATTCAAGAGTCGACCATTCTAATTCTCTTATCTAGCATTCAAATTTTGATATCTGCATTGGAATGGAGTGGTGAGCTTCCATCCTTTCAAAAGTATCTATTTCATTTTATGGATATCTTTGAACATTTTTATTTTATTATGGATATTGGTTTTTTCTATATTTGGTAGCATGTCCTAATTAAATATTTTTACTCTCTTGGATAGAGTCTTTATGGTACTTCTGGGGGTTGGTATTAGAGGCATTAGTATTAGTGTTTGCCTTAGCATTGGTTTGTTGTTGGTGCTTACACCCTTGGATGATATTATTGGTTGTTCCATCATATTATATTTTAAGATTGATAATCATATTATGTTTTAGTATTCTTTTTGGTTATGGCCTATGATTTTGATTGGTATGGTTGGATGGTTGGTTTGGAATGTTTGTGCTCGGTTGGATCGATCATGGTTGTGACCCTATCCTAGAGATTTTTTGTGGACATTTACTCTATCTTGTTATATGCTAAAAATTCAGCCCATCAAAAGATGGATAAGGTAGTTGGGTTGGGTAATAGAGGATGGTCCCTGGTCCTGGTTGGAATTAGGATTCCCATTACATTTAGGCCCTGGTTCGTGTCATGACAAGTTAGTATCAAATCTTTAGGTTCATAGTTAATTGGGAAGTCCATAAAGCCATGTCAAGTAGAGTCTCTTTTAGGGGTGTGTAATGTGTCACACTCATAAGAGAGAGGCTGCAAGATATTTAGGAATATTTCACTTTCTTGGTATTTTATTTTTAAAGCTTGGAATCTAAAGTTTAGAAATCTTCTCTAATCCTTATTTGTTCGACTTTCAGATCATGCCTCATAGATCTGGAAAATAAGAAAATTCTTCTATCTTATTTTGGGATAGAATAGAAGGGGTACGTCCTACGATGGGGGTACATCTTTGATATCAGGGTCCTATTCTGGATAGTACAAGAGTTACTCCTAATCTATCAGTTCTCCTCAGGTCTCTCTGGGCAATGTGACGAATGCAGAATTTTATCAATCTATTCATGTGATTGCTCAGTTAGTTACTGCTAAGGCTAAGCGGGATATATTGGGGAGGTTCTCTGCTGAGGCCACAAGGGTTGGCTAATTGATGAAGATGGGTCTTCCTACTTTTATTGGAGTAAAGGTGCAGGAGGATTCACAGGACTTCTTGGATGAAATAGAGAAGATATTTTGGGTGATGTAGGCTACTAATGTGGAGGGGGTAAACTTTACTGCTTATCATCTGAAAGATGTTGCTAATCATTTGTATGAGGAGTGGGGCACAAATAGGGGTGATGTGGAAGAATCTGAATTATGGAGGGTCTTTTCTAATGCCTTCTTGGATTATTTCTTTCCTCAAGAGCAGAGGGAGACTAAAATGGAGAAGTTTGTAAATCTTAAGACGGGGAGAATGACTGTCAAGAAATATACCTTAAAGTTCCATCAGCTATCAAGGTATGCTTCTTGCTAGTTGGCTGACATGAGGACGAGAATAAGGAAATTCACTTCTAGGTTGAATAGAGATTTGATCTTGGAGATCAAAACTGCTTTGCTCATTAAGGATATGGATATTTATTGGTTGACTGTCCATATACAACAAATAGAGGATGAGAAGATGAAACATGCAGAGTTTTTGGATAGGCAGGAAAAGTAGGGTAGATTTTTTGATCAAGGGGGTGCGTAGTCCCAGGATGGTCAGGATGGTGACAAGTAGCAAAAGAAGAAGTGGGGTATCTGGGTCTCTTTCTCTGCTTCTAGTACCCCTTACCCGAAGCAGTCGGGAGCCAGTCATCATTAGGTAGTGATAATTTTTGGGCATAGTTTGCCCAATCTCAAGTAAGTAGAGGTTAGTCAGTTTTTTATGCCCTCATGTCAAATGGTCAATCCCATCAGGGTTATTGTGAAAAAGAGAGGGACAAGTTCTTCAGTCTGTCCAGCCAGGTCATCGGTTCAGGGATTATCTGATTAATATGGTTTCTACAGGGGAGAATAAGGATCTTATGGTGTTATCTTCTGCTCCTACACCTGGTGGTATTGAATCAGCTTCTATTACTACTCTTGGTTCTAGTGTTAGTCAAAATAGGTTGTATGATTTGATATCCTAAAAGGAATCTCAAGCAACACCTGATAATGTTACTGGTATGTTACAACTCTTTTCCCATGATGTATATTATTTGCTTAATCCAGGTTCCACTATTTCTTACATAGACACTTATGTGGTTGTATCTTTTGGTTTTGATCCCAAAGTTATTTTAGATCCCTTTTCTATTTCTACCTCAGTAGTAGACTCGATTATTACTAAAAAGGTCTATAGTTTGTGTGTGGTATCTTTTAGTAATAAGAAGACCTTGGTGGAGCTGTTTGAGTTGAGATGGTGGATTTTCATGTCATTTCAAGTATGGATTGGTCACACTACAATTATGTGTCCTTATATTATCGGAACCAAAAGGTTATCTTTAAGTTTCCTGGTGAACCGATTATACAATGGAAGGGTGGTGCTTTAGCTCCTCAAGGAAGGTTTATTTCTTATCTTAGAGATTGAAGGTTAATATTCAAGGGATGTCTTTATCACTTAGTCCAAGTTAAAGATTCTAACTTGAAAGGTCCTTCTTTATAGTCAGTTCCTGTGGTTAATGAGTTTCCAGAGGTCTTTCCAGATACTCTTCCTGGTGTTTCTTTGGATATTGAAATAGGGTATGGTATTTACATTTCTTCTAGACACTCATCCAATATCCATTCCTCCTTATAGAATGACTCCATCTGAGTTAAAGAAACTCAAGGAGCAACTTAAGGATCTTCTAGATTAGCGGTTTATTCATCCTAGAATTTATCTATGAGGTGTGACAATATTGTTCATGCACAAGAAGAATTGTTCCCTTTGGATGTGCATTAACTATAGGAAAATGAATAAGGTAACAATCAAGAATAAGTTTTCTCTCCCGAGGATAGATAATTTGTTTGACCAGTTTCAAGGTGCTAAGTTCTTTTCTAAAATAGATCTTTGGTCTGGGTACCATCAACTTAAGATTAGGGAGGTGGATATCCCTAAGATGACTTTTTATACTTGGTATGGGAATTTTGAGTTCTTGGTAATATCATTTAGATTGACCAATGCCCCGACGACATTTATGGATCTGATGAATAGAGTTTTCAAGCAGTATTTAGATCTCTTTATTATTGTGTTTACTAATGTCATTCTGTTTTATTTGAAGAGTGAGGTGGATTATACAAATCACCTTCATATGGTGTTATATTCCTTAAAGGAACAATAGTTTTATGTCAAGTTCTGTAAGTGTGAGTTTTGGTTGAATGCCATGACTTTGTTGGGTTATATTTTTTCTAGTGATGGGATAATGGTTGATCCTCAAAAGGTTGCTATGGTGAAGCGCTGGCATAGGCCTATGACTCCATTTGACATCTAGAGCTTTTTGGGTTAAGCCGGATATTATAGGCAGCTCGTGGAAAGCTTATCATCGATAACGGCTCCTTTTACTAAGTTGACTTAGTAAAAGGCTAAGTTTTCTTAGTCGGAAGCTTGTGAGGTGAGTTTTGAGAAGTTGAAGTTTAAGATAACTTTGACTCCAATTTTGACTTTGCTGGAAAGCAATGAGGGTCTTGTGGTTTATTATGATGAATCTTGAGTAGGGCTTCGTTGTGTGTTGATGCAACATGGAAAGGTGATTTCTTATGCTTCCAGGCAGTTGAAGGTGCATGAGATGAATTATCCTACTCATGATTAAGAGCTGTTAGCAGTTGTTTTTTGTTTGAAAATATGGTAACATTACATGTATAGTGTTCATGTAGATATCTTTTTTGATCTTAAGAGTCTATAGTACGTGTTCAGTCAGAAAGAGCTTAATCTCTGGTAGAGGTGATGACTTGAGCTTATTAAGGACTATGATATGAGTCTTCACTACCACTCAGGTAAGGCTAACATGGTTGTTGATGCTTTTAGTAGGTTGTCTAAAGGGAGTATTGCTCATGTGGAGATAGAAAAGTGGGAATTGGTGAAGGATATTCATCATTTGGCCAATATTGGAGTTGATCTCTTGGACTCTATGGATAGAGGTGTGATGGTGCAAGAAGTGGTTTGATCATCTCTTGGTGTAGAGTTTAAGGAGAAGCAAGTGCTTGATCCTATCTTGATTAAAATCAAAAGTGATGTTGGCGGGAAAAAGGTGACGGTGTTTGAGATAAGTGGTGATGATACCTTGTGGTACCAAGGGAGGTTTTGTGTTCGTGATGTCGATGGTTTTCGGTAAATAATTTTGACCAAGGTGCATGAGTCACGCTATGTTGTTCATCCCGGCTTAACAAGGATAGTTCATGATCTCAAGGAGATCAATTGGTGGAATAGTATGAAGAGAGATATGGTTGACTTTGTGGCCAAATGCATGGTGTGTTAATAGGTTAATGTTGAGAACATAAGGCTTGGTGGATTGCATCAAGAAATTGAGTTAGCTGAATCAAAGTGGGAGGTAATCAATATAGATTTTATTAACAGTCTTCCTCAGTCTCGAAATTAATTTGATTCGATTTGGGTTATTAAGGATAGGATGACCAAGTCTGCTCACTTTCTACCAGTGAGGACTACCTTTTTAGTAGAGAATTATGCGAAGCTGTATCTTTTAAGGATTGAGAAAATGCATGGGATACCTATCTCAATTATTTCTAATTATGGTATGCAATTTACATCTCATTTCTGGCGATCTTACCATAATGGGTTGGGGACTAAGTTTAGTCTGAGTACTGCTTTTCATCCACAGTTGGATGGGCAAACCAAGAAAGCTATTCAAACATTAGAGAATGTGCTTCAGGCCTGTGTAATTGACAATGGTGACAATTGGGTAGCATCTACCTTTTGTGGATATTACTTACAATAATAGATACCATTCTAGTATTGGTATGTCCCCTTTTGAGGCATCGTATGGCAAGAGGTGTAGATCTCCTATTGGTTGGATTGAGCTTGGTCAGGCGAACATGTTTGGTCCAAATCTGGTTTATCAAGCCATGGAGAAGGTGAAGGCAATTCAGAATAGGCTTAAGGTTGCCCAGAGTTGCCAGAAGTCTTATGCATATGTTAGGCGTAGATACTTAGAGTTCGACGTTAGGGACAACATGTTCCTAAAAGTGTCTCCCATGAAGGGAGTAGTGCAATTTGGCAAGAAGGGGAAGCTCAGTCCCTAATTTATTGGTACTTATGTGATTTTGTGAAGAGTTGGTAATGTTGCTTATGAACTGGAGTTTCCTTCTAGTTTGGATTTAGTTCATCCGGTCTTTCATGTTTCTATCTTGAGAAAGTGTATTGGTGATCCTTATTTGATTGTTTCTTTAAAGGGATTAGGTATCTTAGATTCTATATCTTATGAAGAGGTCTCAGTGGATAAATTGGATAAGCAGGTTCATCGGCTGTGGACCAAGGATGTGTCTTCCGTTAAGGTTCTGTGGTGGAACCATAAAGTGCAAGAGGCAATATGGGAAGCGGAGGAGGACATAAAGTCCAAATATCCACTCCTATTTTTTGCGCCCGATATTCGTGTAGAAGGTATGTGTTCTTTAACACATCTTTATTTTTTGAGTTTGTTAAAGGAAAGATTAATATCTTTGCCTCTTTGTTTTTGAACTTTGATGAAGGTTGGAAATATGTTTGATAATTCAAACGACTCTGTGTACTGTTAACTGTACCTTATCCATTATTTATGGATGAATGTTCCTAGTGGGGGAGAATGTTACATCATGAGTTTTGGACCTTAGAATTTTTCCTTGAAATTCTATTCTCCAGACCCAATAAGAATCTAAGATACGACCTGTATGTTAGGGTACGAGTGGTATAGTCCTATCGTATGCTGACCTGTGTTGTTTGGTGGGATGGATAGGTTACTGGAATGGATACGACTTAAGGGATAAAAGTCATATGGTTGGGTATGAGTCGTATCTATTACTCGTATAGGGGACCATATTCAATCTTTTTTGGTATTCTATTCTGCCAAGGATACGGATGGAAAGTATGGATCGTATGCTTTTAATATGACTTGGTCGGATGTGTCGTATGTTGGACAATGTGGGGTCTAAGGTTTGAGGGTGGATACGAGTTGAGGGTACCACTCGTATAGGAAGGGTACGACTTGTATGGGTCAGTCCTATTCCTATGATAGGATATTTGTGCAACCTAAGTGGCGGTATTCTGGACATTTCCCTACTTACCCTAATAGGTTCGTACAACTTCTAACCTATTTCGAGGCTATTTACTTTATCATTTCTCTCTTTAACACCTAGAAACTACTCCTAAACAATCTAAAATACTCTTAAAATCTTTGGGGAAAGGAAGAGCTAGGGTTTCATCTTAAGGACTAATTTAAGGCTTTCTTTAGTTATTTCTTTCCATCAATTCTTTGGTATAAGGCATGTTCTCTTCCCTCATTATTAGTTCCAACTAAAGGCATGATTTTTCTACTGGTTTTTTATTATTTCAATGTTGTATGCTTTTGCATTTTCAAATATGATTTGGGGGTTTTTGTTTATAAATGGTTAGTTATGGTTTCCCATGGTTTTAATTATGAATTTCTATGCATTAGTGGTGGTTTGGGTAATTGGAATGCATGGAATGGTTATTGGTAATTGGAAATTAGTTTTGATATATACTATGCCCTCAATGTGTTTGACAAAATGCTTATAAAGATACATTCATTGCTTTGATTACTTCTAAATGGCACTTTTTCTTGTTTTAAACTTGGTAAAGGATTTATCATGGTCTAAGTGGTTTGGAAAGGTAAATGGCTAAACATTTCTACTTATGGGGTACGAATTCCCTCAAGTGGATTTAACATGGTAGTTGGAAAGATCACCTAAGGTCCCCTATTCCTATATGTGGTTGGCTATGGATAATGCTTGCAAGTATGGTTGGTATGACAATTTCACCACTAAATGGCCTTGGTTAATAAATGGTAAATGGATTGCTTGGAAACGGGTTTTAATTGGGCATTAAAGTGGGAGTTGTAGCTAATCCGTAGAAGGTGGAGGTCCCGGGGGAAGGGGCCAAAACTGGAAACTCATAATTGCTAGTATGAGGTTTGTCTTAGTGGACCGCGTGCATGATGTCACACCTCATACTGAATATAAAACTTCACATGACCTCTCCCACATAATATGCTCTTATTACAACAAAATTAGCAGACTTGGTATCCTATTGACAATGAAAAAAGTAGAATCATACTAATTTAGAGATTGTGGATGGCCAGTAACAAAATTCATGTTAATCATCTCTCATTTCCATATAGGAATAGTAATATCTTGGGAGGTGCCAATAGGTATCAAATGCTCAACCTTAACTTTTTGGCAATTTAAACACTTAGCAACAATATTTGTCATATCCCTTTTAATGTTATTACACCAATACATCTCCTTCAGGTTATGATACATTTTATAGAACTAGGGTGAATGTATAACTTGAGACATGGCCCCAGTTAAGATCCTCTCTCTCAACCCATTAACATCGAGAACACATAGTCTTCTTTGATATCATAATATACCATCTTTTTAGATTTCAAAAGTCAAGACCTTCTATTGACCAACATCTTTCCTAAATTACATCAATATGGGATTATTATCCTACTTTGCCTTAACTTCCAGACATAAGGATGACTTTTTTACTTCATGAAAAATTACCCCTCCATCCTCAGAGTCTAATAGTTAGACTCCTAAATTAGCAATTCAATGTATATCCTTTACTAGATCCGTATTTTGTTTCTCAACGTCAGACAGACTGCCCATAGATAAGCTACTGAGGGAATCATCAATATCATTAGCCTTACCTGGGTGATAGTGCAAGTTCATGTCCTAATTTTTCAATATTTCAAGCCACTGCCTTTCCCTGAGATTCAACTCTCCCTGTATGAATATATATTGCAGACTCTTATGATCAGTGAAAATGTCTACATAAACCTCATATAGATAGTGATAACAAATAATAAGTGCAGATACAATAATCACTTATTCCAGATCATGCGTGGGATAATTTTTCTCATAAACCGTAAGTTGCCCGAATGCTTAAGCTAGCTCCTTACCATGCGGCATAAGCATACAACAAAGTCCTACCCAAGATGCATCACAACATATCATAAATCCCTCAGTTCCCTTGAGAAGCGTCATAATAGGAGCTGTAGTTAACTGATCCTTCAACCTCTCAAAACTGCTTCCACAAGCATTAGACCATAAAAACATCACCGTTTTCTTAGTTAACCTAGTTAGTGGAGCATCTATTGAAGAAAGACTTTCCACAAATCTCCTATAGTAACTTGCCATGCCCAAGAAGCTCCTAATGTCAATTGGAGATGTCGGACTAGGACATTTCTTCATAGCTTCAATCTAGTGCGAATTAACCTTTATACCTTTATTTGAAATAATTTGTGTAAGAAAAGTCACCAAACTAAGCCAGAATTCACTCTTCGAATATTTGGCATACAACTCTTAGTCCTTAAGGGCCTAAAGTACAATCTAGAGGAGGTTGTCATGATCCTCCTCACTTTTGGAGTACACCAAAATATCATTAATAAAGGCTATGATAAATATATCAAAAAATTGTCTTAACACCTTGTTCATAAGATCTATGAAAGATGTAGGTGCATTAGTCTAACCAAATATTTATAATGTCCATAACGAGTTTAGAATGTAGTCTTGGGAATGTAATCTTCCCTGACCTTTAACTGATGATAACTAGAACAAAGGTCTATTTTGGTAAAATGCCTAGGACATTGTAGTTAATCAGATTGATCAGTAATTCTAGGAAGAGGGTACTTATTCTTCACCGTGACCTTATTCATTTGACGCTAATATATACACATAAAAGGAACCATTTTTATTTCTCTCAAAGTGTATGAGAACACCTTAGGAAGAGACGCTAGGATGGATGAAACCCTTATCAATTAGTTCTTTCAACTTCTCTTTCAATTCTTTAGCTCTGTATTATCCATTCTATATAGAGGGATCGAAATGGGTAAAATATTAGGTAACAATTCAATCCTAAAGTCTATCTCTCTAATTGAGGAAATCCTAGGGAGGTAATCGGGAAAAACTTTTGAAAACTCATTAAATACAGGTACATACAGGTACATAATGTAATGAGGGGATCTCAGTACTAGAATCCGTGAACCAGACTAGATGGTACAAACAACCTTTAAATATCGCTTATGAACCCTAAAATAAGCTATGAAACTCCCCTTTGGTGCTAAGGAATTTCCTCCCATTCTATTACTAGTTCATAAGGAAAATAAAAGTTGACTTTTTTGGTTCTACAATCAAAGGTAGCATAAAAAGAGTAGAGCCAATCCATCCCCAGAATTGTACCAAAGTCTACCATGTCAAGATCTACTAGATCTACCACAATATCCCAATAGAAAATAAACATAACACAATTTTTATAGAACCTTCTAGCAACAATGGACTCCCCAATAGGGGTAGAAATTGAGAAGGGTTTAGAGATATTTTTGGGAGAAAAAACAAAACTCTTATCCATATAAGGGGTTACATACGACAGAGTGGATCCAGGGTCAAGTAGAACATAAGCAAAACTGGAGAAATTTTGCAATATACCCTTAACAAAATTTGGGGAAGACTCTAAGTTGTACCTATTAGATAGAGCATGCAGATGATTGCAGCATCCACCCATACCACAAGTAGTCCCCTTTGCTGCTAGGGTGGAAGAAATAGTAGTTGGTTCCTTATTTCTCCCAAAAGTTCCTTTTATTAAGATACAATATCTGAATATGGTCAGATTGACAACAACCATAGCACACACAATTCTGTAGTTGGTATTTTCCTCGGTACAATTTTCCACAGGTGTTGCGGGAAGGATATGATCTAGGGGATTGAGCTACACTGCCCCGAGACTAGGTTCCCTACATCTTGGGGCCTTGGCTAGGCTGAAATCACTGGTTACCCAAAAGTTTAAGGGTAGGTGCACAAGCAAATGAATGGGAATTACCCCAAGATTTCTTTTTGAACCACTGCCTACCCTCTTTACCACTATAAGGCTAAGTTGCATCTTAATCTGCATGCCTAGATTTATTGTTCTTCCTCTTTTCTACCTCTTACTACTTTTTTTTCATCCTACATATGTTGCATGTAAGCTAATAACCTGGATAAATTTATATCATTGTTTAGAATCTGTAACACCCCCTATTTGAGATAAAAATCGAACAGTTATTCCTACATTCATAAAATCCAATCCCATGAACTTCAATTGAATAAATATGTCATGATCTTTATCCTAGTGTGTGAAGCTCTTTTGAGGTGAAAATTGTTCACAGGAATCACTTAGAACAAAGTTGATCTAAGAGCCTTTATTTCATCCAATGTTTCTTATTAGATACTATAAGGGGCATCTTTGAATGTGTATAACTTTTGATGTACATTGAATTTTTCTGTTCAAGACCCACCAAATTGTAGAAATTGAGTCATCTTTCCAACGCTGCTAATTTATCTTAATTTGATACCCGAGAAAAAGTAATAGCCATTTTTGTTAGAGGCAGTTAAGGCACGTGATAAGCCCGCGCCGCCCGAGTTATTGCATCAGGATAGAGGGGGCACCGTAGGATCTACTCCCATAGACTAAAGGGGGCGTTGCCTGGTCTATTCCCATGCTATTTTCAACTCCATCACGGTCAAGGGATACTTTGATCCTTTCCCCTCACTCCAAACGTCCAAGGGAAAATTTATAGCATCTAAAAGGACATTAATTTCCCATCTTCCTCAAAATTCCTCACATAAATGCCCTCTCCTATCCCTCATGAACAAAGCTCAACTTTTTCCTCTAAAAAACCCAAAGAATTCAAGATTTCAAATTCATTAAATCCTTAAGAAATCATCTATTAAGGTATGTGGGAGTTCATCCATGATTCCCGTTCCTCCCATGGAGCCCAATAAACCTTTTTGACTTCAAATTTATGAGTTTTACATGTTTCCAGTTGAGGAATCTCCATGAATATCTTTGTGAATTCAATTACAAGTTATGATTTTGTGTGTTTTCAAGTAGAATGAGTCATATCATGTTTGAGTATTGAAATTCTCATATCATGTTCAATTAATTTCAAGATGAATCCCTAAATAATGAATTTTTCCATGTAACTCTATTGTTCCTTCATGTTTAAATAGTCTTATGCTTAAAGATAAGATCTTTATATGTTTTAATGAAATGACCATCTCCTATTTCAAGCGAATTCCATATAAATCGCCGAATTCATGATTTTTGTCATGTAATCATGCTATGCTCCCATGTTTAACACATTACCATGTTCAAGTTCATGATTCCCAAGTGCTGTTATTTCAATTCAACCTTCACACATTTGGATGATGATCATTCACATGTTAGCTCATTAATCCATGATTTTAATATAGCAACTATTCTATTATCACATGTTTTAAATATTTCCTTTCTTTAACTCGAAACCCCCGTGAGTTTGATGAAATACTAAGAGATGAATTTTAAACAATGATCCCTATTATCATTTTGAAAGCTATATATGTCCTTATCGATACTTTTATTCAGTACTGGGGGTTATGAATACCCGAAACTTAGCTGTTTACTTAGTCTTAGTATCTTTTAGAATTGTGTCAGATATGTATGAGCATTATTCATTCAGTTAATTATCATAATCAGTTAAATTTATATCAGTTTAGTAATATGAGTCAATTTAATTGAGAGTAGGATTTAGCACCGAGTGAAGCTAGAGATAGGGGCTCACCTGCCAATAGAGGGTGTAACTCTTAGTAGCAATCCTTGCATTCCAGAACTACGTATCCAACATAGGTTTGAGATGGTAACCTAACATTTGAGGGTTGACACATATCTCGCTAGGGCACTTGCCAGTAGATGGTGACTCTTTAGTCCTTCAGTACTTTATTTAGTGGATTCACACAACTAGTATTAGTACCCATGGAATGGTACTAACACTCTTCCAATATAGGTTATAGGTTGGACCCCAATTAGGTCAGATTAGGCATGTCGATTAGATGATACCTCCCATAGTCTCAGTACAATATTCAATATATTCTCAGTTTAGGCTTGTTTAACCATATCATAATACTCTTAATTATTTAGTTATCAGTTTTTAGTATTTCAATTTACAAATTATTTCAAAAATATGCTTATTGTTGGTGTTACATTCTCAGATTTTACTATTTTTATGCATTTATGCTCAGTTATCTCGTATTGTTCAGTTACTCTTTATCTTTTAGGAACAATACTACACAGTTTTAGTCGAGTTATTCCAAATAAGTTCATTTTAGTGTTACATGATATGTATTCAATCATCAGCTATTCAATGTTTGGATATCAGTAGTTCGTATTCTTATACGAGCTACTCACTATATAGGCGTTTGTTATCCTCTTTCTTAGATTCAATAATTCCATCACCCAGTCATCAATTATTCACATAATAAGATTAACTTAGTACATTAATGTTTTTTTTCATATGTTCAGGTATTCATGTTTTACCATATTCCAGCTTTAGTTCTACTTATTCTACAAAAGTAAAGTTTTAAGAAACTATGTGTAGTGATTTACCAGCTTATCAGACCATGTCTGTTACTCATGTTTTAAGATATTTCAGCTTTCAGTTTACTTCATCCTTTTTGTGATTTTACTTACACTTAGCATGCATGTTTTAAGATTACATATGAAATTAGTTCTACTTATTGCATTCACCCCCGCTTACACAGTATATTCTAAAAGTACTGATCCATATATAAGTCTGTGTGGATATATTGTCTCATAATGTAGGTACTAGTTGTAGTCGACACATCATGATCAGACAGATGCAGTTCTAGTTAGCAAGTGATGAGTTCTCCTATTTCGGGGACTTCAGTCAGATGTTATTCATGTACTTTACTTTATTACCGATATGTATTGATTAGTGATAGATGGGGTCATGTCCTAGCTATCTATAGTCAGTATAGTATAGGATTCAATTTTCTTCTCAATTTTTATCAAATTTTAAATTATATTTGTAATATAATTTCTCTCAGATTTTGTCATGATTATATTTCCGCATAGCAGAGCAACTATTCAATATATTATAATTCAGTTTCTTAATGGTATGCCAGTTCATGGGCTAGTTTGGGATCACTTATGGGTTTCAAGCACCATTTTATGACTAGAGGGTAGTCTTGGGTCATGAAAAACTTTGTATCAAAGTCCAGAGTTCAAGTTTCCTAGGGTATCTAAGAAGCTTTGTCTAGTAGAGTCTTGTGGAACAGTACAGAGACATCTATACTTTTCTTCGAGAGGCTACAGGGCATTTAGGAATTACTTTCCTACATTCATGTATCAGATCGTGTAGTAGAGTTATTCACTCAGGGACTTATGTAGACTCTTACGTAAATCTATTTAGGCTACTCTGCTTTATTCTTGAGGCAACAGAAATAGTCAAGCTCAAATTCTTACCGATAGAACTTTCTCAGGCAGTCCCTACACATAGTTATGGGATTGTATGCGGGCTAGAAAGTATCCTAGTAGTGCTTTTATGTTTCAAAGTTTGAAATACTTCATTCATTTTCATGAGAATCGTGCACTAAGACAAAGTCTGATATGCTTTTAGATCCCTTCTCAGAATCCTTTGATAGAGTATGATATAGAATTAGAAACATGAACCTAAAAATTTAGCAGCACTAAAGTAGGATAGTGTTTATCTGGATTTAGAAGATTATGTATCCATGGGGCTGGTTGTATGAAAAATGAATCAGTAGGCTTGAAGTAGTGTATGCAAGAATTTATGTATGTTGATTTGATATTATATGTTGTTTATGCTAGGTATATTGGTGTGATGGTAATTATAATGGTTTTGGGAGAGATATAAGTTTAGAAATATGATATTTGTAGACTATTAAGGAAGTTAGTATGGTTCAATAAAGGTTTGGAATATCCATGTTAAGTGTTAGAATCTAAGTTTGAATCTTGGATGATTGAGCTAATAGAAGAAAGAGCTAAAATTCTACATAGTGTGAACTCATGGTATAGTGATACTTCTAAAAATTTTAAGTTAGTCGGTTTTTATGTTGTATATGATGATTGTTGGGGCAATAGAAAGCTAAGAATTGTATTTCAGAAGAAAGTACTAGTAGTGGGCCCTACATTGTGAGGTGTAGTCCTTCAAGGTAAGATTATTATATATGTGTATTATTATATCTTAGACTCTAGATTAAAATGCTTGCAGTTTAGTTTAGAATTTATTAAGGGGTCCACAAACATAGAATGATGGCTTTAAGCAAAAGGGGAGATGATAGAACAATTAACCAAGTCAGGTTCCTAGATCCTAGTAGTGATGATAGTATTTGTAGAAAATTAGTAAAGGAAGGATGATTCCCAACCCATTATTATTTAAGTGTTGTATTTCATTTATTATGATATCTACTCATGACTTATGTGTCAGCTCCATGATCATAGTTCATGTTTGTTCACATCATAGAGAATTATGTGAGCTTCTAGTTCCTAGTATAAGGTGTTCTAGTTCACTCAGTAGTACGAATCATGTTCCATCAAATCATGAACTCCAAACTCAGGTCATGCAACTCATGACTCATGTACTCATGCTTTACAGTATGTTCAGTTCCAGGTACTCATGCTACACTTTTAGTGATCAGCGACATTCAGATTATGTCATGCAAGTCCTCAAATTTGATGTTCTTAATGAATTCATTCTTTTGACACTCTATTCCTCAAGCAAAAGTTAAGTGTCAAAGTTATTCTTTCATGTTTCAGGTCCTTATGTTCTAACCTCTCTGCGTCCTCTCCTTAATATAAAGATATGGATGATGAATTATTATTTAGATGGGATAGATTAGATGTCTCATATAGGGGAAAGTTTATGGCAAGCTTGTTGTATCTCAGGTTATAAGTGTGAAGGATGATTGAGGTAGAACTCTAAATATATGTCATAGTTAGTGAGAATTCCATGTGTCTGTTCTTCAGAATAGTGAAAAAAATTGTTATTGATAGAGGTTTAGAGAATGTGAGAAAGATGTATTTGTGGTTGTTTGTATAGAAGTTCATGTGTGGTTATGAAGATAGGCTTGAATGTTATGTTTATATATATGTGGATGAATGCATTGCATGTTAGTGAATGTCTAGTGAGAGGTTGAATGTATTTGTTGAAGTGGTAATAAGAATTATTCATGAGATGAGGAGTTGTGAAAATGTAGGGTATATTGAATTCATGATTCAGACTAGTATTATAGTGTTATGTGTGCACTTCTTAGATTAAAAAATTGGCTTGAACATAGTGAGTGAATTCAGTTCAGCTCAACCTTCAGTAGATAGAGTTATCAGTGCCTATGTGAATATTTTAAGTAGCCTCAATTGAAGTGTAATGTATAGTTGAGTATAAGTTTTTAGTGTAAGTTAGTCCATAAAGCCAGCAATTCAGTTTAGCAGTTAGAAAGACAAGTTCCTATGGTTTTCCATCTTTCCATCTAGTCTTACTATCTAAAATTTCATGAGTATGGTCATTCCAAGAGGTATTTTCTTTGAATCCATGTAATTTGTGAGTTCATCTTAGTTCATGCATCATATTTTAGATTCTAGATATTCAGTCATGATTCAGTCCGTAAGTGCCCTGTGCATCATCTCAGTCTTTCTGTAGTATTTTAGCCAAATTAGTATCATTCGAGGGCCGAAATATCCTAAGGGGGAGATGTATTGTAATACCCCGAGTATTAATGTCCTAAACCTTTCATATTTTCTTTATGAAAAAAGATTCATCTTGATTTAATGGATAATCATAAATTGACTCTCTCATTTCTATCTCAGACTTATAACCATTCTCATGTCTTTGCATGTATTCATGAAATCAGTTCAGTTCATGTATCATGCTCAAACTCAGTTATGCAATCATGTTCCAAATCATGTTCTAAGTTATTCACGTTAAGAATATGATCTTAGTGCCTTAGTATTCTCAGTCTAACCAGTCTTAATCGAGGTTGAATGATTCTAAGAGGGAGATAATGTAATACCCCATATTTTGACTCATAAATCAAACCATCATTATGATATATATCCTAGTGTTTGAAGTGCTTTTGAGGTGAAAAATGTTCAAAGGAATCACTTAGAACAAATTTGACCTAAGAGCCTCTGATTAATCCAAGGTTTGGTATTCGATTCTACAAGGGTCTAAATTTAACGTGTATAACTTTTGATGCACGTAGAATATTTTAGCTTAAGACAAACCAAATTGTATACAATTGAGTCAGCATTCCTACTATACCTATTTCACCTTAATCCAATACCAGAGCAAAAATTTATAGCCCTTTTTGTGAGAGGCAGTAAGGGCGCGTGATAAGCCGGCCCCGCCCGAGTTATTGAACCGAAATAGAGATTGTGCCATAGGATCTACTCTTACGGACTAAAGGGGGCACCACCTAGTCCATTCCCATGCTTTTTTCATCTCCTTAAGGGTCAAGGGGAACTTTGGTCCTTTCCCCTCAACCCCAAACGTCCAAGGCACGATTTATAGCATCCAAAAGGGAATTATATGCCCATCTTCCTCAAAATCCCTCACGTAAAAGACCTCTCCTTCCCCCCTTGAACAAAGCTCATTTTTCTCCTCTCAAGAACATAAGGAAGTCAAGATTTCAACTTCAAGAACCCTCAAGAAATCATCTATTAAGGTATGTGGGAGTTCATCCATGGATCTCTTTTCACCCGTGGAGCAAAATAAACCTTTATGAATTTAAAGTTATGAGTTTTACATATTTCAAGTTGACGTATCTTAATGAATCTCTAGTAGAATTTAATTATGAGTTAGGGTTTCATTTGTTTTTAAGTAGATTGAGTCATATCATGTTTGATTATTGAAATTCCCATATCATTTTCAATTAATTTCAAGATGAATCCCTAAGTTATAAATTTTTCCATGTAAATCTATTGTTCCTTTATGTTTAATACATCCTTATGATTCAAGATGTCATCTTTGATGTTTTGATGAAACACCCATGTCCTATTTCAAGCGAATTCCATGTAAATCCCCCAATTTATTACTTCTGTCATTTAATCATGTTATGCTCCTATGTTTAAGACATTCCTAGGTTCAAGTTCATGACTCCCAAGTTCTTTCGTTGCAATTCAGTCTTGACACATTTGGATGATGATCATTCGCATGCTTGCTCCTTAATCCATAATTTTAATATTGCAACTATGCTATTATCGCATGTTTTAACTATTCCCATGCTTTAACTCATGACCCTCGTTTGTTCGATAAAATGCCTAATAGATGAATTTTGAACAATGATCCTTATTATCATTTGTAAATCTATATATGTCTTTGTTGATACTTGTATTCAGTTCTAGGGGTTATGAATACCCGAAACTTGTTTGCTTACTTAGTCTCATTATATTTCAGAATAGTTTCAGATATGTATTAGCATTATTCATTCAGTCAATTATCATATTTAGTTAAACTTAAATCAGTTCAGTATTAAGAGTCAGTTCAGTTGGGAGTACGATTTAGCTCCTAAAAACTCGGGGATGGGAGTTCACCTTCCAGTATATGGTGTGACTCTTAGTAGCAATCCCTGTGTTCCAGAACTATATAGCTAGCATAGGTTTGATATATTAACCTGCCAGTTAAAGGTTGACACATATCTCAGTAGGGCACCTGCTAGTAGATGGTGACTCTTTGTCCTTCGGGACTTCACTTAGTTTATCCACACAACTAGTGTTAGTACTCATGGTACGGTACTAACACCCTTCCAACTGGGGTTACAGGTTGGACCCCAATTAGCTTTGATTGGGCCATGTCATTTAGATGATCCATCCCTCAGTCTCAGTACAATATTTAGTATATTCTCAATTCAGGTTTCCTTAACCATAGAATATAGACGCTCAGTTATTTATTTATCAGTTTTTAGTATTTTAGTTTACAGATTATTTTAGAGATATGCTTATGCTTGGTCCTGCATTCTCAGATTTTACAGTTTTAATGCATTTATGCTCAGTTATCCCATATTTTTTAGTTAGACCTTATCTCATAGTCACAGTACTCCACAATTTCAGTCTAGTTATTCAGACTAAGATCAGTTCATCAATATTCAATCATTAGGTATTCAGTGTTTGGATATCAGTAGTTCATATTCTTATATCAGTTACTTAGTATATAGGTGCTAGTTATCCCTTTTCTTAGATTTCAATCATTTCGTCACCTAGGCTTACGTTATTCAAGTAACCAGATCAGCTCAGTACATGTATTTTTGATTTCGTATAATCATGTATTCATGTTTTACTATATCCCATCTTTAGTTCTTCTTATCCTACAAAAGGAAATTTTTAAGAAATTAACTGTAGTGATTCACCATCTTATTAGACGATTTTTGTTACTCATGTTTTAAGATATTTTAGCTTCTAGTTTACTTCAGCCTCTTGGTGAGTTTACTAACACTTAGCTTGCATATTTTAAGAATACGTATGAAATCAGTTTTACTTATTTCATTCACCCCCATTTACTCCATAAATTCTAGAAGTATTGATCCACATATACGTCTGTGTGGCTACATTGTTTCATAATATAGCAACCAGTTGTAGTCCACACTTCTTGATCAGACAGTTGCAGTTCCAGCCAGCAGGGGATGAGTTCTATTTTGGGAACTTCAGTCAGATGTTGTTTGTGTACTTCACTTTATTACTTATATGTATTTAATAGTGGTTGCTGAGGTCATGTCCTATCTATCTAAAGTCAGTATATTAGATGCTTCATAGATGTCAGTCAGAGTCTGCTATGTAATTTCAGTTTTCTCCTTAATTTTAATTAGACTATAGATTGTTTTAGTAATATAGTTTCTCTCAAATTTTGTCATGATTATATTTTCGCATAGTAGATTAGCTATTTAATATATTATAATTTAATTTCTTAAAAATATGCCAGTTCATGCGTTAGTTTGGGATCACTTGCGGTTCCAAACATCGTGTTATGACTAAGGGGTGGTCTCGGGTCATGATAGCATCACACCTTTATAATCAAACACTAGATTATTGGAAAGACTAAAAGAAAACTTCTTTATTTAGAACATCATATTCGATACCAACTCTGGACATCTGAGTGAACTTTAGGGCATAGTACTTGACACTCATCATTCTCTATTTCAAATTCACAAACTCTTCAACCTTGGATTCTATTAGTTACCAAAGGGAAAAGTGATCCAAAAAGTTATCAGAGAATTCTTACAAAACAGTTGTTCTGCACCTCATAAAATATTGCCTTCCACTCATCATACCACTGATAGACCACCCTTTGAAATTGATAGGCTTTAAACTCCAACTCTTTGGTGTCATAAAAAAGAATAACTCAGAATATTTTATCCATATCACTTACAAACTCTTGAGGATCTTCCTAAACTTTGTTACCCATATAAGTCGGTGGGTTTAGTCTCATAAATTGACCATCCTAAGTGACTTTTGATAAACCAATAACCAAACTAACATTATTCGATCGGTGGGACGCAGATGACACAATTTGGGCTAATATTTTAATGGTTTGTCTGAACTACACATTAGAAACCTCACCCTGAGGGTACAGGGTACATGTAGTGCCAGTCCTAGAAAATTGAGATAGGCTATTAGAGGGTGGCAGAATCCCAACAATAATGGGGGTATTAGTAGTACAGACTCCATTACAGATCCTCATTTCGTGAGTACGATGAACTCAAATTATCCCTAGTAGGTATGAAGCCCTCTGACTATTTGATCTTCCTTGTGGCATGATCTAAATTATAAGAAACTCAAGATTTAGAAGATTGCATTGAAACTACACTATCTAGAACGAACTAGAACATGAAGAACGGGAAACATTTCTATATGCGTTGTATCCTCTTTTTTATAAATATGGTGCGCTACACACCCATAACACGGACTCTGCTTAAGATGGCTTCATAGATACCATGGGGCACTAAAACATGCTCTTATACAAAGTTTGTCATAACCAGAGCTAAGACCCTAACAATGATGGCATCCCAAACCAAAAAAGGCCCGAGAACACCCCTTAACATTCTATCAGAAGGATAGTTATAACCAAAGTGCAGAAATACAATGAAATCAATTAAAGTCTTTCAAATTAATGAAACAATAATCCAAAACTCTGAGAGACATAATAGCAAAATATGCATCAAAACTAGACTATGAAGCCTCTAAGTATAATGAAAACTGTCTAAATTGGGTCTAGATCCCGACAAACCATAACTAAAAATTTTAAGCATCTAGAATAACTCACATTTCAAAAGATGGAGGGCTCATAATCTCTAATAATGTCTGAACAATCCTAGTGCTACACCAAACTGCGATAATATGCCTCCGAACCTACATCATAAAATAATACATCTAGCCGAAGATGGCCAAGACTTTGGCATATAGATTGACCAACAATAAATATGATCTATACAAAATAGCCAAGAAAATAAAAGTCAAATCACAAGGATGTAACTAAGGACTTCAATTAACCACTTTGTAACATAGAATCAACACTTTTATTTAAAAGTTAGCTAGATGGAATACTGGACATATCTTTACCCCAGAGGCTATGTGGGTCTGGCTTTAAATCATTAGCCAAGCCCCCAATCAAAGTTTTCCATAAATATTAAAGTCTCTTCTCTCTAGAATAGTGAATCAAGGAGGAAGTATACCATGATTATCCATATTTTAGGACATAATCAATTCTGCATTGACAAAATACAGTTTGGGGCAATGAGCCTTTAAGACCTATGCCTTCTTAGTTAACCATCTAACTCTCTTTAAGCCCAAATGTTAACTTCTTTAAAACTTTAGTCATGCTTGAAATTCATATATTTATATTTAAGGGAATTCTCTTAATTGGTATCATCATATTAAGACGTACAAGTCACATTATCCATCTATGTTCTTGTCTTTAGCTTTTTCAAAAAAGCATCATTGACCAAAAAGGTAATTTAAATATAAATAAGAATTCTCTTTCAAAATCTTTAAAAGGGTTTAGGCAAAACATCTTTCATTCAAGATTTATATAGCTTTAAAGTGTAATCATCTCCCTCTCATACATATATATTTATAAATGTCTAAAACAAGAGCAATGTATGAAGCAAGTAATTCTAGACAAACTATTTTCTTGAGAAGCAAACAATTGAATAAGGAAAAGCATTCAAAACTCAATCTTTTCATCGATTATTAACCCACAACATTAGTTAAACACATAACTCTTAACATCAAATAAGGTTCAAATTATATGCTTTTGAAATAAGTTTAAAGTCATGCTCTATATGGAATTAAAAGCTTAGGAAACATGTATTGAAACCCGTAAGTAGTAAGGTCATTTTACATACCTCTTAGTCAAACAAAGTCCATGAAAGATTGGCCCTTATAGCTCCATAACTTTAAATCCTATTTAATTCTCTTCTTTGGTGATTTAGGGAAGCTTACAATATGTTTAGAGTGAATTAATATTATTTTTAGGGACTTAGGGACATTTTGGGTGAAAGGGAAACTTTTTCATAGTTTAAAATGAATCAAATACCCCAAAAATAATGATAAAAAGACATCTCATTAATGAAATAAGGGGGTGCATTGCATGCCTAAAAGCGTGGCCCATCCCTCATGGTGAGAGGCCTAATGTGAGGCATACCCTTGAGGTTTAGAGTTATCACTTGGGTAAGGTAGTGTAACGCCCTGAGTTTGTACCCTGGATCCTACACGGTGCTCATAATCCTGAGGGACCACAAGCTAACCCATGACTGGTACCAGCTCCAATAACTGAATAGTAATACTGTAAGTATGCTAAAATTAGGTAAAAATCTTCCATAAGGTTCAAATTTAAAAAAAATACTGTGCACGGTACACCAATACCAAAATAAAACATTTGTATATGAATACTCTAGTCTAAAAATCCTCTACTGTCTAAACAAGGAGTTGATAGGACAATTCACCAACTAACTTCGACTACTGAAATAAACTGAGTACTAAAATATTGGAATAATAATCTGTACTCAAACAATGAGAACTCACCACTAGTATGCTACTGATGGATCAGGCTACTAAGTATGACTAGGAGCCCATGCGTCTGAACCTATGCTATAAGACATCATAGCGGAAAAAAAGGTTTACGTCAATACTTTGAATGTACTGGTATGCTAAATAAGGTAGGCTGAGATACATGGGTTCTTATGGATGAACAATACTGACTGAATCACATGAGTATAACTGAATGAGAATAGAAGCATGTATACATAAGCTGTAACTAAGGTTATGATTACATTGGATACTGAGTTTTGAATTACTGATTTACTGATATTGAAGTTTACTGATATTGTATAACTGATAGCTGAATGACTATATCTGACCGTCCTAATTCTATGGAACTGTGCTAGTTCTATACTGAACTGAGTGACTATATTTGGCAGTCCTGATTTTGTAGAACTGAACTGTGTTCTATACTGTGGCTGAAACTAAAATTAGGACTGTAGGAGCTAATCATCTAACTGACATGCCTCTTTTTAAATAGATTGAGGTCCAACCTGTAACCCAGTTAGAAGGGTTTTAGTACTGTTCCATGGGTAAAGATAAGCTGTGAGTTAACCCTCTCTAACAGGAAGCTCTTTCATTAACCCTCGCCGGCAAAAAAAATCATATGAGATGTATCAACCCTATTATGGCAGGATGATATCTCAACCAATGCTAGATACGTAGTTTTGTAATGCAAGGACTACTACTAAGCATCAAATCTTCTGCTATCAAGAATTAGCCCATCCCTGGGTTCACTCAGTGCTGAATTCTACTCCCAACTGAATAGATACTCAACTGATTTCTAAACTGTACTATGCTGGAATGAACTGTCACTGATCGTACTGTCTAACAGAATTGAACTGAATTAAATACTACATAGTTATGTTGACCAGCTATAACTGCGACTGATTACTGAGTCTACTGTTTGTGACACTACTGAGGCTATTCTGTAACTACCAAAACACTAGGTATATAACTAAATTTTCTGGTATTGGATACCCCCAAGACTCGATAGCACAAAAGTTAAATCATATAATAAATTTAAAATGGAATAACCATGTGCACTTGATCATAACTCATTCATAGAGAAATTTTATCAAACACTTGCATGATATAACTTGCATATAAGATAACATGACATGATTGTTTTCCCTTTTTTTTGTTTAGATGAGCAATTTATCAAACACTTGGAAGATATAATCCATGCACATGACACTAACCAAATTTAGGCACCATAATTCAAATCCCCATTTACAATTTCAAGGGTTTAGCATGGATTCACGTGATTCTATACACATATCAAAAAAATCCACATTAAAATTGTAACAAAACATGGATTAGATACCCAATTAATCATTATAATCATTAATATAATCAAATCTAACATGAAATTCATGAAATCAATACACTTGCCATTTTAAAAATAGATTCTTCAAAACTAAGGGTGGATGGGACCCTTTGATGAACACTTGAAATACCTTAAAAATTGAATTCTTAAAGATTGATGGAGTGTTCTTGAGAATTAATTTTGAAATTAATGATCTAGGGTTTTGCTCTTGAGAGCTATTTGAGAGAAAAGAGTGCAATTTACTTTGTGAGGGCTGAATTTTCTGTTTTAGGGGCTGGGTCGAAGTGAGGAAAATGTCCCATTTACGCCTATGGATGCTATTTTTAATGTATGAAAAACTAGTCTAGCGACGCGCAGACGGACGCACCGTGTCATTGGAATCAATGCAATGGCCAACGCACCGCGTCGACTCTATGTCGGGTCACTAGAATTTGCACTGGGGGCTAGAGAAATATATTCATCGATGCGATGGGCGACATGGCGCCTCGAGACTTGTCCCGAATGTGTCCTGGAATAAATGTGTTTCAAACGAAGTCCAAAAAATCTAAAACTTGTCCCGGAACACCCACTGATATTCCTGATCATGATTAAGCCTAAAAATCATTTCTCTAAGGTCATGAGGGTAATGAAATAGAGTATCCAACCTATGAAGGCTAAAATAACACTAAGTCTGAATACTTAGCTTGAATTTTATATGTCTGGGACCCTTTAACAAGATTTAAAATACTTAGTTAAGCTTAGGATTTTGCAGGGTCTTACAATATCTCCCCCTTGGGAACATTCATCCTCGAATAAGGCTTACTGAGCTGAGAATACTGACATACTGGATTTAGATACAGCACATGCATAACTATAACATAATTTCATGACTAACACTACTGCTATGCTGAAATTTCATATTGAACATGCATATCTGATGCATGAGTACATGGATGAACATAATTCATGAATGAATGACTGGAATTGTTGATAAGATGAGTTTCTCATACTGAACATGCATATCTTATGCATGAATACATAACTAAAAAATGCAATGGTAACTGATACCAAGTCTATAAGAGAAATCTGACCATGGAATTTAGTAACTTCAAGGAAAAACTGTTACCTTGGGCTGAGTTTGAGTTTGTCGAGAAGGGGTGAGGATACTTGATCTGCATATTTGCTTCTTCTTCCTAAGTAGCTCCCTCAGCGGACTGATTCTGCCAAAGAACTTTGACTAGAGGAACCTCTTTGTTCCTTAGTCTGTTAATCTGATAATCAAGGATTTCGATAGGAATTTCCTTATAAGAGAGGCTGTTTTGAATGTCTATACCACCTAGAAGGACTACAACTGCTGGGTCACCTTTGCATTTCTTGAGCAAGGAGACATGGAATACTGGGTGGACTAAGGCTAAATCTAAAGGCAACTTAAGCTCATAAGATATCTTTTTGAAATGACAGAGAATTCAGTACGGACCGACATATCGAGGACCGAGCTTCCCCTTCTTGACAAACCTCTTCACTCCTTTCATAGAAGAGATCTTTAAATACACATAATCATCAATCTCGAACTCGAGATCCTTTCTCCACATATTTATGTATGATTTCTATTGGCTCTGAGTTGTTTTAAGACTTTCCCTGATCAGCTGGACCTTCTCTAAGGTGTCAAACACCAAGTCAGGCCCTACCACTATGACCTCTCCCACTTCAAACCAACCAATAAGATACCAACATTTTCTCTAATAGAGCTCCTCAAACAGAGCAATATGAATGATAGAATGATAGTTTTTGTTATATGCGAACTCAATCAAAGGTAAGTAGTCATCCTAACTACCTTTAAAGTCTACAATACACGATCACAGTATATTCTCTAAAGTTTGAATGGTCCTTTCTACTTGCCCATCTGTCTGAGGGTTGAAGCCCCTTTTGGAAGGCTTTCTAGAAATGAGATATGAACTGCGTACCTCTATTTGAGATAATAGACAATGGAACTTTATGTAATCTGACCAACTCTCTAACATAGAGCTTGGTATAGTCCTCGGCAGAATAAGAGGTATGGACTGGTAGGAAATAAGATGATTTGGTAATCCTATCTATAATGACCCTAACTGAATTATGATGACAATAAGTATGAGGGAAAACCATCACAAAATCCATGTTCACTTCTTCCCACATCCAAGTGGGAATACTGAACTCCTGCATAGCCCCACTAGGCTTCTGATGCTCGATCTTAACCTACTGGCATGTTGAGCACTTGGCTACAAACTCTGTAATGTCTCTCTTTATCCCACTCCACCAATAGATCTCCCACAAATCACTGTACATCTTAGTGGCCCCTGGATGAGTAGAGTAACGCGAACCATGCGCTTCTGCAAGAATTTGCTGTCTCAGGTCATCTACACCTGGCACACATAGCCGACCCTGACAACACAATAAACCATCTCCTCCTTGGGAGAAAACCTCTATCTTCTGATCTCTGACTGATTCTTTCAACTTAACTAGGTTGGGATCCCTATCCTGCTTTTCCTTTACCTCAAAAACTAGAGATCATTATGAACTACTCTGCACCCATACATTACCTTCTGCTGAATTAACTAAGAGAACGCACAGTCGGGAAAGATGATGAACTTACTAAGCTAACTTTGTCTTTTCATCTTTCACGTGAGCAACACTACCCATAGACATCCTACTTGGAGCATCATCCACTATTTTTCTTTACCCGAATGATATAGGACACTCATGTCGTAGTCTTTCAATAACTCCAACCACCTTCTCTGTCGATGGTTTAGGTATTTCTGAAAGAACAGATACTGTAAGATCTTATGGTCAGTGAACATATCAACGTACTCACTATACAAGTAATGCCTCCAACACTTTAAGGAAAATACTACTGCTGCTAACTCAAGATCATGAGTAGGATAGTTCTTTTTATGGGGTTTGAGATATCTAGAGGCGTAGTCTATGACCTTACCTTTATGCATCAAAACACACCCTAATCCAACCTTTGAACTGGGGCTGCAGTGAGTTGAATCTTCAACTCCTGAAAGCTCGTCTTACAAGAATCAGACCACTGAAATTTGACCTTCTTCTAAGTCAATCTGGATATAAGGATGCAATTGATGAAATTCTCTCAACGAACCATCGGTAATAGATTGCCAAACCTAAGAAAATTTAGCTATCTGATGGAGATATGGGTATGGGCCAGTTTTTTACTACTTTGGTCTTTCGGGGATCAACTCTAATGCCATCATAAAAAATGAAATGGCCAAGAAAGGCTATTAACCTTAGTGAGAATTTTCACTTACTAAATTTGGCAAATAAATAATGGTTTCTGATAGTCAGTAATACTATTCTGAGATGTTCTGCATGATCATACTCACTGCAGGAGTAGACAAGAAGGTCATCTATGAAGACTATGATAATAATATCCAAGTATTTCTTGAAAAAATAGTTTATCAATTCCATGAAAACTGTTGGGGCATTGGTAAGACAATATGACATGACTAAGAATTCAAAGTAACCATATCGAATTCTGAAGGCTGTCTTCAAAATGTCATATTCTCTGACTCTGAGCTGATGAGAGTCTAATCTGAGGTCTATCTTAGAAAAATAATTGGCACCCTAAAGTTTATCAAACACTTCATCAATTCAGAGAGGTGGATACTTGTTCCTAACCATTACTTTATTTAGCTAATGGTTACTGATACACATTCTAAGTGAACCATCTTTCTTACGCATGAATAGAATTGTACACCCCACAGGGACACACTGGGTCTGGTGAATCCCTTATATACGAGATCTTTTAACTGTTCTTTTAATTCTTTAAGTTCTGCAAGAGGCATTCTATATGGAAAAATAGATATGGGCTGAGTATCTGGAAGAAGTTTTATTCCGAAGACAATTTTCCTTTCGGGAGGAACTCCGGGAAAATCTTTGGGAAACACGTTTGGGAATTCACATGCTACAGATCTTGACTCAAGAGTAGGGGTTTCTGATCTAGAGTCCTGGACTAGAACGATATGGTAGACACATCCCTTAGATATCATTTTCCTTGCCTTAAGGTAGGAAACAAGATGACCCTTAAATGCTCAAGTACTACCCCTCCACTCTAGGATAGGCTTATTCAGAAACTGAAACTGGATAATTCTATTTCTACTGTCAACTAACGCATAGCAGGAATAAAGCCAATCCATGCCGACAATGACATCAAAATTAGTCATATCTAATTCGACTAAATATGTTAAAGTGACTTTCTGAGATACCATAATCGGATAGTTCATGTATACCCATGGGGCGATGATAGATTTAAACACTGGGGTAGAGACTAAGTAAGGATCTACTAGAATATTATGACTGACTCCAAAGTCAACAGCTATATAAGGAGTTACAAAAGACAAAAAAGCTCCTGGATCTAGCAACGCATAAACATGCAAATGATAAACTTATAATGTACCAGTGACCACATCAGGAAAACTTTCCTGATCTTGTCAGGATTAAAGTGCATACAGTCTATTTGGGCATTGCCCAATGGTGGCACTAGAGGTGGCACCCTGCTGATTCAGGCAACCAGACTGAGCTGACAGATGTTTATGCTAACTCTACGACCCCACCTACGGACACTATCTGACTCTATGGCCTGGCTTGCTATATCTAAAACATACGTTACTACCATCTCTATAGAAACCCTAATGGTGTCTCCCACACTTCTGGCAGAGAGGATTTATTCGGGTACTGCTAATACTACCTTGGGGTATAGGGCCTGATTCTCTATTTCTATTGCCGTCTTTAAATTTCAGCACTGTAGCACTTGCTGAGGACGGAGTTGGGATGGAGGATTTTTGGAGGAACTTAGAACGATTACCACTCTCTGACATAGGATGGGTAAAGTTGAAGCTACCTGTTCTAGCTCTCATGTTCTCCCTCTTCTTCTTTTTATTATTAGCTTCCACTATCTGCTAAGCATAGACCATGAGCATGGATATGTCCATCTCCGTAATCAATATTGCTGTCCTTCACTCCTTAACCATACTACTAGATATGCCAGACACAACTTACTCATCTTAGATTTGCTATCTGCTACCACATGAGGAGTGTATCTGGCTAATTGAGTTAACTTGAGAGAATACTCTTTTACTATTATGTTGCTCTTCTTTAAATTTATAAATTCCAAAACCTTCACTTCCCTTAGCTCTAGCAGGAAGAACGTATCTAGAAAAGCAATAGCAAACTCCTCCTATTCAATGGGCCTTGTATATATGGCCTTCTCTGCTTTCCACTATTTTAACCATGAGTAAGCCACATCCTACAACTAATATGTAGCTAAATCAGCACTTTCACTAGTTTTCACCACCATAATAACTATAATCTTCTGCACCTGATCAAAAAATTCCTGTGGCCTCATCTGACTTTGACCCGGTAAAAGATTACGGATTTATTCGATAAAGTTTTGAATCCTAGATGAAGCAGTATTGGCCACTGGGATTGTCCAAAACACCAGCTGGGCGTTCATTATAGGCTGCCATAGAATAAGCTAGGGTGGTAAAAGCTGCTCTAAATTTAGTGCCGGAGATATGTTCACCCAGGGAATCTGTTTGGATGGGCTGAGGTGCTGGTTGGTCTCCCGTTGCTCTTTATTTAGTTCTCTTTAGAGGCATATTCTGTAAACAAAAGAGAAACTTGGATTAGATAGAGAGTTTAACTTCACCTTGTGCTCACCCACATGACATGATTACTGAAAGAAGGGAAAAGTTTCCTAAAACATCTAATAGCCTCCTGTCCTAAGTGTGGCATGCTACACACCTATGCATAAGACTCTACTAGAAGCGTCTTTCAGAATTCCTAGGACTCTACTGAACCTTAGGCTCTGATACCAAGTTTGTAATGCTCTGAGTCTGTACCTCGGACGCTACACGGTGCTCATAATCTCGAGGGACCACAAGCTAACCCATGAATGTTACCTGCTGAAATATCTAAATAGTAATACTATAATTATGCAGAAATTAGGTAGAAATATTCCTTAAGGTTCAAATCTAAAATAAATACTAAGTACGGTACATTAATACCAAAAATGAACATCTGTCTATAAATACTATAGTCTGAAAAGCCTCTACTATCTGAACAAGGAGTTGATGGGACAAGTTCCTAACTAACTCTGACTACTGAAATAAACTGAGTACTAAAATACTAGATTAATATATCTATCCTCTAACAATAAGGACTCACCACTAGTCTACTATTGATGGATTATGCTGTTAAGTATGATTGGGAGCCCGTGCATCTGAACTTATAATATAAGACATCATAGCGTAAAATTAAGGTATGCATTAGTACTTTGAATGTACTAGTATGCTAAATGAGGTAGGCTAAGATACAAGGGTTCATATGCATGAACATTACTAACTGGATCACATAAATACAACTAAATGAGACTACATAAATGAATACGTAAACTGTAACTAAGGTCATAATAACACTAGATACTGAGTTCTGAATTACTGATTTTACTGATATCTGAGTTTACTAATACTGTATAATTGATAGCTGAATGACAGTATCTAACAGTCCTGATTCTATAGAACTGTGCTAAGTTCCATACTGAACTTAGTAAATATATCTGATAGTCTTGATTCTGTACAACTGAACTGAGTTCTATACTGAAGATGAGATTGAGGGAGGTAACCATCTAACTGACATGCCCCATTCTAAGTAGATTAGGGTCCAACCTTTAACCCTAGTTGGAAGGTGTGAGTACCGTGCCATGGGTAAAGATAAGTTGTGAAAACCCTCTTTGACAAGAAGCTCTTTCATTAACCCTCGTTGGCAGGAAAAACTCGTATGAGATATATCAACCCTAATATGGCAGGAAGATATCTCAATTTACACTAGCTACATAGTTCTGTAATACAGAGACTGCTACTAAGGGTCAAATCCTCTACTGGCAGGATTGGCCTCATCCCTGGGTTCACTCAGTGCTGAATCTTACTCCCAACTGAATAGACATTAGATTGATTTCTAAACTATACTAGGCTGGACTGAATTTTCACTGATCGCACTGTCTAATTAAATTGAATTGAGTTCATTGAGTTTCATTAACTGATGAACTACTATTGAATTCTTTTAACTGATGGAATATTATAGAGTTCTATTGACTAGCATGATTTACTGAAGTCTGAACTGAATACTGAACTATAACTAATTAATGAGGCTACTATTTGTGATACTAGTGAGATTGTTCTGTAACTACCACAGCTCTAGGTAAACAACTAAGTTTTTAGGTATTGGATATCCCTAGGACTCTATAGCATGAAAGTTAAATCATAATATAAATTTAAAAGGGCATAACCATATGCACTTGATCATAACTCATTCATAGAGATATTTTATCAAACACTTGAATGATATAACCTGCACATAAGCTAACATGACATAATTGTTTTCCCATTTTCTTTATTTACATGAACAATTTATCAAACACTTCGAAGACATAATCCATGCACATGACACTAAAACATTTAGGCACCATAATTCAAATCCCCATTTATAATTTCAACGGTTTAGTATGGATTCACATAATTCTATAAAAATATCAAATAACTCCACAAAAAAATTGTAACAAAACATGGATTAGAAATTCAATTAATCATTATAATCATGAATATAATCAAACCCAATATGAAATTCACAAAATTAATACACTTGCAATTTCAAAAATACATTCTTGCACTCCAAGGGTTGAAGGGACCCTTGGATGAATACTGGACATACCTTAACAATTGAATTCTTGAAGATTGATGGACTGTTCTTAAGAATTGATTTTGAAATTGATGTTCTAGGGTTTTGCTCTTGAGAACAATTTGAGAGAAAAGAGTATAATTTGCTTTGTGAGGGCTGAATTTCATGTTTTAGGGGCTGGATCGAAGTGAGCAAAATGTCCCATTTACTCCTCTAAATATTATTTCTAATGAATGAAAAACTTTCCTAGCGACGCACAGACTGTCGCACCACATCGTTGGCATCGACGTGATATCCAATGCACCAAGGTGAGTCCATGTTGGTTTATTGGAATTTGCACTGGGGGATGGAGGGAAATATTAATCAACGAGATGGGCGAAACGGCGCATCGAGATCACATCGTTCCATTATTTTGAGCTTTCAAATATGTTTCAAACAAAGTCCAAAAACTCTAAAACTTATTCGGGAATACCCACTGACATTCCTGATCATGATTAAACCTAAAAATCATTACTTTAAGTTCATGAGGGTTGTGAAATAGAGTCTCAACCTACTAAGGCTAAATTAACACTACTTCTGAATACATAGCTAAAATTTTCTAAGTCTAGGACCCCTTAACAAGCTTTAAAGGACTGAGTTAATCTTAGGATTTTGTGGGGTCTTACAGGTAGTAGCCTCTAATGGCAGTTAATTCGATGCATGGACTCCGCATAATGCTCCCCATATGACGCACGACCCTTTTTATGTGCAAAATTGTCCCTACCATCTCTAAACTCATCCTAAAATATTTTATACTTGATATACCAGTCATGTAGGCTTGTTTCTAGCTCTATTTAGACATCTAGGCACCTGAGGCATTACAGTGTCTGAGCGCTATATGTTTTGTTTCTATTTTTACATGCTTCAACTTCTCCATATGTTGCTTGTTACTTGTTATTCTTCTTCATATTATATTATCCATCATTATAATTCTTTGGAGACACCTTAAATAGTTCTTTCTTATTTCATATCACATCGTTGCTCTTGTTGTATAAAACAACTTAACAACCCTGGTAGTTTAATTTTGGAAAAGTCCTTATATTTTCTAAGGTGACGAAGGATTTTCTCAAAGAGTCTTGAATTGTTAAAAGTGGAACCCAATAATTTGATTCAATTTTTTATGCTAAGAATCTGGTAAGAGTACTCATTTATGGTTTCACTTTCCTTCATCATTTGCAACTCAAACTCATGTTCTAAATTCTACACTTATATCCCTCAAATCCTTTCATCTTCTTCATACTCAGTCATGAGATAATCCCATACCTATTTCACTTAATTTAGAGACCTGATATGAATAAATACATTGGATGAAACTATGGTAAATAAGCATGCCTTTTCCTTTGATCTCATGGTTTTCCTCTCATTGTGATTTTTAATTTGTGCTATAGAAATGTTAGGAAAGGGGACAATATCATATTCTACAACCTCCCAAAGATCCAAAGATTCAGGATATGTCTACATTCTAACCAAATAGATATGATAACTTTCTCCATTGAAAGTTAGTAGTTGTATTCAAGAAAAACTTATTTCTCCATTCCGGTGTCTACTAAATCTGATTTATGCACACACTCACATGTCCCTTATGGTTAAAGTCTTGATAACAATTATTGGTTTTAATACCATTAAGGGAAATAAAATAGCAAGGAAAGACAAAAACTATCGTTTAAATAGAGATAAAGTAAACCAAGACTAGACGCAGAGTGGTTTTTATTTTCTAGTTAAAGCATCCCATCTTATTTTATAATCACCTCCTACCTTGAATAGTAATTGTTACAACATATAGTAGATTAAAACTTTACATAATTAGTTAGTCCTGTTTGATATTCTAAAATTAATAAAATGGCCAAAAGTTTTCTAACAAAAATAGGAATACCAATTTGACTAGTATTCATATTAAAGACTTAAGAAAATAGAAAAACAAATCAGGCGCATTCTTCCACAAAGCAACTTTTAACATATGCAGTACATTCTATCTTTCTCAAAATTCATGAGGATCTTGATAAACAGGTTTACTTGAGCTAGCTTGTCCAACCATTTCCATTTTTCAAGTAGTTAGTATTATTTGGCTTCCATAGTTACCGTATGGAAATATGATTTTATATCATCTCAAGCCCTTGCAGTCTATTTTTCATCAATGCATTCATAGTAACTCTTACCTTTTAGTAGGTTCAACAATTTGTCTACTACTTTCTTATCATCTTGATGCTCATCAAATTCATCGGTCTTCCTAATTATTCAAAATAGAAGGTGTAGAAGTACATTACTGGTACAATACTTTTGAGATATAGTAGATTTTGCACGAATGTCAAAGCAAGACATAAAGAGTGGATTGTTGTACATTTTGGTAGCAAAATTTGTCTTACTGGTGCCTCTAAATGGACCTCAAGATTCATTTGAAAACACACACATAGACATAATATACAACTTTATTAGAATCATAAAGGAACAATGAAAGGAAATAAGAAAAAAAGATATGTGGTCTATCAACAAGAATTGACATTATGCAGAACAAGGGGCTAAAACCTTCACCTCCCAATTTATCCCAACACTGCTTAATCGACCCTACTTAATCAAACAAAGTAAAACAAATGATATTAAACAAAGGAAACCAAATGACTTAACCACAAATGGGTGACACTTTGATAAATCAAGCAAAACAAGTTAGCTAACAAATTTAAGAGTATTCAATATTTAACATAAACTTAAGTTTTCAAAAATTAAAAAGAAAACAATTTATACTTAGGGAAATAAAGAAGGCATAATATTAGTATTCAATATTTAAAATAAACTTACGTCTTCAGAAATTAGAAAGACAACAATTTATACTTAGGGAAATAAAGAAGACATCGGCGTTTGCAATTTTTCCCTTAACGACACAAGGGGCCTATTTTGTTGTCTTCTTTTTTAATATCTTGAATTCTTAAATCTCTGAGATATACATTTGAATAAATAGACTCTTTGCTCAATCATCTTCATTTTGATAGACCTTTCACACATTGTATGCCTCCCCTTGGTATACTTCAACCTTCTCCAAAGTGGACTTTTACATGAACATTGCTTATAGGTCTTGGATATTATTTGATTAACTACTTGTGAATAGTATTATTAAAGGGTAATCCATTCTAGTATCATCCTCCAATTTTTAAAAAAGATTCATTCTTGAATCCAAAGATTGAAACATAAGCAAATAGATCACTAACGTTGAAATGATTATATTCACTTTCCAAGTTGATCATGTATGCATTGTCATTAATCCACTTAAGTAATTTGAAGGGTTAATATCCTCTTAGTCTTATCCTTCCATTTCAAATTTGTGGGAACCCTTCTTTCAGAAATGAACCCACACCAAATCTTATGAATTGAAGATCACTTTTTCTCCCACAATTCTTTTGAATGACCCCCTTTGAATTATTCTTTTAAATGGACTATTTTACCTTGGAATGAATGTTTATCTTCTCCCTTTCCGTTTTCTTGGCATCTGGGCTCATAGCAATATAACTAGACAAAGAGGTCATGGTTAATGGAAACAAATGCTCAAAGCATAGCATACATCAAATGGGTACAATCCAACAAAAGAGTGAAAAGATCAATTATAGAAAAATTCAATCAAGGGTAAACGGGATTACCAAGTAGTTGGGGTTCTCCTAATCATACATATAAACATGGTAACAAGAGTCCAATTGACAATATTATTTTGTTCATCTATTTGGGGATGCGAAGAAGTAGAGAGCATATGTTTGCTATCAAGTGTAACCCACAGACTCATCTAAAAATGGGTAATAAATTTGGAATGCCTATTACTAATAATATCTAAGCCCATTGTTGACTAGCAAAGATGCAACATCAAAAGCATCATCACATTTATGTCATGGAATGAAATGAGTTATTTTAGAGAATCAATTAGCTATTATAAATTTGTTATAATATCCTATCTTAGTCCTAGAAAGTCCTGACATAAAATCCATATAAATGTCCATATTTAGACCAATAGGGGTAGGAAGAGGAGTACACTTACCTTCGGTCCAAGTCCTAGGTTGGATTTCTTTTATTCGAGGCATTGTCATTAAATCCGCTCCATATCATGCTTTATCATGGGTTAATAGAACTGCTTTTTAAGAATACTGTGTTCTAGGCACTCCAAAGTGCCCCATTAAACCACCATTATGAGTCTCCATGATGAATAATTTTTTCCATAAACTCATGCACATACAAGATCACCCATCCTATATTAAAAACCCATCAACTAATTTGAATAAATCAAACACGATTACCTTGATTAAGATTATAAAATTTTTATTTAAAGTTGGAATCCATAGAATAGAACCCCTTTAAGCTTTGAAATCCCATCATTCTAGAAGCCAAGGTATTGACCAACATAAAACTTCTTGATCGCGAATCCACTACCACATTATCTTTGGCTTGATTAAAGTATATCACATATGGAAAGGTATCAATTAATTAAACCCATTTGTAATATAACTTGTTCAACTTGGCTTGATATTTTTTAAGCAGTCTTGATCGGTCTTTATCACAAAATCTTTGTGCCACAAGTGGTCTAACTAATGAGCCAACACCAGCATAAGTGCGTAGAATTCCTTGTCATAAATTGAGTACTTAAGAGTAGATCCCTTTAGATTTTCACTAAAGTAAGAAAATGGTTACCCATCTTTCATCGATAGACCACCTATACCAATACCTGAAATATCATATTCAATCTGAAAAGCCTTATTAATGTTAGGTAGTTAGAGCAAGGTTAATGGACTAAATTTTAGTTTAAAGGCTTGAAAGACTTCTCTTGATATTCACCCCATACAAAAGGTACATATTTTTTTCATCATTTTGGTCAATGGAGAAGAAATTGAACTAAATTCCTTCACAAATCATAGGCAAAACTTGCTAACATATGAAAACTTCTTACCTCAGTTGCATTTGTTAGGGGAAGCCAAGTCTTGATATAATAGACCTTTTTTCATCAACCACCATATTATTCACACTAAAAACAAAACCTAAGAGAAAAACCTTCTCAACACAAAATAAATATTTCTTAAGATTAGCCAAGAGTTGCTCTTGTAGTAGTAGATCAAACACTTTTTTCAAATGGGATACATGCTCCCTAAGTGTCTTGCTATATACAGGTATGTTATTGTAATAAACCACTACAAACTCATTGATAAAAGGTTTGAGGAAACATTTCATCAACCTCATAAAAGTGCTTAGGGCATTTGTATACTCAAATATCATTAGAAGCCAACCATACAACTCAAACTTTGTCTTGAAAGCTATCTTTTACTTATCACCATATCTTATTCAAATTTATCGACACCCAAATTTCATCTAAGAATTGAATGCCTATACTTTATCGTAATTTTGTTCATAACCTATATTCAATGGATATCCTCCAAGTACTTTTTTTGGGAAAAGGGATCACCGATATAACCTAAGGACTTAATCTTTCTTTGATCAATCCCTTTTTATGATGATCTTCCACTTGACTTTGTATGTATTTTATCTTTTATATACTCCTATAGAATAACTAATTGATAATTTATGAACTCGGCACAAGATCTATCTAGTGCTCAATTCCCTCCATGAATGGTAATACCTTAGGCATCTTCTCCTTAAATGGCTCATCATAGTTCTGCATTTCAGAATAAATAATACTAGGAGAAGTTCTAGTATCTTGGTAAGAATTTAATAAAGTATTGGTATTGACAAGGCACACTAGAAAGCGTTCCTTATCCACACCCTAAAAACACTTACTTGGCTTTCCAGTCATGCATATGTTATTCTTATTTTTAGCTAAGTCACTTCTGTCATTTGGAACAATGGGGGAAATTTCACCTTCAGTCTTTGTCTCTTCCATACTTATCCTCTCCTGAAGCTTCTTCATATAATAATCATCCTCACTTGATATAAAGTAAGAGTTGCAAGTACATACTTTTAACCTTTAATCATAAAAGTATAATTATTTGAACAATATATGAAAAGCCAACATAGGTACAACATCATAAAATAATTCAACATTTTACGTAATCACACCAAATTGGATGTTTTCTTAGTTGATGACCTTTATCTCTTCACTCTTATTGAGCCATTATAGCTTATAAAGGGTGGAATGTTTTCTTGTTAGTATTTTCATGAGCTCCACCAAATAAGTACTCACCATATTTGTGAAACTTCCGCTATTAATAATCAAAGAACACACCTTATCATTGATTTTACACCTACCATGAAATAAATTCTCCCTTTGATCAAGTTCTTCTTTAGTGAGGGGTCAAATAATTCTTCTCACAACACATACACATTGTCATTCACCTTCAAT
The DNA here is from genome assembly GCA_030864225.1 of Capsicum baccatum var. pendulum. Classification (NCBI taxonomy): domain Eukaryota; kingdom Viridiplantae; phylum Streptophyta; class Magnoliopsida; order Solanales; family Solanaceae; genus Capsicum; species Capsicum baccatum. The sequence continues at coordinate 258,856,235 of CM061552.1, forward strand.
CTTCGTCATTATCAAGCAAAAACTTTCCTTTTTAATAATTCATAAAAATTTACCCTATCTTACAACCTTTATTTTTTATCCCCTAAAGCTTCTCCCCGTTACTTTTATCTCCCTCTTCTTTGCTCTTTTCATCACCCTTTCTTCCTTCTTGATTATATACCAATCTTGAAGAAAAACCATATTTTTATATTTGGAGAATCACTAATTGTATATCCCATTTATTAACATCTAAAGCATTGAGTTGTTGAGGGTCAAAGAAATTTAGATTTAATATAGTTACCTCTGTATAGTTTGTCACTTGCTTTGGGTGTGTAATCAAGCTTGACTTGAGTAGCTGGATCTCCAACCTTAGGTTTCTCCTGAGAAGATGTTGCCTCCCAATCATCTCTACTCTTGTCCCTTGTGGAAGTTAAAAAACTCTTGGCTTTGTATGACTTTTCTTCTTCAAATGCACTTCAACCTTTGGCGCACCATGGAAAGCCACTTCAAGAGTTTTATAGTATTTAAGATTAAAAGGCTTCAATATATCATACCTCAAATTTTCTACAAATTGAATCACCATAAATTTCATATTTTATTCAAGTTTACACTTCATTTTCATGTTTTTAGACCCATTGTGATATTCTTCCACACTTTTGTTACCTTGCCTCATTGTGATAAACACCCTTTTGAGCACCTCTTGGTAGTAGTTTTGAGTCAAGTAACTTAACTCCATAAGTGTGATCGTCTTTTTCTTAGTAGTTAATTCATAGTTGTGATGACTCTCCATTTCCTGCATCTTAGACTCCCACCAAGTGGATGCATAGCCTTTAAATTGTTTGAGATAATACTTTTACTTCCAAGTTTCCAAGATATTATTTGTGAGAAACATCTGCTAACATTGAATTTTCCATTCTAATAACTTATCAGGGTCAATACTTTTCTTAAACTAAAAGTGTGTCCTTTATTCTATTCAATCCCCTATCTTGATCGTTCCTCTCCCTAAATATCTACCCTATTTCCTACTATATGTTCTCTATTCCCATATTTTTACCTTTTATGAATTGGTCCCACCTCATGTTTCATGGATGGCTCCTTACCTTTGCACTTCACATATATCCTTACCTCCATGCTCCCAAAACTCATCATTATTGACCTCATCATAAATTTCATCATAAAGAGGATTTTGGAAATCATAGTCTTAGTATGGAATTTGCCGCATATTTTGTTGAGGTGATATGTAGGATTCATGCAAGGAATCACTTGATGCATTTTGGAGTGGAGTCTTATATTGATCATAGTTTAATACAAATGAGCGATTCTCTTTTGGAGGGTGATAGATCCATGGAAGGGGATGTAGTGTAGGCTATGTTGGGTGGTTGATAATTTGGAAGTTAGGTTGCTGGTTTTTTAGGACTTGATTTTGTGGAGAGTGACATAGATCGTACGCTTTTCTTAGAGTATTGGTGGTGTATTTCATTGATGTCCTCATTATATCCGCATTTTCTAGTTGAATTGTTTTCCCTCTCCCCACCTATACAATCCTTTCCTGCATACCTCCCATCCTTCCATTTATTCTATCCTCATTTTATATATTTCTACACTCGTTTTGGCCATTGGCTTGGAGAGGTGGGTGATAGCCTCCATGGTGTGCTCCGAGATCTCCCTGGTTGGAATTGTAATAAGGTTTAACATGATAAATTATAATACTGAAAAATTAAAAGCCTTTAGGTTACTCATATATAAACTCTTAACTCACCTTATATGACGTCGTCCCAAAATTGATTGTGAACTAGCTCTGCTCAATCAATTCAAGGCCTCCTATCCTTTGTGGTTGAGTCGATTCTTGTGACTTTTGAAAGAAGGGAAACTCTAATAAAGCTAAAATAAATTGTATCAAGAAGTTTATCTATGAATTAAGAAGAGAAAGTAGAAGAAAAGAAGCACACAAAATTTAGACTCAAGGACTAAGAAACAAAATATAGAACAAATTACTTGATGTTAATCAGTTTGAAGTATCAAAGAGATGATTTGATGTTTATAAACAAGTTAACAAGTAACTAAAGATGTTAATTAGTTTTAAATAGTATAGAAAGGAAAAAAATTGGTTGTAGAAGAGGAAATAGGGAGTTTGAAGACTTAGAAAAATTTGGGATCCCAAATGTATAGAAAACCTGCATAGAGGCTCTTTGTATTTGGCAACACATATCTATCAGAGAAATGGGGGACTGTCGCTTCTAACTACTGCTGCTGCTGGTTTGGTGGTCTTCTGAGGCAGCTACATCAACATTGACCCATTGACTTTCTAACATGGCAGCTGATGTGAAAAATAAGTTATTTTTAAATTATAATTTCTTTAAAAAAATTTCACAAGTTCATCTACAAATACTTTGACTAATTTTGACTAGTAAAATTTGAATAAAGGTGTACTTTTTCTTCCATCTATGAAAATAATATAAAAATCACCAAGAAACCCTAGAACTCAAAGAACACACACTAATTCCCAACCCCTAAATCAACTCAGAATTAGCTCAAAGTTAGGATTAGCTTCCCCACAACTTAGGGGGAAAATCCCAATGGTTATTTTAAACTCCAATTCCTCCTCAATCAAGAAACTCACATTCAAAATTTGAAAAGTTTTAAAGCTCAAAATCCTTCAATGGTAACTTCACTTCTAAAACTCTAAATTGAATGAAATTTGAAATCTAGACTTAGAAGATAGTAGAGAATCAATATCTAGTGTCAAAAACAACAAATATAAAATATTGAATTTTTTTTTAAAAGATCATAATCCCAAGATTTTGATTTGTGTAGAAAAACCTAGAACGTAGGCTCTTCATACCAAGCCAATACAAATCTAAAGGAACAATGAAAGGAAATATGAAAAAAAAGGATATGTGGGTTATCAACAAGATTTGGAATTATGAACAATAATAGGCTAAAACACTCACCTCAAAATTGATCCTAATACTAATTAATAAACATTACTCAATAAATCTAAGAAAACAAAATGAGTTACTATAAATGGGTGACACTTTGATTAGTTAAGAAAAAAAGTTAACTAATAATTCAAAGTGTTCATCACTAATCACTCACTAATCCTTAAGGGAATCACACTGAGCCCAAATGTATAATCTACATCTTAACAATATTCAAATTTTCAACAGAAGATAAAGTCATAAAAAATGAGAAATACTACTATTTATACTAAGAAAAATAAAGAAATTGTTAGCTTTTACAATTTTTTCCGTAATGAGACAAGGGCTTTGTGTGGTTACTTTTTTTGTGAATTCTTAAATAATGGAATTTAAGAGATGGCCATTTAAACCCATATACTCTTTCCTCCCTCCTCTACACTTGGATAGACCTTTCACCTTGTATGCCTTTACTTGGCATTCTTCAAGCTCCTCCAAAGCTTCCCTTTTCATAAACAATACTTGTAGGGCGTCGAGATATTTTTCTTGACAGCGTGTGAATTCTCTTCTTGAAGGGTAATCCATGAAAATCCACAATAGTATCACTAATCTACTGGAAACGATATTGTAAACTTCATGAATTTGGAAAAAAAATCCTGATTGAGGTTGTTTTAATAAAATGTGGGTCCCATATTCACTCTTTCCATTTCAACCTAATCTATCTAATAACCTAAAGCAATACTAGAAGCCTCAGAACCTAAACCTGAGGTACCATAAGCTCAAAATCTATGTTTCAGATCCTACAAATCTATCATACCATCTGAGGCGTTATTCAAAGTTTTGGTCAAAGACTAATTTTGTCACGACCCTGCCTGGATGGGACACGGTGCTTAGAAATATGAGTGGTCTCAAGATAACCGATGGTACTAGCTTGTAACTGAAATCATATTTTTAAACTCTAACAAAATATTGAACATAATTTTCATGGCCCAAATCCATGTGAGTGGAACCTACCCTAAAACCCTCCAGTGGGAGAACTAACTAGCCTCATAAAAAAAATCAACAGTTATCCAAAAATAGGAAACTAAACCTTCATCATTGATAAAAACAGATAATCCATATTTAAATGAAGAGTAAAGATAATATGATGCAGAAATAAACTATCCTTGGATACTGAAAGTCATCGTATCAAATCTCTAATAAATGACAAAAGTGGGGATGCAAACCTCAAAACCATTGTAATTTCTTAGTATGAAACAAATAGACTAGAAAATAATAGATGAACCAATGGTATTCAAAAAGATGAAGATCATCCTTGAGTTTGGATATATTCTGAATCACAACTAAGTTATCAAAACTGTCGGTGGAATATGATCAACACTCAATAAAAAGAAGAGAATATATAGTATCAACACACTAGAAACAACAATGTGCTAGTAGGTTTGTCAACCAACCGAACATAATAAACACAGACATATAACCAAAATATAGTACAATAAGAAAACCATGATCCCCATCATGCAATTCTACTCCAAGTCCATAACACTTAGCCTTGTAATAAGTACAATATAAAGTTCAGTAAATATAAGTAAATAAGGATAACATACCAAGTCAAACTATGACAACAAATAAGACTCCAAGTCAACAACTATGAGTCAACAAGTATATAAATCATATCCCTACTACATATGTAATAGTTAAAACAAAATTAAGTCACAACTTGCAATTAATGTACATCCCAATTTACATAAAAAGACCACCTTTAGAAATTAAGTAGATAAACACATTTAATTAAAGAAACCTTCATATAAAGACAACACTTAAGCCCAGTTAACATAAGGAACACATATAATCAAGAAACACATAATCCCCAGTTCACTTAAGGAATTGCCACACCCATCTATACCTTGTACATACATAGTAAGGGTCTTATATGTGCACACACTAGTCATGACCTTCAGGTGATGAACTCTTTTCTAAGTACCAAATCCCAGACATCGAGTGTATGCCAACCTGATATCAAGCAATCCCACAAAGATTTTCAAATATTAGTATATCTATATTAATAACAGATAACACAGTGATCACAACCACAATGATAGTAGAAACAACAACTGTAAAAATCAACAAGCTTTCATTTAATTTCATTGCATGAGATTAGCACTTAGGATATCAAACAATCATTCATTTTAATTGAACATGTATTTTGTAAGCAATACTAAGAAATGAACAAAATAAATAATCAACCAAATGACCTGCATGTCAAGGATTACAATCCAATACCAAACTCCCAAGGCCATATTCATGATCGTTCTCTCCGGTCTAGGTTTTCTCTACTAAAAATTACACAAATACATAACTATGTTTCCAATATTATAAAAAATTCCATCTCCCTAAACATATTACAAAAATCTCAGCATATACGCAGAATGCTATGTACATGTCGGCTATCTTATGTATATTAATAAGGGGAGAGAGTAAAGTAATTAAAAAAGTGGGAGAGAGTGTAATTACTTCCAAAAGGGTTGGTATTTATGTTATTTATACTTTTTTCTACCATATTTCACCTTAAACGTACCAATTTCATGGTTACCATAGTAAATTATTAAATTAATTACTAACATCTAATATCCAAAGGTTTTACACCTAATTTACCCCAATCCACTAACTCAAGCTTAATCCCTCCCCAAAACTCATAAATTAGTGATTTAAAGTTAATTAACCAAAATGTTAGTCAGGAGGGATGATATACTTACCTTTATAAGTGAAATCAGTGGAAAGCTAAAGGAAATTTCCAAATTAGCTAAGCCCTTTCACAAAAATAAGTTTAGAAAAGTAAAATATTTTTGGAGAAATCTCTGCATTTATAGCGACTTACCGTGCTATAGCAGCCCAATCCCACTATAGTAGTATTGCCTACTATAGATGGATTTACCGCCTTTGTCTTCTACTATAATGAAAATTTTTCTACTAAAGTGGGAGTCGCTATAGAAATATGCCACCCGATATATTGGGAGTGGCAAGGTAAAAACTCAGAAATCCTTCCAATTTTTTCTTTTTCACAACACACCCGTAAACCATGACATCCCAAGCTAAACCTTTTATGTCAAGTTTGATATCGAAATTTCTATACACCCAAATTTACTTTCAAAAAGGACTACAAATTCATAATGGAATTAGCTAACATAAAATCAAGCTAAACTTTAGTATATTTACCTAATTCATTCCTAGATTGTCTTAGGCTATACCTCACTCTGATTTTGTTTGAAGCTAGCCTGTCCTAAAATTATTAACTTCCAATTCGAGGAATAACTTAGCCTAAAAGGTTACACGATTGGCTCACTTGTTATGACAAAAAAGGGTCGTTATAATATATACTATTTTACGCATCATTATCCTCAAATCATAGAATAAGGGGAAATAAGCCAAGTAAGGAATGGAATAATACCTATATTTTAAAAAAAGTGGGGGTACTTTTCCCACATGTCCTTATCATTTTCCTAAATGGATTCTTCAATAATATAATTCTTCCATTAAACCTTTATTGATCGAATTTCCTTTTCCCTCAATTTCTGAACATGTTGATCAAGAATAACAATTGATTCCTTCTCTTAAGAATCTTATCCAACAAAACTGAATCATACTTGTTAATGTAATCCCTATCCCTATGGTATCTCTTAAACTTAGATATATGGAACAATAGATGGACTCCTAACAAGCTTGATAGTAATTCTAACTTGTACGCAATTTGATCCACATCATCATGAGCCTCAAATGGACTGATATATTCAGGGCTTAGATTGCCCTTTTTTTTTATACCTCATGACTCCCTTTACTACAGACACTTTTAACACAACTTGCTAACTAAACTTAAATAACATATTTTTGACCATACAGTCTGCATACTTCTTTTTCCTACTCTGGACTACGAACAACATGGTTTGGATGAATCTAACCTTTTTCAAAGCTTTCATCATTAAATCATTGCCTAAAGTCCTTACATCAACATCCTGAAACTATCCTATGACTGATCTATTCCACTTTTTATAGATAGTTTCAATGGGGCCTTGTTAATGATAGAATAACAACTATTGTTGTATGAAAACTTACATAATGCAAAATGGTCCTAATAACCATTAAAGTCAATCACACATGCTCTAATATGTCCTTAATCACCTAAATCATCCTCTCTATTTGTCCATTAGTTTTAGGATGAAAAGTTGTTCTAAAAGTGCATTAGGGGCCCAACTCTTATGCAATCTACCCTAAAATTTAGAAATAAATTATGTACCTCTGTCTAAAATGATTGAAAAGGGCACCTCATATAGCCTCACTAACTCTTTAACGTAGATCTCGGCCAACTATTTACAGCTTAAATGGAATCAAACTAGAATGAGTAGGTTAAATTTTCTTTATGATCCAAACTGATTCAAGCTTACCAAATGTCTTAGAATACCAACCACAAAATCTATAGCTATTCTCTCCTACTTCTACTAGAGAATAGTTGAACTTTGAGTAACACTATAGGCCTTTGATGCTCATACTTTACTTACTGATATACTTTACCTTTGACATTTAGATATATACTCCACTATGTCCTTTTTTATTCTAGGCCACCAATAAAGCTGCCTTAAATCACTGTACATTTTGGTTGTACTAGATGAATAAAATATCACAAACTATGAGCTTCCGCACGTACTTTCTTAATCAAATCATATACCAAAGGACTTCATACCCATCCTCTAAACTGCAGTACTCGACATGTGTAAAGTATGACATCTGAAACCTCCTTGGATATCAACTTTTTTGGAGTTTATTCAATTTCACATCCTCAAACGTTTTGGCTTTAATCTCATCAAGAAACATTGACTTTACCTCAATACTAGTCAATATTCTACCTCTTTTGAAATGCTAAATTGCATGAACCATGACGTTAATTTTTGAAATTTCCTAGCAAAAGGTTTCCTTAACACCCTAAAATAGGGAAAACTACTCATAATTATCACTTTCTAATTTAATGTGTCTGCCACCATATTGGCCTTACCTGGATGATACTAGATGGTGACATCATAGTTCGTCAACACTTTCATTTATTGTCTTTATCTCAATTCAAATCCTTTTAATTGAACACATGTTTAAGGTTATATTGGTCCATAAATACCTTATACTTGACACCATAAAGATAATGTCTCTAGATCTTAAGTGCAACCACTACTGATGCCAAATCTAAATCATAGATTGGGTAATTCATTTCATGATGCTTCGATTGCCTCAAATCATAAGCAATGACATTCTTGTCCTACAACAAAACAATATCCAAAACCAAGATTGAAGCATAAAAAATATAATATAGTCCTTACCTTCAATCAATAATGAGGGCTACAGTAAAAAATGTCTTAATATTTTGGAATCGCTCGTCACACTTATCCAACCATAAAAATTGAACCTCCTACTGAGTCAGACCTGTCAAGTAAGTAGCAATAGAAGCAAAATTCTTAACAAACCTAGATAGACCTATGGAGCTTCTAACGTTAGTCACAGATCTAGGACGAAACCAAATTTTAAAAACTTTAATCTTTTGGAGGATCTTATTTTACACCATTTCAATACCATCTGCACTAGGAAGGCAACCAAAGAAAACTAGAACTCACATTTTGAGAATTGCTTCTCCTTTATAATTCCAAAGACAATGCAAAGATGACCTACACGTTCCTTCTACTCTTTGAGTAAACACAAATATTATAAATGAATACTATCACAAAAAAAATACAAAAAGGACCTATAAATACCATTCATCAAGCTTATAAATGTTTCTGGTGCATTAGTTAATCCAAAAGACCTCACGAAAACTCATAACGCCTATATGAGTCCTAAAGGTTGTCTTAGGTATACCTTAAGTCAAAATTCTTAGTAGATCATAATCCATCTAAAACACCCTACAACTGGTCAAAGAGATCATTTATATGAGACAAGGGATATTTATTTCTAATGGTAACCTTGAGTACATCCTTACACTGCCATTTTTATTTTAAATAAACAATACTGGAGCACCCCAAGGTAAATCACTAGGATGCATAAATTCCTTATCTATTAGTTCTTGTAATTGGGTTAGATTTTCCTCAAATCCATAAGAGCCATAGGATAAATTGGAATATAAATTGGGTGAGTACCTACTCTGAATTAATATAAAAACAAATATCCTTATCTAGAGTTGTAATGACCCTCCTGGTCATTTTCTAATATTCCTTATATTTTCACCATTTAGATCTTTTATATTGATAGCCCAAGTCACGCGTGATTTACTGGAGCTGACAGTTTAACTACCAAGTAATTTCTTTATTTTTAAATCCAATTCTTATTTTGAAGTCTTCCCTAGTAAAAATTGGTTATTTGGTGAAAACTTCAGGTTAACAACCTTGTCTTCCAATTATCACAATTACATCAGCTCAGAAATGTCAATTTTAGGCTGAAGGACCTTTATTCGGGTCCTAAGGCTTCCATTTTCATTTCGATCCATTGGTTAAAATTTGATAAAAATGGCCCTTAGGTGTAGGGCCCACTTTTTATCATAACAACCTTGGATGGAATTTTTGACTACATCATTGAGTCAAAAATATTGAATTTGATTGGGTAGCATAATTTATTTGTATTCATGTGATTTGAAATGAACGTCGAGGGATCAGTAGAAACTTGAAATTTTTTCTAGGTTGCAGATGATACACTCAGTTGTTGTATCCGCTAAAGCGAACATTTGGATTCCTTAGCAAAGGCCTCTTGAATAGCCATCCGATTACTTTAGCAACCATGGCTTTCCTAGTCGAGCCTCATTAAGGGTGGTCTTTCTAATAAAGAGGATGTTACTTTAGCGACAGGTTCGTCCTAGCTTAGTCGAAGTCTAAGGCAAAACCAGAATCTAAAGTGGCTTCTTAAGCAGCTTCTGGAAATCCATTAAATTCCCTTTTTTTCTCCAATTTCTCCAATTTTCTCGGAAGCCTCCAGAGCTTTGATCCCTAGAGAGTGAGGAAAATTAGGAGACATGTTATGAGGATGTTTTAGGGGTGTTTATTAGTATGGATTACTCATTTTTTCATTAATATCTTCATTTCTTGGTTAATTCTTCTATTTATTCCCAATATCCGTATATTCTTGTTGAGTGGATTAAGGTATTATTTGAGCTAAAAAATTAGATATTCTTGAGGGTAAATGTTCCTTATGAATTGAGAGACGTACTGATGGTTTCAAAATTATGACTCTACAAGCGACCCCACATAGGTTATTTTTCTTAATTTTGGACCCAAACTATAAAAATGCAATATTGGTACTGTTGTTCTCATTTTAATGAGTAGGTTACCATTTTGATACCGTGGCTTTGTGTAGAAGCTTCTTGTAAGGAGAAATCTATGACTTAGTAGACTTCATCGAGCTTTCTTCCGCGTCTTGGTAAGCTAGGTTTAATTTCTCTTAGATTGGGTTAAATTATAGGATCTATATAATATTGTTCTAGATTCGGGTTGGGAATAGGACTTGTAGTTATATGTAGTGTGTATTGGATGATTTAACAAATTTAGAGGAATTAATTAGGTGTAATTGACTTAACTAGTTGGTCTTTAAGTAGGATAGCTATATTAGGACTCAATGTGTCTTATTTAGCTCCTGGTAGTGAGATTTTATACCTCAGTCTAGTTTGGAATATAACCTTTCTTAAAATAGATTATCGACATTAGAAGTGGGCCCTCTAACTCACCTTAAGCTAAGACTAATATTAGCTCCTTGTAGACTCAATGGGCATGTTACATTATCCTATTTATAATATTCCACCTGACAAGGTTTTTCATATGATGGTTTACAATAGATTAGTATTTGGGTGATGAATAGTTTTAGTTTGAGTTCCACAATTTCTGGTATTAAGCCCTATTCAATTCTGACATTATTAACTATAATAGTTCCAATTCAAGTGTGGCATCCATGATAACAGTTTCAATTCAATTATGGTATTCATGATAATATTTTTGGTTATTCATAATTATTTTGGAACCGACTCGAGTCTAATGTTGATGATATGGAAGGGTCCAAAGTTATAATTTTGAGATGTGTCACATTAGAATAATTATGATTATTACTTCTCCTTAATTATACCCTACGGGATTATGAGGTCCCGTATTTGGTTATTTACTTTATCACATCATCTAGCTTATGGGCCCAATTATAAAGAGATAGATATGCTTTTCTGTATGTTGTTATTATTTTGTATATTTATTTACAATATTTAGAGAGTTGTTCTAGGTTTTCCGTCTTTGCTTGACTTATTTTACTTATTATTCATTTGTATTATATTTATATTATGATTTAGCTCGATCGACTGATGATTCCCACTGAGTACTTGTGGCTTTAGTTCTCATATTACATTCTATACCTTTTTAGAGAAGAGCCGAGTAACAGATGCCATCATTGATTCCATGATCATAAAAGTCAGAGTTCAGAGATAGAGTTAGCTCTCAAAGACAGAGTGGACCTTTTGTCCATCTTATGTATTATGGACAGTCTCTCTATTTTTGAGACTGATGTATATTTCACTATGATAGTAATCGTGTTCATTTTGGTTAGAGGATCTTGTACCTATATTAGGTTATGCGATGTTTTACTTACCTTTTCTATTTAAATTATTATCCTTATGTTTATAGCTTGTAATTGTATTACTTTTATATTCCCGACATTTATACTATTTCTTACTAGCTAGCCCATTGCTTATAGCTCTAAGTTGTGGTTTGTCTTAGTTACTAGTGGAAGAAGTAGGTGCCATCGTGACTTGAAAAATCAAGTTACGACAAGTTGGTATCAGAGCACTAGGTTCACTAGTATTATTGGTAATAGAGGAAGTGTCTAGTAGAGTAATATGAATCGGAGTGAAGATATTTATTTTTTATCTTTAAGAGGTGATAGGACATTCTAAGGAGATCTTCAGTTTCTTCACTCATTTCTTGCTAAGAGTCTGAGTTGGTTCCTAAGATTTATTTGGTTTCACTCTTTCACAGATGTCAAAGATGCTTAAAACATCTAAATAAGATGATGACCCTGAGTTCGTGACTAGGGATCAGTCTGAAGAACGTGCAAGACCTAAATCTTTAGGGAAAGAGAGATATTTAGTCCCATATAGAAATTAGGATAGGGAGACTTCACCAGACCCCATTACTGCTCCCGTACTAGATATTCCTTCATCCCTACTAGTGTTGGGTTAGTGACCACCCCAGGATCCACCGGCATTTGTTGATTCATTATTTATTGGAGAAGAACAAGTTCAGGTCTTGTGATTCGTTGGTGGAGCACCATTGGATGGTGATCTTTCTGCAGATCAGAGTGGTATTGATCGAAGGTGGAACCAGTAGCTGTGGATCCTAGAGTTGAGATCCCTTCAAGGACAGTAGTTGCTCAGCCAACAGTTCCCCAACATGTTATTTTTGATGAGTAGCTAAAGATGTTGGGTAGGTTCATTAGATTGACTTATCCTAGATTTTCTGGGGCACCAAAAAATGATGCATATGTGTTCTTGGTGGCTTGTGAGGATAGTTTCCATTATTTAGGAAAATTTGAGACTCATGGTGTTGACTATACTACCTTTTAGTTGGATTTAGCATCCCTTCATTGGTGGAGAGGTTATCTTGATTGCAGGCTATCTTGATCTCCCGTTTGGGCATCGACTCAATTCCTTGTGGTCTACTTGGAGAACTATATGACCTGTAGTCTTAGAGATCATCTAAGGGACCAATTAATTAAATTGGTGTAGGGTCCTATGATTTTTGTGTAGTATGAGGCTCGATTTCATGAATTGGCAAGGCATGTCACATCTATATTACCGATTGAGTTTGAGCAGGTCAATGTTTTTTTGGGGATTGAGACTTCTTCTTCCATGGCTACCTCGAGTTTGGTTGATTCTAGTTGAACTTTTACTGGGGTTTTTAATCATGCTTAGATTATGTAGGAGATGTATCATGAAGACTAAGGAGGCAGTAATAAAAGGCTGCAATATTGGGCCATTTTAGTAGGAGGTAGAGTGGCTCACGATATAGAGGCATCTGTTCTCAAGGTAGATACCCTCCTTATTGGTCTTATAAGCAGCAGGGTCAGTCTAATAGGCATATCCATACCTTACTTTAGATTATTGATGAATGCTAGTCTAACTACAGTGATCACCTTGGCTATAGTAGTGGCCAGGCTTTGAGAGGTTTATTTTCTAGGTATTCAAGATGAGGTGGTAATTTTGTGTCAATCAACTCATCCAATTATAGTACAGTGCCTAAGGAATTTTATGATTATGGGGCCTTTTGCCATTTCTCAAGAGAGTGTCGCAGGAGTGAAGTGATTGTTCTTATATCATAGAGTATTCCACCCATTAGGGCAATGATACCTCCAGCTAGAGGTGGTATTCAGGGTTATTGAGGTGGTCCCCAGGGTGCTCTTGGAGGTCCTCAAGTAGGTAGGATAAGATATTGGTTTGGCACTCAGCCAGGTGGAGGGCAAGGTTATTTGTATGTTGTACTAGGTAGACCCAAGGTAGAGTTTTTGAATGCTATTATTACAGGTATGATTTAAGTGTACCATCAATTGGATTTTTCTTTATTTGATCCAACATCCACTTATTCTTATTGATAACGCTCAAACTACAGCTCTTGTAAGAGTGTAAATGATCGTTGTCAAATATAGAGCCCAACTGGGTTGGGTGTCGAATCCCACAGGGAATACTCGGTCACTAAGTAAGCAACGATTATTAGAATTTTGATGAAAGTTCTGCGAATAAAGGGGGGATTTTGTGCGTGCAAATGATGTAAACAAAATAGTAGAGTAAAAATGAAAAATAGAAGAGTAAAAGGGAGTACTTGGTAGGTTTTAATCAATGAGAATTGAGAGTTAGGGTTATGTCAACCTTATGAGTTATACGTGTCTATTGACTATGAGTTATGCGGAATTCAGACATGCATGCGCTTTTACAGATTCGTATTCTATGGTAAATCCAGACGTCTTTCGACCATCAATGATTATTTCACTTTAACTCTTTCGAGCTTAAAGCGTATCTAATGGTACGAAGTCTCCAAGAGGTTAATCCAGTTATGGCACTAACTTTTAAACAGGGGTTGGTGCCCAATTTCCTTGACATTTTCTCTTTTCCAGACATTTAACTTTTCTTTCGAACAATTTAATGCTATACTGACGTATTCTATATGTTTGCAACCACAAGAATTTAAATTAAGATGAAGAGAAGAATGATATAAGCAGCATACGTGTCAAGAATTCACAAACTCATAGCAATAGATAGTATCTCATAAGGCTTCCATAAACCTAACAGAGAAGTTTAGCTACTCATGAGTGCAACGGAAATCACAATAGACATCATCATCATACCAAGATAACAACAATCTCACGAGAAGTATGTAAATGGCGTCACTTGTGGCGTGAAATCCTTGGTAGTAACGTTTCATTTGTTATGAAAATTAAAAGTCGAATAGATTAAAATAATGTCAATAACAAATTTTTGAAGAAAAGGGGAAAGGATCGAATAGGGAGGAATAAGAAGAGGGTGGTGGAAATTGGTTAGATGAATGGATGGATGGATGCTGAAAAGTTCAGCAGAATAGGGTTTTTATAATACCCATATTCTATTCCTACTAAGCTACTGCATACTTATCCTAATCCTACTAGGTTACTGCATCCTTATCCTAATCCTACTAAGTTACTGCTGATCCCCAAGTGTTTGAAAATGTTGTTTTTGCCTGGGACAAGTTTTCCATGCGTCACTTTCAGTCCATAGGCGTCCAAACGCTGCTTTCCTTCTTTCGTGAAGCTTCTTTTGGCCTCAAGTTATCTATAAAATGCTGAAATCTTCATCATTTATACCTGAAAACTTGCTAATCACGTTGGTTAGCTCACTTACAGGAAAAAGGACTAAAGGTACAAGAATTATATATTTTGTCCTCAAAACATAGCTAAAATATGGGTGAATTAAGGTGCTTTAGGCGTGTAAATACGCCTAACATCAACACCCCACACTTAAACCTTTGTTCGTCCTCGAACAAAATATCATGTCCATATAAACATCTACTTGGGATTTCACAGTAACAGCACAAAATATTCATCAAGACAGGCACGACAATTATTAACAAAGAGTAGTTTTCTGATCACTACTAGAAACAATTCAACCTCCAACCTAGACTCGTGATGGTGGTTAATTCGTATCCAAAAGTTAAGGCACAAAGAATCACACACAACTACCCAAAACTCATCAACCATGTGTGTCTCACAATATATCACCCATAATCACTCACAAGTATTTCATTTTTCGAAACATGGGTATAAGATTTTCCTTGCTCTCACTCTCACAAAGAATTCATATGTTGCAACTGATGAGCATAGGCTTGACCTTAGTGTAATGCTCCACTAATATCAGAATTCTAAGCTTAGGATCAAATAGGTCTTTACAGGTTGTAATGTAGGCTAAGGGACGGGTAGGACTATTTTTGCCAGAAATAGTGACTAAGTTCCCTAAGCGCTTTAATACATCACATTATACCATTTACACTTTCTTTCAAACAACCTTTCTGCTTTCTTTTAATCTACCACCCCTTCTCACCTCTTTTGTTATTCGATTTTAAATAGAACTAACTTTTTAGTTTTCTTTTCATTTTTCTTTTCCTTTTTTTTTCATAACACACCTCTATGATAGCCACTCTTTTTCATAACTAATTCAAGCACCAATACATTCGAAGGCATCACTCTCACCCAATTTCCTCTTATTTTTTCATATGACTTTACAATTTAAAGCACTTAGGAATTTAGATCAAATTATGGTCTTGAAAAAAATGAATAGGCTTACATATGAGGCTGTCAAAGAAAATGGCTAAAAGGTTCAAAAGGGGGTTATCTAGGATAATGTCCATGGGTAGATAAAAAGATGGTAAACAATAATAGGCTGCCAAAGAAATGCCTAAATCATCTCCTAAACTTACACTCTTTATTTCGCTTTACACACACACCAGGCAAGTTCTAGCATCAGTCACCAACACAGAATATACTATTATCTCACACACACAAGGCATATGGTCAACTTTATTGGGAGCAGTATAGACTCTTGACCCAACAGATGAAGGAATTAAACCACACACTTATCACATAGTGAGTCACACTTGGAGCCTAAACGTCTCAATAATAATGATTTTAGCACAAACTCTTGTCATAATACCATGCCGCCTTTCAGAACAATTTCATGCAAGATCTAAAAATCAAAAAAAAAATTTACGAATAAACTAAACAAACAAACATAAATAAATATAGGCAAAGAAGTACAACATACAAGTACCAGCACCCCACACTTAGACGGGACACACTACCCTCAGTGGATAATAAATAAGGGAAACCTGATTAGTCGGACTCCTCTTCTATGTCTGGGGTCATACCCCCTGCGTCGGAATCATCATCAGAGTTGTCATCCTCAGAAGTTCCTCAAAATGTACCCCACTTGATTCCAAGAGTGCGTCGAGGTATTTACAGCATGGAGGATTCAGCTTGATCTTTTCTTCCTCTTTTCTTACCTTTCTGTGGGGTGAGTGCTTTTGGTTTTCCTTGTCGTCCTTTTAAGGCCATTCTACCTGAGCTCCTAATAGATTCATGTTAGGTTAATCTCAAAAGATTCACTGTAATCGGAAAACAAACAGTAATGGCACCACCCCACACTTAATTTGTTGGTACAAACTAATTAAGTGAGTGATATCGATTACTCAGACTTCATCGACATACGTATGGGCGATATGTTCCAGCAACACGTTTAGCACAGTCATACTTTCATATCATCTTTAACAATCCTTTCTAACTCTATTTCATGTAATCTTGACTATGCTTTCATGTTTGGCTTAATGCATTTTTTGAACAAAACTACTACATGGATATTGTATCAAGTTATGACATAGAAATAATCACAACATCTCATGTTTGTAGTCAACCATGATTTTCATCTCGATGAACAAGTCATTCCAACATATAACTTTCGAGTTACAAGATTATGCAATTTTCTTAACCATGTCAATTACACAAAAGTATAACAGTGTATCAAAATCAAATACAACTTGGAAACAAGTCAAGAGCATCCTTACGTATTCTTTCACTCACATAGTTGTATCACAAAAAATCAACCATATTCAAATCAACAGCATCATTTTAAGATCTAAACTACCATTATAAGTGTAGTATCGTAACACTTACAAAATATAAAAGAAGAACTTACTTGGTGATGTACTTGGAATATGATCTTTCAAGGGTGAATGAGCAAAAAGAAATTTTTTGAAAGATTTGGAGAGTAAAAGCGGCGCCTAGATCTAGCACACAATGTGATTTTGTCTTAAGGTTGAAGTTCTATTTATAGCCCAAGGCTTGGGTCGGGTTTGACCCATTAAAAATATGGTTAGGAGACCAAAAAGTGAGCATAGGCGGCGTCTATGCTATGACATTGCAGATTTAGAGAGCAAAGGCATTAGCATAGGCGGTGCCTATGCTATGGCATTGTTGGACCAAAGGCTTTGGCATAGGTGGAGACTATGCTATGGCAATGTTGGACCAAATGCTTTGGCATAGGCGGCCCCTATGCTATGGCATTCTAGATTCAGAGACCAAAGGCCATAGCATAGGCCTTGCCTTGTTCATTTCCTAGATTTACATAGGTCGTGCCTTGTTCATTGCCTAGATTTGCATAGGCAATGCCTAACCCATAGCCTTTTCTTCTTCATTCCTAACTTACCACCTTCAACATGAACCGCTTCCAAATCAAAATTTGAAACCAATATCCTTCTTTACACCTCTTGTACCTACTCTTACTCAAAAACAACAAAAATGATTAGAACGATGGGTTGCCTCCCATCAAGCGCCTTAGTTTTGGTCGTGGCTCGACAAAATCCTAGGTAAACAAAAACAACAAAAACAATTAAAAAGGATGGGTTGCCTCCCATCAAGCGCTTGATTTATTGTCGTGGCACGACATAGCTATCTCAATTACTTAGACTTCATCGATATAGATGGTGGATCATTTTCTGAATGGATTCAGACGACAATGAGGCTTACTTGTTGGCATGCGATCTTCTTCGAGATGGACCTTGTGCATACATATCCCAGGAGGGATACCAATTATATAATCAATAGTCTAATCCATAGCTGTCTTGTATCTCTTCAGAACAGAGATGAGAGCCTCTACGTGCTGTTCACTTAAATCATCCGCCATACTCATAGGAAGTGTATTTCCGCTTCCCAAGAATGCATACCTTAGATAATTGGGAAACTCTTCTAATTCTAGCACTGGTGGCTCTTCAATGGACGGTTTTGCTGGTGGTGAAGGTTGATTCTTAAGATCAAGGTCCATCTTATTAGGGGCATGAGAATAGGACTTTATTCCTGTTAGGGAACAAGCGATTTCTTCATATTCTTCAACCTCCTCACGCTCACAATTGAACAGCACATCAGATAATGGCTCATCAATAAGCTGCTTATCTACAGATAATTCTTTCTCAACATCATCTACAGAGAACACATTCATATCACTGGGATGCTTCATTGATTTGCATACATAAAAATGAATCACTTCGTCATTCAACCGAAATAAAAGCTCATTGGCTCTTAAATCAATAAGCATGCTTCCAGTTGCGAGGAAAGGGCATCCCAAGATTATAGGAACTTCAGAATCCACCTCGCAATCCAAAACAACAAAGTCTGCAGGAAAAATAAAGGTGGAAACCTTCACCAACACATCATTTAAGATACCAACAGGTTATTTTACTGACCTATCTTCCATCACGAGCCGCATATGGGTTGGTGCAGGGTCACCCAACCCCAACTTCCTGTAGACGGATAGTGGTATAAAATTGATGCTAGCTCCCAAATATTACAATGCCTTGGGAAAATTCATAGATCCAACCGTGCAAGGAATAATGAAAGCACCAGGATTTGCCTTTTTCTGAACTAATGATCTTGCAGCGATTGCATTGCAATGGTGAACATTATCTTCCGGCTCATAGCTTACTGCCCGCTTCTTTGTCAAAAGGTCCTTCATGAATTTAGCGTACCCAGGCATTTGTTCCAGCGCCTCCACCAAAGGAACATTAATAGTCAGATGCTTCAACATAGTCATGAATTTACTGAACCTGGTGTCATCAGCTTTCTTCTTTAATCGCTGCGCAAAAAGTGGTGGTGGTAGGGGAATTGTTTTCTCCACCACTTACTTTTTATCTTGCTTCTGATTATCAACCTTTTTAGGCTGCAGACGTATAGGGGTGACGTCATGAACACACTCTTCAGCTTCTTCGGCCTCTTCACATTCTGCATCAATAACATTATCCACTACATCGTCAACTACCTGCTTGCTTTTGGATGGACTTTCCAACACTTTACTACTCCTAGTTGTTTTATTGCAGTAGAATGCGAGTCAACCAATTGGTTAATTGAAGACAAATCATTCTTCACCTATGTTACGCCCATGTTGGTCGCCTCCACTTCTTTCAATAGCTTAGCCATCATGTCCTCCATGGATATCTTTCCAGAACCAGATGCAGCGGCCTCACGACTTCCAGAAGGAACATACAAACCACTCCTGTCAGTCTTATTCTTCCAGCTACCTTGATCGTGGTCCTTGTATCCGATTTATCATAATAGTTCCGACCTTGGGTTCCTTGGGCATTGCCTCGGAAACCCTCCTGATTATTAAAGTAGTTAGCTTCTTCCCCAGAATCAGATTCATCTCTTCCTTGCTACACAACAGCCTTGACTTTTTTGGTCTTCCCTGATAATAAGTGCTTGGTGAGAAGATCCATCCATGTTTTCATGTGAGCCGTATCTTGGTCACGTTCCTCTTGCCTACGCCTCTATTCTGCAGTCATTCCAATAGATATAGTAGAGCTTGCTAGCTCAGAATCCCTGGTATTCCAAGCTCTACTTTGCTTTATTATACGATCTATCATATCACTTGCCTGAATAAAAGTAAGGTCCATGAATGACCCTCCTGCATCATTATCAACCACTGGCTTAGTCACCGAATTCAAAGATCTGTATAATATCTCCATCAAGTGGACATTGGTCATATGATGGTTTGGGCACCGCGTAAGCTTCGTCTTGAACCTCTCCCATGTTTCGTGGAGAGCTTCAGTTGGAAGATGTCGAAAGTTGCTGATTTCATCTCTCAATTGTGCTCTCTTGGATGGCAGAAAGAATCTTTCTAGGAAAGCATCTTTCAATTGCCTCCAATTAGTGATAGAATTAGGAGTCAGCCCGTTCAACCATAGAGTTGCCTCCCCAGATAGAGACAATGGGAATAAGTGTAGCCGAATTGCATTCTGCCCAACGCCTAGATTGTCGAATGACTTGCATGTAGAGATAAAGTTGATCATATGCATATTCGGATCATCACCTGCAAGTCCACCAAATAATCCCTTGAGCTGCAATAGTTGAATCATGGTGCTTGTGATATTGAACTTGGCTCCAGGTGCCAAGGGTGGAAGAATAATAGCTCCTGCGGCACCAGCTCCATCAAGATCGTCATCATCATCATCAAAAGGAATCTGCTCAGCTCGGCGTGCAGGCCTAAATCTAACTTGACGATCTCTTTGGTTTGCAGGTGTCGCCACCTCAGCATCACCCCTAGGGTTTAGTAACTCCTCATCACCCAGGTCCTCATCATCAGGATTTGTTGCGCATCTTGGATTATCAATATTCCGTTGATGCACTTGAGCGGCTGCCAATGCAGCTAACCTAGCCTGCTCCTGTTGAGCAACCATTCTTTCAATGTCATGTTGTGCAACCATTCTGTCAACAGAACCTGAATAAAACAAAAACAACAACTAAAAGTAAAATCTGAGAATCTTTGACCAAAGGGTCTAGTAACTATCACAAACTTAGTAGACAACCGTATTCCCCGGCAACGACGCCAAAATTTAATAACGCTCAAACTACAGCTCTTGTAAGAGTGTAAACGGTCGTTGTCAAATATAGAACCCAACTGGGTTGGGTGTCGAATCCCACAGGGAATACTCAGTCACTAAGTAAGCAATGATTATTAGACTTTTGATGAAAGTTCTGCGAATAAAACGGAAAACAGAAGAGTAAAACGGAGTACTTGGTAGGTTTTAATCAATGAGAATTGAGAGTTAGGGTTATGTCCACCTTATGAGTTATACGTATCTATTGACTATGAGTTATGCAGAATTCAGACATGCATGTGCTTATAGAGATTTGTATTCTATGGTAAATCCAGGCGTCTTTCAACCATCAAGGATTATTTCACTTTAACTCTTTCGAGCTTAAATCGTATCTAATGGTACGAAGTCTCCAAGAGGATACTCCAGTTACGGCACTAACTTTTAAACAGGGGTTGGTCCCCTATTTCCTTGACATTCTCTCTTTTCAAGACATGTAACTTTTCTTCCAAAAAAGTTAATGCTATACTGGCGTATTCTATATGTTTGCAACCACAAGAATTTAAATTAAGATGAAGAAAACAATGATATAAGCAGCATACATGTCAAGAATTCACAAACTCATAGCAATAAATTGTATGTCATAAGGCTTCCATAACCCTATCAGAGAAGTTTAGGTACTCATGAGTGCAACGGAAATCACAATAGACATCATCATCATCATACCAAGATAACAACAATCTCACGAGAAGTATGTAAATGACGTCACTTGTGGCGTGAAATCCTTGGTAGTAGCGTTTCTCTTGTTATGAAAATTAAAAGTTGAATAGATGAAAATAATGTCAACAACAAATTTTTGAAGAAAAGGGGAAAGGATCGAATAGGGAGGAATAAGAAGAGGGTGGCGAAAATTGGTTAGATGAATGGATGGATGGTTGCTGAAAAGTTCCGCAGAATAGGGTTTTTATAATACCCATATCCTATTCCTACTAAGCTACTGCATTCTTATCCTAATCCTACTAGGTTACTGCATCCTTATCCTAATCCTACTAAGTTACTGCTGATCCCCAAGTCTTTGGAAATGCTCTTTTTGCCCGAGACAAGTTTTCCATGTGTCACTTTCAGTCCATAGGCGTCCAAACGCTGCTTTCCTTCTTTCGTGAAGTTTCCTTTGGCATCAAGTTATCCATAAAATGCTGAAATCTTCATCATTTATACCTGAAAACTTGCTAATCACGTTGGTTAGCTCACTTACAGGAAAAAGGACTAAAAGTACAGGAATTATATATTTTGTCCTCAAAACTTATCTAAAATATGGCTGAATTAAGGTGCTTTAGGCGTGTAAATACGCCTAACATCACTTATGTATCTATATATTATGCACCACACTTAGAGTTATCTAGAGATTCTTCATCTATTTCATTTTGTGTATCTTCTCACATACATATTTTTTAGTAGTCGATCAAGTTTATAGACCATGGGTTGTGATTGTTTGAGAGTTTGATACTCAGGATGATCTTATTGTATTAGATATGGTGGATTTTTATTTTATTCTAGGCATGGACTAGTGATCCCCCTATCATACAGTCTTTGATTGTTTTTCCAAGACCATTACCTTAGCAACACCTGGCATACCCCCAATTGTGTGACAAGGATCTTTAAGCCATGAGACGATGGGGATTATTTATTATATTAGAGCTAGCAGACTTATATTGAGTTGCTGCGAGTCATATCTCGCTTGTATTTGTTATGTTAGTGTGGAGAGTCCTTTGCTTTACTCTATTCCTATACCCTATGATTTTCTTAATGTTTTTTTCTACCGACCAACATAGAGTTTTTCTTGAGTGTGAATTAAGTTTATTTTTGATCTTGAACTTGACAGCAAAGCTATTTCTATGTAATCTTACCAAATGGGTCTTTCCTTCATTATCTTCTGGGTAAGGGTTTCATTAGATCTATGTGTTACCTTAGGGTGATCTTATTTTGTTATTAAATAAGAAAGATGAGTTTTTATATGTATGTATTGACTACATGTATCTTAGGACGGTGATATTGAAGATTAGGTATCCAATACCTCATATTGATGATTTATTTGAACAACTTCAGGGAGTATCAGTATTTTATAAGATTGACTTAAAGATCGGTTACTATCAGTTTAGGACTCGAGCTGAGGACATCCCTAAGATAGAATACAAGACTCACTGTAGCCATTATGAGTTCCTAGTGATGTCTTTTGGGTTTACCAATTTCCAATCACATTTATGGAGTTTATGAACTATGTGTTCAAACCTTATTTAAGCTCCTTTGTGATTGTTTTCATTGATGACATTCTTGTATATTTTAGGAGTAAGGAGTAGGATATGCAAGATTAGAGGATTATGCTCCAGATTTTGAGAGATCATAGGGTTTTTGCCAAATTCATAGAGTGTTAGTTCTAGATCGAGTCGGTGATATTCCAAGGATATGTGGTGTCTTAGAATGGGATTATGGTATACCCAGTAAATATTGAGGCTATTCATGATTAGAGCATCCCTACATCTCCCCCTAAGGTTCACAAGTTCATTAGTATGGCTAGTTATAATCGGCAGTTCTATGAAAATTTTGCTACTAATGTACATAGATGACCAAAATAACCTAGGAATGAAGTTTCTTTCTAGTAGTCAGAGGAGTATGAGTCAAGCTTTCGGAGACTCAAGGGTTTTCTCTCTTCAACACCAATGTTGGCTATTTTTGTTGAGGGGCGAGGGATTTACCATGTATTATGATACTTTCGGTGTTGGTCTAGGTTGTGTGTTGATGCAGTAGGCTTATTTTATTTATTATGCATTTAAGTAGTTAAAGGTATATAAGCAAAACTACCCAACTCATGATTTTGAGTTAGCAAAGGGAGTTTTTATGCTTATAATTTAGAGGGATTATTTGTATGGCGTGCATGTGAGATCTACACTGATCATTATAGTCTTCATAATCTAACCTAGAGAGAGCTTAATTCAAGGTAGCATAGATGGATGGAGTTGCTAAATGATTATGATATCACTATTTTAAACCATCTAAGTAAGGTAAACATCGTAATGGATGCCTTAACCTGGAAGGTGGTGAGTTTGGGCAACTTAGCTTCTATTTTTGTTTCTTAGAGGCCATTGGTATGGGACATTTAGTCCTTAGCCAACTTTATAGTGAAACTTGATATTTCTAACACTACAAGGATTCTCTCTAGAGTGGAGGTGAGGTGTACCTTATCAGATCGAATTTAGAGTCGTCAGTTCGAGGATAGGAGACTTGGTATCATACATGATCTAGTGTTGAGTGGTAAGTCTATGAGGGTCACCATAGATTCAGAGTGTATTTGAGGTATGTTGCCTGGATTGGTGTTTGATTGGTCGGAGACATGATTCAGTAGATGTTGCATGAGGCTTAGAACTCTAGATATTTTATTCACCACAATACAACTAATATGTATAGAGATTTGAGGTAGCACTATTAGTGGAGTGGCATGAAGAGAGATATGAAAGGTTGTGTAACTTGGTACCTATGTCGTCAATCACTGAAGGTAGAATATAAGAGGCCCGGTGGTCTAATTTACAGATTGCCCATTCATTAGTGGAAGTGGGAGCAGATTACTATGGAATCTGTTAGTGGTTTACCTCGCATCTTGCATGATTTTGATGATATTTGGATTATTATAGTTTGACTGACCGAATTGGCATATGACATTTCTTTTCAGATGTCCTTCAGTGATGAGTGGTTAGTTCATATCTATGTCGCTGACATAGTTCACCTGCATGGAATGCCTATATCTATCATTTCAGACTATGGCTCAGTGTTCACTTCAAGCTTCTAGAGAGATTTTCAAAAAGAGTTGGGTACTCAGGTGGAACTTAGCACTTATTTTCACCCTCAGACTAATGGACAGTCAGAGCAGACTATTCTAGTTCTTGATGATATGCTTCATGCATGTGTTATGGATTTTGGAGGTCAGTGGGAGCAACACTTAGCCTTGGCGTAATTTGTATATAATAATAGCTACTATTTATGTCCCTATATGGTAGGCATTGTCGATTTTTTATTTTTTTATTTGATACCTCTGAGATTAGGCCCCGTGGTATTAAATTTCTTTAGGAGTCATTTGATTGAGTTAGGGTGATTCAGTTTTTGGTGAGAGCAGCTCAGAGTAGTCGGAAGGCTTATGTAAATTGTTGTATTTGTGCCTTGGGATTTAGAGTTAAGGAACATGTATTTCTTTTAGTATTGCCCATGAAGGGTGAGATGTGATTCGGGAGGAAGCACAAGCTCAACCATAGATATATTGGACTTCCAGAGATCCTTCACACAGTTTGAGAGGTGTCTTTCCTTGTCCCTAGATTTTTCCAATATTCATCCATTTTTTCATATTTATTTTCTACAACATTACATTCTCAATATGTCTCTTGTGCTTCCATAGGATTCAGTTCAGTTGGATGAGAGGTTAACCTTCATGGAGGAGTAAGTTCTCATGGTAGGAATGGGTGTCCGTATGTGGTAATTGATGGAGATTCCAGGATTTAAGGTTCAGTGTAGACACCACCCAATAGAGAAGGCTACTTGGGATATTTAGAGTGAGATGCGGCCTAATATCCTAACGTTTTTAAGCCTTTAGATACGTCATAATCCTTTACTTTCATGGACAAAACTTTCTTAGAAGTACATATTGTATTGAACTTCTAGGTTATTTTCTGTATTTCCACAAATTTTTGTCATTTAGAGCTTTTCGATAGCTTCCCCAAATCATTTCTGACTAGCTATCAGGTAATTTGTTTGGCTTATAGAGACAATATCTTATTTTGAAGTATTCCTTGGTAAGATTAGCTATTGGGTGAAAACATTAGGTAAATGACCTTGTATACCAATTCTGCCAATTCCATTAGCTTCGAAATGTCAAATTTAGGCTAAAGGGACCTTTGGTTTAGGTCCCACGACATTTGAACACATTTTAGGCCATTTGTCAAAGCATGTAAAATGGGGATTGGGTGTGGTGCCCATTATTCATTAAAACAACCTTATATGGAAATTTTAACTATGACTAAGTCTGGAATGTCGAATTTGATAGGGTTGTATAGTTCATTAGCGTTCATCGGATTTCAAATAAATCCAAATAGGTTGGTGTAAACTTGGTACTTTTTTCCAAGTTTTAATTGATGCACACACCTAGTGCGTCCGTTAAAGCAGACATTTGGCCACTTTAGTGTCTAGCCAATATCTTTAGAAGACATGGCTTGCCCAATCGAGACACTTTAGCGGTGGTCTATCTATTATGGTGGATGCCACTTTAGCAGCAACCTGTCCATGTTGAAAACTTAGGGGGTTGCACCATATAAAGAGGGACCAGGGTCCTCCAAATTAGTCTCGAGCAAGTAAAATAGTAAATGAACAAGGAACACAAAGCAGTGCTGGAAATGTACAAAACATAGGATTTAACGTGGAAACCTCCTTGCTCAAGGGAGGAAAAACCACTGCTTTCCCCCACAAGCTCTAAAAAGTTCACTATAATCAATCTATTAATTATAGACTCAAACTTTAACCTAAATCTACGCTCCTCCTACTTGTAGTAAATCTATCTTGACAACTCTTCCAAGATACCCTCAACACTGATTAGTTTAACCTTAGGTAACTCTACCTCAGCTCAATCAAGAAGGCAAACAAAACATTACACTTATAACATGAGTAGTTCTGTTACACTTTAGGACTCGACTTAAGAACACTCATTCTTTTAGTACATACAAATAAGAACTGGAGATATACTTGAGAAATGAAGTTGGATTGAGTTTCTGGATCTCTCGATTTCTTCAATTCTGATTTTTGTAAAAACTACTTCATTGAGAAGAATTCTTTTATTTTATAGTGGACTGATGATTAGGGTTAAAATTCACTTGGACCAAATGTCGAAAATACTACAAGCTGCACCTATGCAGTTTGTCACACTATATGACAAAATATTTGCAGGAGTGCACCAGCTGTGCTTTAAGCCTTTAAGATCTAGGGACCTGGTCCCTTGTTGTTAGCTGCTCATCATTAAAACAAGATATAGCAATTTTCTCCCTTTTATGATGATTAAAAACTAACCATAGAGTTTTGAGCATCTGTATTCATTTATCACATTGAATTAGAGTGATTACTACTACGGAATATGAATGTTACCCCTATCATTCAATCATCATGCTTCCATCATCATGCAACTTAGGGACCTGGTTCCTTGTTGTTAATTGATGTTTAAAATTTCATTTATGTTTGCCTTCATATGATCTAATTAGAACAAACCCCTGTCACTTTGCCTTTGTACCATCTAATTGCTTTCCATCATCATGCACTTTCCCATGTCACTTTGCCTTCATACCATCTAATTAACATATCATATAGTTCCCCCTAACAATATACCATACTTATATTCCATTCAATCATTGACACACCTGTACCTGGGTTCTTGGTCCCCTTCACATGAAATCAATATTACCTATTTTCGAATCATAGAAAAGTGAAAATAGTAAACCTAGAGTAAAATAAGCACAAGTTAGTTAACTCATGGCCATTGGGGCAACATTAATATGAAGAACATCTTTAATAGAAAGAGGAAATATATGCAACACACAAACAAAGATTCATTCATATGAAGAGGATAAGTATCATTGTAGTGCATAGTATAAATGTTCCGGAGAAAAACCCACCGAAATCAAGAAAGGTAAAATGGGGGAGGAACTTGGAATGATGGTTTGAAAGAGTAGAGCCAGGTTATTGTTTTCTGTACAATGACAGTGCAACCATTACTTTGTTAAATGCCTTATCTCTGATTCAAGATGAGAAACTAATCTATCAAAGTGGAGACATTTTTCTTTAGGGCAACATCTCAATTTTAAGCTCATCAATGACACTTGGACCCTCAATAGTTAAATAGTGAATTGTCATATTCATTTTGCTGATCTCTACATTCTTAACAGATATATTGAGTTGTAACTCCTCTATATCTTTGCTGAACTCCCTTTGGCAGTTGGTTCTTGATTTAATCTTCACACACTCCATTTTGACCAGTGTCTTCAGACCAAGCATTTGCAATACATTTCCTGGAGTTCCATCCTAGTAGACAATACCAAAGTAATCAAACACTTTATTTAACTAGTAACAAATAAGGCATGTTATGTTTGCCATTTTTTCCTAAGAACCACTTTGTCTTTGTGTTCAATCATCAATGCGAGTGAGCTAATGAACTCAAAAATGCTAATACATTCCATAATATACAAATTAGTAGCTGAAGGAATGTTCTTTCTTTGTGATCTGGGAAAAACAACTTTGTTTACAAAATCAAAGACAAATTGCAACTCACTCTTGAGTGATTTCCTATTCACTGCATCCACTGATTTACCTTCAACCTTTGATGAATTTGCAAAAAAATCTATTGGTGGTTGTTGCCTTGAGTCAAACCTCACACCACAGATAGGAACATCAAAAATTTTCCCAAGTAATGCAACATCAATATTCAACTTCTTCCCATGAACTACGACAATCCTCTTTATTTTGTCTTCAGAAAAATCCAATGTAGAATAGAATTCCCTGACTACCTCATCAAAGACTATGGGAATAGCTCCTTCCATAAGATGCATCCAGCCTTGATGTATTACCACTTCACTTATTCCAACATACTCGGTTCTGTTAACATACTTGAGTCAAAGATTATTCCTATTAATACCTTTTGATTTCTGAAGAACCTCTTTCTCACTTCTTTAGACACAACCTTACTTTTCTCCCAATTTATACTTCAAGTATAAGTGATCACAGATTCCCTAACAACCATATCCCTCTATTTCATATCAGGTCCCTCAAGAATCTCATTCTTTTTAATAAAAATTTTAGACTTTTCTCTAGAATATCTCAATATTTTACTAACATTTTTGTTTTAAAGAGAAAATATACCCTTTCATGGGCTATTTAATAGCAAGATGATATTTTCAAAAACCCAGCCATTATCCATCAATGTATTATCAGAAAAGTTTTGAGGGTTCTTGAATTATTCTTCATCAACTATTTCAGTGAAGAAGGGGTTTGTCTTTGGAATAGTAGGTGACGAAGGGTGTTTTTTATGATAATTTGAGAAAGGACTTTTTTTAATACTAACCTCAGTTTCCTTTAGAAGATATGAAAATGAGGAATTTGTATCCATTTATAGATTCTTTCCACAAGAGAGATTTTTGTGATTGGACTTTTCTTTTTGATAATAGAAGGAATGAGTATGACTAGATATAAAGGAAAAAGTAAGAATAGGAAAGGCTTTTTTGAAAGAATTGGATGTGATCAATTCCAAATCAGGGGTGACTCATCCTTTTCTTCTTAGAATGAGATAATTTTTATACACAGGAAGAGAGAGAGAGGATGTGTCTTTTTCTATTAGAAGCAAAAAAATACACATTCGTGATACTAACCTGTGACATGGGACTAGGTCCCTCTCTTTCTTTGAATAAATCCTCGACTTTATGAGTACCACATTTTCCACCTCCAAAGTTGTTCCCATACGTGTATACCTTTAAAGGTATGATATTGAGTGAAACTAATATCCAAAAATTTTACCAAGGATACCTGTATGCTAAAATTAGCCAATTTTGAGGAGAGAAACTTTATTCATCTAGTAGGTCAGGTTAATTTGATCAATCCCATCCTTAGCTTGTTAGGTTCAAAATACCACTTTATACCAAAATTTGTTCTGAAAGAAGGTCTGAGGACAAGGTCCCAAACTTTTCATTCTTCAAATATCCAAGGATCCTTCTAAATTACTTTGAACTAGCTAGCATCTTTTAGAGTCCTTTTCACCCCTTTTAGATCACTTTTGGAATAGAAATGCTGAAAACTAAGGAAATTCTGACCTAGGTTCTTATTTGCACTCTTGTCTCCAATTTTGAAGATAGAATGTACAAGGGTATGAGAAGATATGTGCTTCTAGTATGACCTTCTGAGATGAATTCCACTGGAACCAGGTCCCTGTAAAATATTGCCCAGACACTTCTTGAAGTTCTTCTACTAAGATCTTAGATCACCATCACTGTCATAACTCCCCTCTATACCAAATTTTTATTTGACCCTTATCTTCATCAATATCATCTCTTTGACCAGAGATCAGATCTTCATAAACTAAATTTTCACCAAAACCTGGATTTACCATTTGTTCCACCTCTAATTGGGACTTGTTACCCATAATGATTGGTCTTAGTGGACCGTGTGCATGATGTCACACTATCGGTGGATGTAATAGTCATCCCATGTGATACTTCCCTGGCCGTGCGACGACATTCACTGGGGACCTTTTAGTAGGGAGAGCTGAAGCCATTTCGCTCGTGGGTAGTTTAGGACAACCAAGCTACACAACCCAAGTAAATATTTTAAAGGCATGCTAAACCCAGTCCCCTTTCTCGGTACTTATATATATATGTAGTTATATGCATTGGATGATTTTACTTGGTTTTATAACTGGAATTATTTTATCCTTATCCTAAGATTCATTCTAGTGGTCACTCGCTAACCCATCTACTATCGGTTGTATATCCACACTATGCAGGATTGACTGTTCGATTCCTCCTACATAGTGATTGACTTGGGGATAACATTTGTAATAAGTGGTGAGCTTTTATCCTATTAGAAGGCATCATTTAATGTTATAGATATTGTTAGACATTTTGACTTTATTTTAAATATTGGCTTTTTCCATGGTTGGGGGCATGTCTCAACCGGATTTATTTACACTTTTGGATAAAGGATTTGTGGTACTATTGGGGGTTGTTAAGGGCGGGATCGGTATTAGTGTCAGCCTTGCCATTAGAATAAGATGGGAGGCTGGCATCGGCAGACATGATTTCTCACTGTTCTATCATATTATATTTTAGGATTAATTATTATATTATGTTTTGGTATTCTCTTTTGTTAAGGTCTATTTTATGTCCTATGGTTTGGTTGGTACGGTTGGACTCGGATGGGACAGTCACTGTTGTGACCCTATACTAGAGTATTCATGAGAGTATTTACACTATATTGTTATACGCTCTATTCAGCCCATCTAAGGTTGGATATAGGTGGTTGGATTGGGTAACAGGGGGCGGTCCCCAATCCTGGTTGGACTTTGGATGCCCATTGAGACAAGCACCAAGGATAGTTTATGTCACATCAATATGAACTAATGCAAGTTAATTAAATCTTCAACTTGTAGATGTACATTTTGATTGAATAATAACGTATCATTCTAGATGTAAGCAACTTATTCATTTGATTTACCTTATAAGAAGAATAAAAGGTAATCTTAAAGGTTCTTTCATTGATGAGTAGATATTTGGGAAAACTGAATGGCTTCCATAGGAGAAGCTATCAATACAAATTGTGACGTGAAATTTTGCAATGTTTGAAGTTGTTCCACTTGGGTGAAATTCAACGTCATTGATCACTCCAACCTACAGCAAGAAGATCACTATGATAATCAGTGCAATCACTCAACTGGCTAAGTTACAAACATAGAAATAGAACACACGTTAACATATATTGAACATCTATGAAATAATTCAGGAAATTTTGTGGTAAACTTAAATGATCAATACCTGAAACGATAGATAGCAAACTAAGATTTCTAAGCGAAATAGTTGGAAGTATGACAAGGGTAGAAATGATCGCACACATTTGATAAGAATATAGATTAATTCCACTGAACTCCATGTGACTATTTTGCAATAGAACACTAAGATTAGCACTCATTATAATTAAATACTCTATGCAAGAGGACTACGAAGAAAAAGACTGTTGCAAGTTATAGGCAACATACAATTGTACTAGAATGAAGTAGAGAGTGAGAATTAGACACTTACATATAGTTTCGCATACAAGGCTATCGAAAGTTAATGAAAACCAAATATTCGTAACTATACTCAAATCTTTTTCTACAAATTGAAAAAAGCATTAGTATATATGTCGTCAATAATATCACATACTCACAACTATAAATATTTGACCAAGCAATCCAAAGGTAGCATGTTCGATATCTAATAGGAATCAATACCATGAGAACTTTCTAAACATTTTTTCAAAAGAGTTCCAGTAAAAAAAGTATTGACTTCGAAAAGAAGCGGCAGGAAAAGACTACACAGTCCCCCTTCTTTGAGTGAATAAGGAAATGAGAGGATTCTAATGCCACAGAAAGTGTTTATGGCTACATTGTAAAATCAGTGCACATTAAAACAAACAACTTAATAGAGTTGGTAGTTTTAAGTACTTGAAATAGATTTGGCAAGGGGAAAAAAGCAGAACATTAGCCAGTTACTAATCAATTGATATTTCCATAAATAATTAGACTTTCTGGAGAAAAATTAATAAAATTTTAGAAATTAGTACATATAGAACTACAACACATGACAAATATAGATCCAGGATGTACAAATACCTAAATTACTATGCACGCCTCTTGGGTATAGATTTTCTGCTCCACCTATCTGGCATACCTAACTATCTCAATCAATAATAAAAGTAATGGAATTACAGGTAAATAGTTGTTTCTCAATCCCAGTAAGACTATAAAGAACTTCAATTATGCCCCTTGATCAGAAAAAAAAGGAACTACAAAGAAAACTCATTATCAGAGAAAGCAATAAAATAAAGAACGACCCAACTAACTAAGTACAGAAACATTCAAGAACAAAGAGAATAGTAAAAAATCAAGACTAGTTCTTTAGCCTATCTCCACCTTTTTGGTTCACTACCCTATTTCAACAAATAAAATAGATGATCAATATAATAAATCACGTGCAAATGGTTGTTTCTTGAGTCACAAATTATCAACTAGAGACCCATTTCAGGAATAAAGAGTCACCCCAAAACAATGAAAAAGGAATTCTCAAGATTACCTTTTTAAGTCAACAGATAATAAAAAATAACCTCAACAACTCGAGTACAATTTTTATAAAATTATGAATCAGTAATTATAAGGAGAAAATGGAATCAAAGCATGAAAATTATGAAGACTTGAAGGCAAATGAGAAGAGAGAAAAGTATGAAAAATATTCGTTCGATCTCTAAATTTAAAACTCAAACATCATCTATTATGACTCTCAGAACTCGGTGTAAAAGGAATTCGAACCAAGAATGAAGTTGGTGCGCTTCTTGAGAACTCACTTTTGCACTCGATGGCTGATGTTGTGTTGTACGATTCTTTATGATTTGATACTTTATGGCGGAACATTTTTTTCAAATGAAGGAATTTGATGCTTTGTGATAAACCATGGTTGTGTGTGCCTCTTGAGAATGAAGGGTCTAATATGGATGTCCTATGATAAACCCCAGTTGTGCAACACATTTTAGATGAATTTTTTATTTTTTATTTTTTATTGTATTTAGAAATTGGAAGGAATAAAATATATTGGAGGGAATTAAGTATTTTTGTGTTAAAAAAATTAGACGGAATTAAGTTTTTTTTTTTGTTAAAAATATTGGAAGGACTATCATATTTTGATTTAAATTTTATAAAATTTATAAGTCAACACTTATATTGTAAAAGTGTAACCATATTTGTAAAAGGAGTTTCCAATTATATAATGATATGACAACACTTATAAAATATAATCTATAGAATTAAAGAGAATGCTTTACAAGCGTTGTCAAAATTATTGTGGCTTAAAGTTAAAATTTAAGGCTATATTTTAAAAGCGTGCACAAAACTATTTTAGGAAAAACTTTATAATGTTGTACAAATTTAGTGTGGCTTTAGGCAAAAAATATTGTAGTGGAGGTGACTTGAAACCTTTAAAGATGGAGGAGATGAGGTTGAGAAAGAAAGATGGAGAAGATCCGATAAGAAAAAGAAGGGGAGAAGAAAGAATAAATAAGACAAATGGACCTCAGAGATAAGATATTCTAGAGGGTGGTGTGATACTTCCTACCACCGAGGTTGGTGTGATGGTTATAGGGGGTAAAAATATTGCCATTTATACTTGGAGTGCATCCTATACCACTAGTTCCGACTTGTCTATGAGTCCACCTTCCATAGCCGAGATCGTTAGAGCAGTAGAGAAGATTGGGGTAAACGAGGCTACCAGAGCAGTGGAGTAGGTTAGGGACAAACATATATCCCTATGAGATCAGAGTCCCACCAATTCTTAGAGTGTCACAGGTATGTCCCTTACCCTTGTTTTACATTTCTAGATTTCACGCAATGGGGACATTACATGATTTCTAAGTTGGGGTAGAATGTACCATAATCAAGGATTTATTTCCAAGTTTCTTTTCTTTCAGCTACACTACTATTATTAGAACCAGTATGTTTAGGTGTTTTATTATTTTATTGTTGATTTGTTTTGTGTTTGTGTTATGTGTCTTAGAGTAATTTAAGAAAAATAGGTGCAATCAAGTTTAAGAAAGCATTCAAACATGTTTTTCAATCTATTTAAAATGATAGCCCACCTAATTTATTTTGTATTGGAGTGTTTGCATGTACTACATTATAACCAAATTTAGGATCTAGACATGGAATTAGAATTGTTAATATGATAACCTATTAGACCTCGAATGAACTAAATAAGGTAGTAACTTAGAAAAAATCCCTGAGGCATGAGTGAGTAAGGTTTCTACCTAGTCGGTGCGTATGTGTTCTAGAACTTGCCTGGTTGGTCTCACTAAAAGTTATAGGATAGGACGCTAGGAAAGGATCATAGGACGTGTTTGAAAGAGTCCACTATAGCCTAAATAACCTACCAGATGATCATTTTTACCATGAACCCAAATTTCGAGCATAAAGAGACATTTTATTTGAACTACTTGATTTACCTTCTGATGTCATTACAATTAACGTTCTTTATCCCTAATCCCTCTTTGGACTCTATGTACCTCAACTTAGAGAAATCGTCTATGTTAAGTATGGCTATTGTATAGGGGTGCGCACAAACTGGGTTTGACAAATTTGTAGTAAAAGGAAAAAGAATTTGAGTTCTGAAGAAAATAAAAAAAGAAGAAAGAGAAAAATATTAAAAAAAAGATGTAGTGAACATTAAACTACGCTCGGGGTCCAAAAAGAAATAAAATGTGTGAAAAGGGGAGAAAATTAAGGTAAATTAGGAAAGTGGAGCCAAATATATTATAGTGCTAAGGAGGAATAAGGCATTGTAACCAAATTTACCATACCTATCCCCAAGTATACATTTTAAGACTAGAAAGGATCTATAGTGATCCTAATTCTACTATTCGGAAGCTGAAGTGAAGAAAATAAGCATGCTTATGGTATCAAATGCACACAAACTTACTTAAATGAGAGAGTGAGAGATTTGATTCAGTCCCAACACTATATTCCATTGCATATACTGAGTGACCGGGACTTCTTTGATGTGAGGGCACAGGGTTGTAGTCTAGTTATTGCTTGTCTTGGGTTGTGTATTGGTCAATAGGTTAGGTTGACTATTCATAATGTTATTCCATGTCCTCATATCATTGTGTTAGATATACTTGTGTAGCAAATACACAACATTGGTGGATTATGATAAGAATGGAGGGTGTTTAATCCATTTATGTGGGTTCGATGTATGGAAAACTAATTTTGTAAGAATGACTGCCATAGTGATCTTGATTTTGGTCCAAGTTAAGTTTATTTTTGAGTTTAGTGTAGTATTTATGAGGACATGCGAAAAATAAATGTTGAGAGTGTTGATGTGTCATGAGCTTATGACACTTAAAATACTTAATACAAGGAGTATTTAATAGTATAAGGGCATGTTTTTATGGATTTAATGTGTGTTCTAATTTTCACAAGACTTAGGGACTTGGAGAAGAAAATTTGCTTAAAATAGACTAAAAAGGGCATCATACAAAAGGAATGAAAACCGTGGGATCTAACCATGTTCCTTATAAGGAAATAATGCCTTGAATCAGAGAGTGGCCCCATGAGTTATTCAGACGAAAGCCTTCATGACTATACCAAAAGTCCATAATTGTACCTTTGCTATTATGGGAAAAAGTCTTAAGAACAAGGTTTCAGAACCTAAGTGCGAGATGATCAAACACGAACAAGCCACGACCGTACTTTGATTATACCATGACATCATTGGATGAAGGACAAGATAAGAAGGTGGCAGAAGTTTAAGCTACAGGATATCCGATGACAGCTTACCATAATGATACTTTCATTCCACAGAGTTGTACTGAGCACCATTCCTTCGAGTCCTAAAAGCTGACAAGTCCAAGTAAAAACCATGGAAGCAAAAGGGTGATCATGGGTCCTCATCATGATCATAACTTCTTCTAGTTTTAGGCCACCAACATTGCTTTCCTATTTTGTTTAGTATTAAGTTTTTTTATCTGTAAATACTCTTATATAATAATTTTTATGTGTTACGCACTATTCATATTGGATTTTATTATTTTGTGAAGTTCTATGGCATATTCTTGGAATTTTACAAACAACATTCCTAGGGTTTTCATTAAAGTTCGGATTTTGGAGTTTATTTCTTATTGTAAGTTCATGAAATTGCTTTCATATATGAATTATTGTTGTGTTGTTGTAATTATGAGTAGATAAACACCACAACTAGGGTTGTGGTAACCATGATGAATTAACAAAATAGGTTAAGTGTGAGGCAAATCAAGAATGGTGCGCTTGTATGTATTAGTATTCCCTTCAATATAATTGTCTTTCTTGTGGATGCATACATTAGGAACTTGATTATATACTAAACTTGTGTGGGGGATAGGTATATATTAGGAAAAGGAAAAAAAAATAGATATTGAAGCTATCAATCAACATCTATTAACTAGAGCCATAACAAGGATAGTTCATCTGAGATCAAGAACAAGGGTTTGTAGTGCGACATAACGAGTTTGGGAGAAAATGAATGAAATTTACCTAAACAAGGTCAAAACATCTTTAGATGAACCTACCTTAGTCAATTTTGCATGCAATACAATGGGATAGTTTGCTAGTGTAAGCAACCTGTGGAGTTATGAAATGAACCACCCTACCAATAAATCTGCTTGCAATCACGATACATCTTGGTCACCCCTAGATAGATAGAAGGTCTAGAACAATGGGCCACCTCAAAAATCAATATCACCCATCCACCAACTCTCAGTATGCTAACTCGACCTCAAATAATCAAAACTCCTTTAGAATCAAGAGATGCTTCCCCAGCCTCACCACTCCATACCTTATCTTAAATAACCCTCAAACTCTAATCATTAAATGGTGAGCTTGAATTTGCTAATTCAAGGAATATCTAGCATCAATGAAATTTTGAATCTCGGGAGGAAAAGTTAGTTTAGCCCAATCACGAATCCCTGCTATCTTGGTTGGATAAACCATAATAACATCCATAGTTACCGCATGACACAAAAAAAGATATAACCCAACCAACTATCACACTTAGAAGACTTAGCATACAACTTCTCATCACACGATCTCTAATATTTAATTCTCAAATGCTTAACATGATTGACCTCACTCATAGAATAAAATAAGATGACATCTATAAAAACAATCACAAAGGAGTTAAGATAAGGTCAAAAAACCTAGTTCATCAACTCTATGTAGGTTGTTGGGGCAATGGTCAATCCAAAAGACATAACTGAAAAATCATAATGACTGCAACGAATTTGAAAAGCCATCTTCAAAACACCCAAAGCTCTAATCTTCAACTAATGATACCTGAATCTCAAGTCAATCTTTGAAAATAACAAAGCACCCTGAAGTTGGTTAAAAAGAACATCAGTTCAAGGAAAATGATACCTATTCTTTATTGCATATTTGTTCGACTGCCTATAATAAATACACATGCGCATTAAACCATCCCTCCTTTTTTATGAATAACATATGCGAACCCCAAGGAGATATACTAGGTCTGAAGAACCCCCTTACCTAATGTTTACTGCAACATCTCCTTTAATTCCTTCAATTCTCGGATCCTATAGAAAGGGATAGAAATAGGTTTTGGGACTGGCTCCACATCAAAAAACATTAGTATCATGATTCAGAGGTATGCCAGAAAAATCCATATAAGACACATCCATGAACTCATGAAAAACCCTAGGCAACACTAGTATCATGTATATGAGCTAAATAAGACAAACACACTTTCCCTATGATGCGATGAGTATGCAAAAAGGATGCAAAACTTTTTGGACCTAAATTTAGCGCACCCTTAAAAAATAACCTAGGTACACCATTGTACCCAAGGCCATGGTCTTGGCATACTAGTACAAAATGGCATGATAAGGAGATAACCAATCCATACCCATGATAACATCAAAATAAATCATATCTAGGATAATCAATCCTCTCCAAGTCGCACGACTCACAAATATAACCACACAAGATTGGTACAATTGATCAACCACTAAAGAATCTCCTATAGGATTTAGAAAAATATAAAAGGCATGTCAAGAGGATTACATGCAACCTCAAAACTAGAAAAAAAATATGTAGACACATAGGAGAATGCAGATTCACGGTTAGATGAAATGAAAGCATATCTATAGCAAACTGGATGATACTTATATAAAAAACATCAAAAATCCTTTGCCTCAGGTCTTCCAGAGATAGCACAACACTGAACATATGCTCTCGTAGACTGAGTAACCCTGCGAACGATACCACCATGTGTTCCCTTGCCTTTATCTCTAACACCTCTAGCACCATACTATGTGAGCCACCTATAGCAGTAGATATGAAAGTATGGAAAAGATGAATTTGAGAACCCTCTTGTGTTGATCCATACAGATATTAAAGGTGAATCCCTCACATAAT
Organism: Capsicum baccatum var. pendulum; assembly: GCA_030864225.1. Lineage (NCBI taxonomy): Eukaryota > Viridiplantae > Streptophyta > Magnoliopsida > Solanales > Solanaceae > Capsicum > Capsicum baccatum. Next base: position 258,894,832 of record CM061552.1, read on the forward strand.
GACCAATCTCATGAAAACAAACATTCTATGCTACTACCATTATATTAAAAGGGATAAAAAAAAGTAGAACAATTACCTTGGCCTAATGAGCTGGGACTAGAACGTCACTAACATGCCATTAAGCCTAGCTACATAAATTTGTATAACCTAAATTTTTAACACTTAATCTCTATAAAGAAGCCTAAACCAACCTAAAATTATAACTACAAAAACTTCTAATAGTGAAATCTCTACCTCAAGAGGCATGTCCTCTAAACTCACCCTGATAACAAACCTTTTTGGTGTCTTTATTAGTTTCTTGGATAATAAACTCTTTTAGTTTGGAATGCTTAGTAATCAATGGAAAGAATACCCTAAAATATCATTTGAGTTATAGCCAAGTAATATGTACCATCTAACTATGTCACCAACTTCTAAATCCTTTAATACTAGGTGGAGATGCTAGAAGCTGAATAGGTAGATAAAGTGTGCAAATAAGCCTTATAATCAGCAATAGTCATGGAGACATGCTCCAAGTAATCAAGCTTTTCATGCATCTATTTTCTCAATCTGTACAATTCTAATATCTCAAAGAAGGACTCAGAAAACTAAGTTCAAGTCATTGCAGGTTAACCCAATTCTCACCCCCTTGTTGGGACAAAGTTCGTGTAGCCACACAAACTGGAGAACAATCTTATGCATATGTATGGGGGACTCCAACCTCCCACTCATACACTAAGGTTACTTGGTCACCCAATAAAGTTGTATGATATAGGGACTCAAACCTTTCACCTCATGTATTATGGGAGACTTTTATCTCCCACTCATAGTAACAATGAGGACTTAAAAGTCAGGCCATTTGAACTTCTGTGTAAGCAAATATGGTTTCTAGTGTTGACCCCTTGAGACCTTCACCTTCACAACTCAGCTACACAACCTTCTTTAATGCCCAATTTAAAACCACTATTTCATATATGCAACCATTAAGCCAATTACTTACCAAAGGCACTTAGTTGGTATCATCATACCAACACTACTTTTAAGTATACCATATTCCATTACCATTATCAATCAACCAATAATTTTTTAACTTTGGGACTAAAACCCATTATCTAACAAAGACTTAAATCAATTTAAAGTTTAGGGAATCAATCCTTTTTTAGGTAAGTAAACCACCAAGGTTACCATTTCAATCCTTATATGTCCAACACAGCCTTCACAAAACTACTTATCAACCATTCATAATTATTAGGGCAATAGTTAGTTCAAAACATCATTTATCATGCGACTAGTTTATTCTCTTAGGCATTTTCACAAACACTTTGAGAGCATATCATTACCATGACCAATACCAAAGTAAAAACATGAAGTTCAACGTTACCCATGACCCATTTGTTAAATAACAATTACCAACATCCCACATGTGCAAACCATCACGAAAAATATGTATAAACATAATTAAATCAAGAGTAAGCAATACTCAAGCATATGCAACAAAACCCTCAATTTTTTTGTTTTCAAAAACACCATTTAAGAACCATAATAACACTATAAAACATATGAGATTTATGAACTAACAATGAGGAAAGAGTCACATGCATTATTCAAGGAGAATCACAAAATAAACTTGACTTTTGAGCCTTTAGATGAACACCTTTAAAAAACCCTAACCCCAATTTTCTTGATAGAGATTTGAGAGGATTTTGATATGTTTTGATCATTCAAAGTATGTTATGAGAGGCCACAATATGTTTTAATATGTTTGGACTTGAGGGTTTTAGGGTGGGAAATGTCCAAAATGTCTTCATCTTAAAAGCTAAAAACATGTGCATAGAGGGATACGACCAACCTACCCTGTGATGCCCCATAGTTTTTTGGACTTGATATCACTTCTTAGGATGCTCGTAAGGTCAATGTTCTGATAATTTTTATAAGTGTCAAAAGGAATTAGTCACATTTTGAACTCCTAACCTCTGATGATTATATTTAAGACCTTTCCAACCTTGGAAGGTTAATTTTTAAGTTATTTCATGTTCACGGAAATAAAAGGGATGTGCCGGGAAAGTTTTGGATTTTTTGAACAAAAATAAAGGTATGTTTGGACATTGGAAATAGTGAAGCAAAGTGAAATCAGTGTACTGCATCAATGGTCGTGTTGATGAAGCAGTGAACTGACGTGATACAGATGCATAGCGCCGGTTGGCGTGTCCGTGCCCAATTTGCAAATTCTTTTATGTAAAATAGCCTTAGGAAGGGTAATTTAGTATTTTTCCTTACATCATAACACGAGATTAAAAGGTTTTTAGGGATAAATATATCAGAAAATGACTCATATTCTCTCAACACAAACCCTAACTTCCCTCGCATAGATCAAGAACTCTTCTTCTAAGTTAAGATCTTCAAGAAAGGTGTTAAGGATAAGGGTCCGCTCGATGAAACTAATAATATAAGGTATGTGGGACTTCTGTAAAAACCTGGGACATAAGTTTAAATATTTTGTCTTGATTAAAGATCCCTAATTTTAATTTATAATAAAGTATATAATTTGATTTTGGAAGATTGTACATCATGGGACTATTTTGACGAAAATATATGTTGATTTAAATTATGTTTTATGTAAATTGAATTATAGCTATATATATATATATGATTTTGTGCATATTTGTAAGATTAATTGAGAGCACGAGTTTAAATTCCCTCTCTTACTGTGAACTAAAGTTTACATTATTCGGTGTGAATGATTTTAAATGCATGTTTTGGGATTTGAAAGTGATCTTCTCAAATATCATGGTGTTTTACATGTTTTATATATGATGAGAGAGAGTTTCTCGCTATAATGACATTCTTTCTTTAAAAGAGAAAGAATTGCATGTGATTGATTAAATTGACATGATCATCACATTGTTTTGAAAATTGCTAAGAGAGGGTAAATGCCCAAATATTCTTGATATTTCAAAGTGATCAATATATTGTAATGTTATTAAATTTTGGTTGGTCATGTGTATGTTTTAAATATAATGGGTTGTGAATTTGATATGATTTGGACTTGCAAGTCAGGGTATGACGATACTCGGTTATACTATGCCCTTAACAGAATAAATGATGAATGTTTTGAATACATGATGAATGGATTTAAGGAACTAAAATTAGTCTTAAAGAGAGGTAGATGGTTACCCAAAGAAGGCATTTGAGTGTAAGGGCTCATCGTCAAAATAATTGAATTTGTCGATTCGGGTGACATGATTGGCTAAAGCCAACGTGTACTTGTCCTTGAGACACTGGTATACTAGAATAGAAATTAGGATCCCAATCCTTTCGGTATACTTTGATTGGGGGCTTGGCCTCTGAGTTAAGGGTGGATTCCATATAGCCCTTGGGATCGTAGAAATATAGGGCGTACCATCTATCTCAGAATTAAGATAAATAGTGAGTCATTCTTTCAAAGAAGTGACTTGGATTTCGTTAAAGTATGACCATGTATTTTACTTACACATTATGATTATTGTATTTTGATATCTCTCATATATTTTTCATAAAAACATGTTATTTTAAGTTGTTTCACATACCAGTCTGAGGCTCAGTCTAGGGTTCCTACTAAGTCATAGATTTTTTTTAAATAGAAGTGAAGTGTACAGTTGGTGAGCCTTCTCTATTTCAGAAGGCATATTTCATTTCATCCATACGTTATTTATTTTGATTTAGGTCTACTGGGGGCCTTGTCAAAGTTTTAGATAGTTTATCTATTTTTGTATGAAATAGAGATTTTGCAGACTGATATAGATGTTGTCTAACTGTTGAAAGAATTTCTTCATATTGTTATGTTGGATTCATAGTTTTACCATGGTTCCATAATGTCATTTATTTTTGCATTTTTTCTTTACATATGAATGGTGTATAATTCCGAGTTAGACGGTCTCTCGGGCCTTCATAGTTGATAAGCCCATCACGGCCAGGGCCCATTTTGGGTCATAAAAAACTTTGTATCAAAGAACAGTTCATGATCCCAGGGTGTCTCCCATACTTATAAGAAGGAGGCTACTAAGCATCTAGGAATATTTCCCTTCTTTTTTATTTAGTTCATATTGTAGAATCTGATTGTTCCCTAATAAATGGTCTCATATTTTTCAAAAAGTCTATCATGCCTCCACGCCTCTCTAATGATTAGAATGCCCAGACAGAAGATGTCCATTCTACTCATGGAATGAGGACACACAATCGGGCTCACTCTCTTGATTTTGTTGCTACTCCTTAAGTCCCTTCTATTCAGACCAGTCCTCCTAGGGCACCTAGGGCTCCTCGGTCTGGGACAAATCACACCCAACCTCCCCATAGAGAGGTACCAAATGCTAAGTTCAGGCAGTCGATTTATATAATTGCACAGTTGGTAGCTTCACAGGATCGACGGTTGGAGGCTATTAGATCTGCATTTGTCACATTTGAGGTTACACGGATGGGTCATTTCATGAGAATGAACCCACCTAATTCTACTAGTACAAAGGTGGAGGAGGATCCATAAGAGTTCGTAGACGAAATGGAGAAAATCTTTTGAGTGATGCATGTGGGTGAAGTATAAGGGGTGGAATTAGCAGCTTATTAATTGAAAGAGGTAGAAAATCGGTGGTAAATTGAGTGGGACGATTCGAGGGGTAAGAATACTGAGACTTCTATGTGGGGAAAATTTATTAAAGCCTTCTGATGATAGGCGAATTTACACGCCTATATCAATATATTTTGCCCATATTTTAGCCTAGTTTTGACAACAAACTATATATTTCATGCACTTTTAGTCCTTTTTCCTATAAATGAGCTAACGAACATGATTAGTAAAGTTTCAGGTATAAATGATGCAGAATTCAGCATTTTATGGCTTACTTGACGCAAAAGAAAGCTCACGAAGGAAGGAAAGGGAGTTTGGGGACCTGGACCAAAACTGCTGCATGGAAAATCTGTCCCGGGCTAAAACAACATTTCTGAAGACTTTTGGCACTTATAGACACATAGCTGGATTTGGACAATGATACATTAACCTAGTACAATTGGTTTATGTATTTCATTAGTTTATTTGGATTATGATAATGTTACATTAACCTAGTACACTTGGATTAAGTATTCCATTAGCCTAGTAGGATTTGGTTATTTATTTCATTAGCCTAGTAGGATTTGGTTATTTGTTTCATTAGCGTAGTAGGAGTAGGATATGGGTATTATAAATACCCTATCATGCTAGAGATTTTTAGACATTCCTCCCTTAGTGGAGAGAATTCATCCCTCACCACAATACATTCTTCCATCCCTCTCTTCTTCCACCACAACAATTCTACAACTCTTCTAATCTTTCCATTAATTCTATTTTTCTTCTTCTATTCATCTATTCAATTCTTAATTTCTGCAACAAGAGAAACGTTACTTGCTAAGGAATCACGCCTCACGCCTATCACTTGATCTACACGCCATTACTCAATATTTTGATATAATAACAATGTCAATCGTGATCTCCTTCGCATTCATGGGTAACTAAACCTCTCTGTTGAGGTTATGGAAGCTGAATGAGATACTATCTATTGCTGTGAGTTTGTGAGTTCGTGACACGTATATTGCTTATATCATTATTCTCTTCATCTTAATCTATATTCTTTGCGGTTGCACACGCAAGAATACGCTAGTCTAACATTTAACTTGTTCGAGAGAAAGGTTATTTGTCTGGAAAAGAGATAATGTCAAGGTAGTAGGACACCCTTTCCTATTAAAAAGCTAGTGCCATAACTGGACTAACCTCTTGGAGAATTCGTACCGTTAGACACGCTTTAAGCTCGAGAGAGTTAAAGTGAAATAGTCCTTGTTGATGTCGAGAGACGCTTGGATTTACCATAGAATACAATTCTCTATAAGCACATGCATGTCACAATTCTACACACTCATAAGCAATAGAGACGTATACCTCAGAAGGTGGACATAATACCAATGATTCAATTCTCATTGTTTAAAACTTACGTAACAATCTTTCTCTCTTTACTTTGCTATTTTTAGCTTTTACTTTATTGTTTTCGTTACACATTACAATCCCCCCTTTTTACGAGACTTGCACCAAAAGTTTAGTAATTTTGCTTACTTGTTGGCCAAGCTATTCCCTGTGGGATCGACACCCAACCCAGGTTGGGTTCTATATTTGCTAAAGACCGCTTTACACTCCTGCGAGAGCTGTAGATTGAGCATTATCAAAAATTGGCGCCGTTGCCGGGGAATACGAGTGTCAATCAAGTTCGTGATAATTACTAGACCCTTTGGTCAAACATTCTCGTACTTTTACTTTTAGTTTTTGTTTTTGTTTCTTGCAGGTTTTTACTTTAGTGCATGCCGCATACTAGAAGTTCCGGTCAACTTTTATTACCAATCAATCCTGAACCACAACGAATTAGAAGAATGGAAGCATAAGCTTAAATCGACAGGATGGCTGCTCAACACGAGCAACCAAGATTAGCTGCCCTTGCTGCTGCTCAAGTCCAGCAACAAACCCTAACGATGAGGATTTAGGTAACGACGAGTTAATACACCCAAGGCATGTCGCTGAAACTGCAACACCTGCCAACTGAAGAGGTCGACAAGCTCGGTTTAGGTATGATCGCCAACCTTTGCAGCCAGCTTTCGATCCGAATATGCATCTCATCAACTTTATTTCTACATGCAAGTCCTTTGACAATCCTGGTGTTGGTCAGAATGCTATTCAATTATGTCTATTTCCATTGTCTTTGTCTGGGGAGGCAACACTATGGTTGAATGGGCTGACACTTGATTCAATTACAAATTGGAGGTAATTGAGAGACGCTTTCCTAGAAAGATTCTTTCCTCCATCCAAAAGGGCTCAATTGAGAGATGAAATCAGCAAATTTCTTCAGCTTCCCTCTGAAGCTCTTCATGAAACATGGGAGAGGTTCAAGACAAAGCTAGCGAGATGCCCAAACCATCACATGACTAATGTTCACCTCATGGAGATCTTGTATAGAGCCTTGAATTCAATAACTAAACCAGTGGTGGACAACGCAGCTGGAGGTTCTTTCATGGACCTCACCTTTGGTCAAGCAAGCAATATGCTAGATCGTATGACGAAACAAAGTAGAGCTTGGCATACCAGGGATTCTGAGGTAGCAAGCCCCACTTTATCTATTGGCATGACTGCAGATCAACGAAGAAGAGAAGAAGAACGTGATCAAGATATGGCGCACATGAAAACCCAAGTGGATCTTCTTACAAAGCATTTATTAGGGAAGACTGAAAAAGTGAAAGCGATTGCGTCAAAAGGAAGAGACGAATTTGATTCAGAAGAGGAGGCCAACTACTTGAAGAATCATGGGGGTTTCCGAGGGAATACCCAAGGAAACCAAGGTCGGAACTATTATGATAAATCTAGAAACAAAGACCAAGGTAGTTGGAGGAACAAGAATGAAAAGAGTGGTTTGTACGTTCCCCCTGGCAGACGTGATACCACCATATCTAATTCTGGAAGTATGGAAGACATGATGGCTAAATTATTGAAAGGAGTGGAAGCAACGAGCGCGGGAGTTACGGAGGTAATTAATGATTTGTCCGCCATGAAACAATTAGTAGATTCACATTCCACTTCAATTAGACAACTAGAGCAGCAATTCAATCAACTTTCAGCAGCACTCAACCAAAGAAAGGCCGGCACTTTACCTAGCGATACTGTACAAAACCCAAGGAATGATGGGTCATGCATGGCCATCACTACCAGAAGTCGTAAGGTGCTGGAAGCTCCAGAAAAAGAAAAGCAAGTGATTGATGAAGTTGCGGACATGGATGACAACGTAAAAGGAGAAGATGTCGCAGCTACTACTCCTGATGTCAACAACGCCACATCCAGCACTGTGCAGCCTGAAAAATTGGGAAAACGGAAGCAAGAGGAGAAGAAAACCGTGGAGAGAACACTTCCATACCCACCACCACCTTTTCCCCAAAGATTGAAGAAGGTGGCAGATGATACAAAGATCAGCAAATTCATGACTATGCTCAAGCAGCTGACCATTAATGTTCCATTGGTGGAGGCACTTGAACAAATGCCTGGATATGCGAAGTTTATGAAAGACCTGTTGACAAAGAAGCGGGCATCAAGTTATGAGTTAGCGGATAATGTTCATCATTGTAGTGCAATTGCTATAAGGTCGTTAGTTCAAAAGAAGGCAGATCCTGGAGCTTTCACTATTCCTTGCACAATTGGATCGTTGGATTTTGCCAAGGCATTGTGCGATCTAGGTGCTAGCATCAATTTGATGCCACTATCTATCTATAAGAAGTTGGGGCTAGGTGATCCGACACCAACCAATATGAGGCTCGTGATGGCTGATAGGTCGGTAAAATAACCTGTGGGTATCTTGAATGATGTGTTGGTGAAAGTTTCTTCATTCATCTTTCCTGCAGACTTCATTATTCTGGATTGTAAGGAGTATTCTGAAGTTCCCATAATCTTGGGACGTCCTTTCCTTACAACTGGAAGTGTGCTTATTGACATGAAAGATAATGAGCTTTTGTTTCGAATTAATGACGAAGTGGTACGGTTTGATATATGCAAAGCAATGAAACAGCCCAGTGATATGAATGAGTTATCTATAGCTGATGTTCATCATGAGGATATGAAAGCATCATCTATAGAGAAACAGCCTACTGTTGAGCCATTGTCTGCTGCGCCACTGAATGTTGAGCATGAGGACAATGAAGAACTTATGGGTGATCTAACAGAAACAGAGCCGTATACTCCTAAGCAACCGGAATGTGATATCAAGAATCAACCAACAGCGAAGACTCCCATTGACGAGCCACCAATGCTAGAAATCCAAGAGCTCCCCGATTATCTAAGGTATGTGTTCTTGGAAAGTAGAAATATACTTCCGGAGAGAGCAGATGATTTAAGTGAACAACATGTAGAAGCTCTCATCTCTGCTCTGAAGAGATACAAGAGAGCTATGGGTTGGACTATTGATGATATAATTGGTGACTCTCCGGAGAAACGTAGGAGCCATCTCGAAAAAGATCGCATGACCACAGGTAAGCCTCATTGTCATCTAAATCCTTTTAGAAAATGATCCATCACTTATATCGATGAAGTCTGAGTACTCAAGGTAACTATGTCGAGCCACGACAATAAATAAGGCGCTAGATGGGAGGCAACCCATCGTTTTATTGTTTTATCATTTCATCGTTTTATCGTTTTATCATTTTTATACTTGTTTTGTTTTTGATAAATGAAAAATCCAAAAATAAGAGTCGTTCCACGACCAAAACTAAGGCGCTTGGTGGGAGGCAACCCATCGTACTAATCGTTTTCATTTGTTTTGAGCAAAAATAGGTGCAAGAAGTATTCAACGAGGAGATTGATTTCAATAGACGATTTGGACGCATTGTATGGTAAAGTTGGTAAGTTAGGAATGGTGATGCATAAGGTTATTGATTGAGCATTTCTCACACCAAAATAGGCTTCGAGGAAGGCTAGGCCTTGGTAAAACCAGGCCACGAACGATGCACAACCTATCCTAGAGCCTAAGGTCTCGTAATCTAGTGTTCTATACACTATGCGCCGCCTATTCCTAGGTATGCTTTTGACTATGCGCCGCCTATGCTATGACATTTGGTCTCAGTATCTCATATGCCATAGACTATGCGGCGCATATGTCTACAAATGCCATACTCTATGCGGCGCATAAGTCCCATTATGCTATAGACAATGCGCCGCATATGTCATTGATATGCCGGGCATTATGCGCCGCATATGTGGTATTTTTGTCTCCAAAACCGATTGTAAATGGGTCAAAACCCGACCCATTCTCTTCCTATATAAAGGGGACTTAGTTTTACAACACAACCACACTAAAAATTGACCTAAGGGCGCCGCATATACATCCAAATCCTCTCAAAATTTTCTTCTTTTACTCTTCCAATTCACAAAACCATCTCCACAAGCTTCAAGCAAGTAAGTAGTCTCTTATTCTTCATTTATTTCTCATAAGTACTACGTTGCTATGTCTATTATGAATTGCTAAATCGTATAAGATTGTTGGTGATGTTCATGTGTTTGGATTGTTGATACAAAATCATGTGAGTGAACATGTACGTAGGAAAATCTTGACTTGTTTCCGACTTGAAATTGGTTTTAATAGCATTGTTATACTATTTGCGGAATTACTATGGCTATGAATAGTGCTTAAGATTGTTGTTTGGATACTTACATGTTAGACTATCCCGGCGATCGGGATAAGACTTATAGTGCCTACCGACATAAGAGGTTGTGATTGTTGTAAGAATAACTATTCCATGTGGTAACCCCTATGTAGTAGTGTTGCTATATCTACCATGAAAGTAGTCCAAAGGCTACAAGTAAGTGATGCATTTCTGATTTTCTTGTCGGAATACAATCCTAAAATGTATGTCGACGAAATCTGAGTAATCGACCACTTTCGCTTCACTGATTTATGTTAAAAAAACTAAGTGTGGGGTGGTACCCCTACTGCTTATGTACAGATTGTATCCATTGAGATTGTGCTACCATTAACACTATTTCATGTCTCAGGTACAATGGCACCTAAAGAGAGACAAGGCAAGGAGAAGGCTACCACTTACCAAAAGGGCAAGAAAAGAGGCCGCAAGGAGCAAGGAGAACCCTCCCCGCTGCAAACACCTTGACTCACGCTTGGAATTAAGTGGGATACTTATGAGGAACTTCTAAGGATGAAGACTCTGATGATGATTCCAAAGCAAGGGGTATGACCCCAGACATAGAGGATAAGTCCGACCAACCAGGTTCCTCGTATTTATTTTCCACTGAGGACAGTGTCCCGACTAAGTGTGGGGTGGTGGTATTGCATGTTATACTTCTCTATTCGCATCTATGTTTGTTTGCTTTTGTTTCATTTTTGTTTCGTTTTGTTTTTTTTAGTAGTTAAAATTTTTTTTAGATTCGCATGAAATTATTTTGATAGGCAGCATGAGATTATAACAAGAGTATGTGCTACAATTATGACTATTGAGACATTTAGGCTCTAGTTGTGACTCATTATGTGATATTTTGTGGTTCAATTCCTTCACTTGTTGGGTCGAGAGTCTATATTAATTCCAATCAAGTCGACCATGTGCCTTGTGTGTGTGAGATTAATAGTATCTTCTATGTATGTGGCTGATGCTAGAACTTGCCTGGTATGTATGCAAAGCGAAAATAAGGAGTGTAAGTTTAGGATATGATTGAGGCATTTCTTTGGCAACCTATATTTGTTTACCTTCAGTTTTACCTACCCATGGACATCATCCCTAGTTAAACCCTTTTGAGCTTTTAGCCTATTTCTTTGACAACCTTGTATGTAAGCCTAATCCATTTTTTTCAAGACCGTAATTTGATCCAAATTCCTAAGTGCTTTAAATTAAAAAAGTCATGTGACAACATAAGAGGAAATTGGGTAAGTATGATGCTTTAAATTGTAAATGGTGCTTGAATGTGTTACGGAAAAGAAAGTGCTATCATAAGAGGTATGTTGTGAAAAGAAAAAGGAAAAGAAAGCTGAAAAGTGAGTTGTTCTTAAAATTGAAAAACAAAAGAGGAGAACAAGGGTGGTAGAATAAAATAAAGAAGAAAGGTTGAAAGAAAAAAAGTGTCAATGATACAATGTGATGTATTAAAGAGCTTAGGAGCTTAGTCACTATTCCTGGCCAAAATAGTCCTACCCGTCCCTTAGCCTACATTACAACCATCAAAAGACCTACTTGATCCTAATCTTAACATTCTAACATTTAGTAGAGTACTACACTAAGGGCAAGCCTATGGTCATCAGTTGCTACATATGAATTCTTTGTGAGAGCGAGAGCAAGGATATTGTTGATACCCATGTTTGAAAAATATGCTATACTTGTGAGTGATTATGGGTAATATATTGTGAGACACACATGGTTGATGAGTTTTGGGTAGTTATATATGATTCCTTGTACCTTAACGTTTGCATGCGAGTTGACCACCATCACGAGTCTATGCTAGAGGTTAAACTGTTTCTACTTATAATCGGGAAGTACTCTTTGTTGATAATCGTTGTGCTTGTCTTGACGAATGTTTTGTGATTACTGTGAAACCTTAAGTCGACGCTTAGAAGGACATGATATTTCGTTCGAGGACGAACAAAGCTTCAAGTGTGGGGTGTTGATGCTAGGCGAATTTACACGCCTATATCAATATATTTTGCCCATATTTTAGCCTAGTTTTGAGAACAAACTATATATTTCATGCACTTTTAGTCCTTTTTCCTATAAATGAGCTAACGAACATGATTAGTAAAGTTTCAGGTATAAATGATGCAGAATTCAGCATTTTATGGCTTACTTGACGCAAACGAAATCTCACGAAGGAAGGAAAGAGAGTTTGGGGACCTGGACCAAAACTGCTGCATGGAAAATCTGTCCCGGGCTAAAACAACATTTCTGAAGACTTTGGGGACTTACAGACACATAACTGGATTTGGACAATGATACATTAACCTAGTACAATTGGGTTTTGTATTTCATTAGTTTATTTGGATTATGATAATGTTACATTAACCTAGTACACTTGGGTTAAGTATTCCATTAGCCTAGTAGGATTTGGTTATTTATTTCATTAGCCTAGTAGGATTTGGTTATTTGTTTCATTAGCGTAGTAGGAGTAGGATATGGGTATTATAAATAACCTATCATGCTAGAGATTTTTAGACATTCCTCCCTTAGTGGAGAGAATTCATCCCTCACCACAATACATTCTTCCATTCCTCTCTTCTTCCACCACAACAATTCTACAACTCTTCTAATCTTTCCATTAATTCTATTTTTCTTCTTCTATTCATCCATTCAATTCTTAATTTCCGGAAAAAGAGAAACGTTACTTGCTAAGGAATCACGCCTCAGCCTATCACTTGATCTACACGCCATTACTCAATATTGTGATATAATAACAATGTCAATCGTGATCTCATTCGCATTCATGGGTAACTAAACCTCTCTATTGGAGTTATGGAAGCCGAATGAGATACTATCTATTGCTGTGAGTTTGTGAGTTCGTGACACGTATATTGCTTATATCATTATTCTCTTCATCTTAATCTATATTCTTTGCAGTGGCAAACGCAAGAATACGCCAGTCTAACATTTAACTTGTTCGAGAGAAAGGTTATTTGTCTGGAAATGAGATAATGTCAAGGTAGTAGGACACCCTTTCCTATTAAAAAGCTAGTGCCGTAACTGGACTAACCTCTTGGAGAATTTGTACCGTTAGACACGCTTTAAGCTCGAGAGAGTTAAAGTGAAATAGTCCTTGTTGAGGTTGAGAGACGCTTGTATTTACCATAGAATACAATTCTCTATAAGCACATGCATGTCACAATTCTACACACTCATAAGCAATAGAGATGTATACCTCAGAAGGTGGACATAACCCCAACGCTTCAATTCTCATTGTTTACAACTTACGTAACAATCTTTCTCTCTTTACTTTGCTATTTTCAGCTTTTACGTTATTGTTTTCGTTACACATTACAATCCCCCCTTTTTACGAGACTTGCACCAAACCCAACCCAAGTTGGGTTCTATATTTGCTAACGACCGCTTTACACTCCTGCGAGAGCTGTAGATTGAGAGTTATCACCTTCCTAGACCGATTATTTCCCCGAGAGTTGAGGGAGTCCAGGGTTGAAGAGTTCATGAAATTCAATCAACTATCCCGTTATGCTCTAGTGTTGGCAAGAAACATGAGGGCACATATGAGGAAGTTTGCATTCGATCTTTTAAATGAATTACTGTTAGAGTGAAATGAGGCCATGTTAAAAAGAGATATGGACTTTTCCAGATTGTCTATTCACATGCAATAGGTGAAGGAGCAGAAGAAGAATGTTACAGAAGCAAGGGAGAAGGACAGACAGGCCAAGAGCGCCAAACCAGCATATCAGAATTTCAGTCAGCACCAAGATGGTAATTTAGGTAATAGGTGGCTGAAGAAAAAGTTTTGGAGTGATGCTCAGCCTGCAGCCAGTGCCCCAGCGCCCAGACCTCCAGCTGATGTGTGGGTTTAGAATTTCCATCCTAGCCATGGGCTTATAATGTAGGGTACTCAGTCACAAGGAAGTGTGGCTCAGTCATGTAGGCCATAATCTCATTGCGAAAACTGAAGGGAGAACCATCCTAGAAAATGTATCTATGGTGAGTGCGTGTGTTATAATTGTGGTAAATCAGGTTATTTCAAAAAGTAATTCCACACTGATAGAGAAAATATGGAGGCATTAGATCCCAAGCTAATTAATCCATGCCACCACCACCATCTAAGGGGGATAATCAGCTACTGGAAGTGGTCGCAACCGGTTGTATGCCTTGTCCAACCACCAGCATGCAGAGGCTTCTCTAGATGTAGTCACGGGTATGATACAAATCTTCTCCTGCGATGTATATGTGTTACTTGATCTCGGGTTTACTTTGTCTTATGGGACCCCATATATGGTAGTCAGGTTTGGGCTTGAGCCCAAAGTTATTACAGAACCTTTCTCTGTTTACACTCTTGTACGTGATTCTTTTATAGCTAGGAAAGTATATACAAATTATGTCATGCCTATTTGTGGCCGTGATACCATGGAAGACCTCATAGAGCTTGATATGGTTGATTTTGATACTATTCTAGGAATGGATTGGCTTCATTAATTCTATGCCATGCTGGACTGTAGAACCCAAAAGGTTACTATCTCTTTTCTGAATGAACCAGTGATACAATGGGAGTGGCATTCTTTTGTACCTAGGGTAAATTCATATCTTACCTTAGAGCTCTTAAGCTCATTTCCAAAGGTTATTTGTATCATCTTATTTGGGTAAAAGACTCTGATGCCGAAAGTCCTCTTCTTCAGTCTGTACCTGTGGTTAATGAATTTCTAAAAGTATTTCTCGATGATATCCTTGGAATACCTCCTGATAGGGATATAGATTTTTGTATTAGTTTATTACTAGATACCCGTCCCATTTCTATTCCGCCTATAGAATGGCTCCTGCAGAATTAAAGGAGTTGAAAGAGTAGCTGATAGATCTTCTTGAAAAAGGATTTATCTTTCCTAGTGTTTCTCCCTGGGGTGCTCCTGTACTCTTTGTGCATAAGAAAGATGGTTCCCTCCGTATGTGTATAGATTACTGTCAATTAAATAAGGTCACTTGTCAAAAACAAGTACCCTCTTCCTAGAATTGATGATCCCTTTGACAAACTTCAGGTTGCTAAGTGTTTTTCAAAGATAGACCTTCATTCAGGGTATCATCAGTTGAAGATTAGGGAGGCTTATATTCCCAAAACAGCTTTCTGAACCTGATATGGCCATTATAAATTCTTAGTCATGTCCTCCGCATTGACAAACACCCTTGCAAATTTTATAGATCTAATGAAAAGAGCATTCCATTAGTTTCTAGATCTGTATGCCATAGTTTTTATGGATGACATTCTGATTTAACCAAAGAGTAAGGAGGATCATGCCAATCATCTCCGAATTATCCTTCAGACCCTCAAAAGTCATAAATTGTATTCAAAATTTTCCAACTGCGAATTTTATCTTGATACTATTGCTTTCTTAGGGCATATTATGTATAGTAAGTGAATTAAAGTTAATCCCCAAATGATTGAGGTAGTGACGAAATAGCCCAGGCCCATGACTCCAACCGATATTCAGAGCTTCTTGGGTTTAGCAAGGTATTATAGAATGTTCGTTGAGAGTTTTTCTTCCATAGCTTCTTCACTTACCAGGTTAACTAAGAAAAATGTGAAATTTGTGTGATCTGACTCTTACAAGAATAGTTTCGAGAAATTAAAAGACAAGTTGACTACCACACTTATTTTGAACTTTTTTGAGGGTATAGAGGGTTTTGTTGCATATTGTGATGCATCCTGAGTGGGACTTAGGTGTGTACTTATGTAGCATGGTAAGGTGGTAGCTTATCTATCTAGACAGTTGAAGGTGTACAAGCGAAACTACCCCACCCATGACTTCAAGTTTGCAGCTGTGGTATTTGCACTTAAAGTCTAGCGGTATTATCTGTACGGAGTACAATTTGATATTTTCACTGACCACAAAAGTTTACAGTATGTTTTCTCGCAGAAAAAGTTGAATCTTAGGCAAAGGCGGTGGTTTGAACTATTGAAGGATTATGACATGAGCCTGCACTTTCATCCGAGCTATGCAAATATGGCGGTCGATGCCCTCAGTAGACTATCAATGGGCAGTCTTTCTCATGTTGAGGAAGGAAAAAGGGAGATTATAAAAGATATTCATCATCTTGCAAATCTAGGGTTCCAGCATTTATATTCAAAAGATGGAGGAGTAGTTGTGCATGAAATAGTTAAATCTTCCTTATGCACAGAATTTAAGGAGAAACAGGCCCAGGATATTAAGAAAGATGTGGGTTAACAGAAGGTGATGTCTTTTGAAATTGGCAGTGATGGAATTTTAAGGTAGAAATCTAGGTTGTGTGTACCTAATGTGGATAGTTTGCAAGAGATCATTCTTGATGAGGCTCACACTTTGAGGTATATTATTCACCCAGCCTTTACTAAGATGTACCATGAACTTAAAACTATATATTAGTGTAATAATATGAAGCGGGATGTGACTAATTTTGTTTCCAAGTCTTTAAATTTCCATCATGTTAAAGTGTAACATTTGAGACCAGGTGGTATGTCCCAAGAGATAGCTTTGCCTATGTGGAAGTGGGAGATAATCAATGTGGACTTTATCACAGGACTTCCGAGGTCCTGAAACCAGTATGATTCCATTTGGGTAATTGTGGATCGGCTGACCCAGTCAGCATTGATGATAGGCGTATTTACACGCCTAAAGTGCTATAATCTACCCATATTTTAGCTAAGTTCTGAGGACAAAATACATAATTCATGCACTTTTATTCCTCTTTCCTGTAAGTGAGCTAACAAACGTGATTAACAAGTTTGTAGGTATAAATGATGAAGATTTCAGCATTTTATGGATAACTTGACGCCAAAGGAAGCTGCACGAAAGAAGGAAAGCAGAGCTTGGATGCCTAGGGACTAAAAGTGACACATGGAAAACCTGTCCCAGGCAAAAACAGCATTTTCAGAGACTTTGGGGATCAGCAGTAACTTAGTAGGATTAGGATAATAATGCAGTAACTTATTAGGATTAGGATAAGTACGCAGTAGCCTAGTAGGAATAGGATATGGGTATTATAAATACCCTATTTTGCTGAAGTTTTTAATACTTTTTACTTTCAGACTTCATACTTCATACTTCTTTAATCAATTACTTTTTATTATTCATTCAACACATTCAATTCATTCTCTTTCAATTAATTCTTATTACTTTCTCTTCATCGACTTCTAAATTTTCACAACAAGAGAAACGGTACTTGCAAAGAATTCACGCCACAAGCACTACCAAAGCATACTTCACGTTAGACTCTTATTTTGGTATGATAATAATGTCTATTGTGATTTCCGTTGCACTCATGAGTAGCTAAACTTCTCTTTTGGGGTTATGGAAGCCTTATGAGACACTATCTATTGCTATGAGTTTGTGAATTCTTGACACGTATGCTGCTTATATCATTATTCTCTTCATCTTAATCTAAATTCTTGTGGTTGCAAACATATAGAATACACCAGTATAGCATTAACTTGTTCGAAAGAAAAGTTACATGTCTGGAAAAGAGATAATGTCAAGATAATAGGGCACCAACCCCTGTTAAAAAGTTAGTGTCGTAACTGGATTAACCTCTTGTAGAATCTGTACCATTAAATATGCTTTAATCCCAAAAGAGTTAAAGTGAAATAATCCTTGATGGTCGAAAGACGCCTGGATTTACCATAGAATACGATTCTCTATAAGCGCATGCATGTCTGAATTCTGCATAACTCATAGTCAATAGATACGTACAACTCATAAGGTGGAAATAACCCTAACTCTCAATTCTCATTGATCAAAACAAACCAAATAATCCGTTTTACTCTTCTATTTTCCGTTCTTGCATTACTATTTTTGATACTCTTAAATTCACGCTACAATTCCCTTTTTTTTACGAAACTTTCACCAAATGTCTAATAATCTTTGCTTACTTAGTGACCGAGTATTTCCTGTGGGATTCGACACCCAACCCCGTTGGGTTCTATATTTGACAACGACCGCGTACACTCTTACGAGAGCTGTAGTTTGAGAGTTATCAAATTTTGGCGACATTGCCGGGGAATACGGTTGTTAACTAAGTTTGTGATAGTTACTAGACCCTTTGGTCAAAGATTCTTGTACTTTACTTTTAGTTGTTGTTTTTGTTTTCTGTAGGTTTTTGTTTAGTGCATGCCAAATACTTGAAGCTCGGGACAACCATTATTATCAATAAATCCTGAACCGCAACTTATTGTAAAGATGGATGCACAACGTGACATTGAGAGAAGGGCTGCTCAACAGGAGCAGGCTAGACTAGTTGCGTTGGCCGCCGCCCAAGTACATCAACAGAATATTGATAACCCAGGGCGAGCAGCAGATCCTGATGATGAGGACTTAGGTGATGATGAGCTACTAAACCCTAGGCGTGATGCTGAGGTTGCGACACCAGCAAATAGAGGAGATCATCAAGCAAGATTTTGGCCTGAATGCCAAGCCATGCAAATACCATTCGATGATGATGATGATGATCTTGATGGAGCTGGTGCCACAGAAGCCATTATTCTTCCGCCATTGGTGCTCGGAGCCAAGTTCAACATCACGAGCACCATGATTCAACTATTGTAACTCAAGGGATTATTCGGTGGACTAGCAGGCGATGATCCGAATATGCATCTGATCAACTTTATTTCTACATGCAAGTCATACGACAATCCTGGCGTTGGACAGAATGCAATTCGGTTATGCTTATTTCCATTGTCTCTATTTGGGGAGGCAATTCTATGGTTGAATGGGATAACTCCTGATTCTATCACTAATTGGAGGCAATTGAAAGACGCTTTCCTAGAAAGATTCTTTCTGCCATCCAAGAGAGCACAATTGAGAGATGAAATCAGCAATTTTTGTCAGCTTCCAACTGAAGCCCTCCACGAAACATGAGAGAGATTCAAGAAGAAGCTTATGAGGTACCCAAACCATCACATGACCAATGTCCACTTGATGGAGATACTATACAGATCCTTGAATTTAGTAACTAAACCAGTGGTGGATAATGCGGCTAGAGGATCATTTATGGACCTCACCTTTGTTCAGGCGAGTGATATGCTGGACCGGATGAAAAAGCAAAGTAGAGCTTGGCATACCAGGGATTCTGAGGTAGCAAGCCCCACTTTGTCTATTGGCCTGACTGCAGAACAAAGGAAAAGAGAAGAAGAACGTGATCAAGATATGGCGCACATAAAAACAAAGATGGATCTTCTTACAAAGCATCTATTATCAGGGAAGACCGAAAAAGTCAAAGCAGTTGCATCAAAAGGAAGAGAGGAATCTGATTCTGAGGAAGAAGCCAACTATGTGAACAATCAGGGGGGTTTCCGAGGCAATGCCCAAGGAAACAAAGGTCGGAACTATTATGATAAATTTGGAAACAAAGACCGTGATCAAGGAAGTTAGAGGAACAAGACTGACAAGAGTGGTTTGTATGTTCCCCCAGGAAGACGTGACGACACTGCATCTAGGTCTGGAAATATGACCATGGAAGATATGATGGCTAAGCTGTTGAAAGGAGTAGAGGCAACTAGCACAAGAGTAACTGAGGTAATAAATTACTTGGCCTCAATGAAGCAATTGGTTGACTCACATTCCACTTCAATAAGACAGATGGAGAAACAATTGAGTCAAATTTCAGCCACATTAAATCAAAGAAGAGCTGGCACCTTACCTAGCGACACAGTGCAAAACCCAAGGAACGATGGGAAATGCATGGCCATCACTACCAGGAGTGGTAAGGTGCTGGAAAATTCATCCCAAAGCAAGCAAGTGGTAGATGATACCACAAATAATGCAGCAGTCGCCAAAGAAGCTGAAGAAGACGTCAAAGACGCCACCCCTCAGCGTCCACAGCTCGAAAAGATTGCCAATCCAAAGCAAGATGAAAAGAAAGTCGTGGAGAAAACTATTCCCCTTCCACCACCACCTTTTCCTCAAAGATTAAAAAAGAGAGCTGACGATACCAAGTTCAATAAATTCATGTCAATGTTAAAACAGCTGACCATTAATGTTCCATTGGTAGAGGCGCTAGAACAGATGCCTGGCTACGCAGAATTTGTGAAGGATCTTTTAACAAAGAAGCGGGCAGCAAGTGGTGAGTTGACAGATGCTGTTCATCATTGTAGTGCAATTGCTACCAGATCACTAGTTCAGAAGAAGGTCGACCCCGGAGCCTTCACTATTCCGTGCACTGTCGGATCTTTGAATTTTGCCAAGGCATTATGCAACTTAGGAGCCAACATCAACTTGATGCCACTATCCATTTACAAAAAGTTGGGGTTGGGTGATCCTACTACAACCAACATGAGGCTTTTGATGGCTGATAGGTCCATAAAACGACCTGTTGGTATTTTATGTGATGTATTGGTGAAGGTTTCTTCATTCATCTTTCCAGCAGACTTCGTTATTTTGGATAGTAAGGTAGACTCTGAAGTTCCCATATTCTTGGGGCGCCCTTTCCTTGCAACAGGAAGTGTGCTTATTAATTTAAGAGCTAATGATCTTCTATTCCGGATGAATGATGAAATAGTCCGCTTTGATGTATGTAAATCAATGAAGCAACCCAAAGATCTTAACGTGTTCTCGGTAGCTGATGTTTATATTGATGATGAGAAAGAATTACCTATAGAGAAGCAGTTTGTTGATGACCCATTGGCGGTTGTGCTTATGAATGTTGAGCATAAGGATGTTGAAAATTATGAAGAAACTATTTGTGCTCTAACAGGATTAGGGTCATATCCTCATGCTCCCAAGAAGCTGGACCTTGATCTCAAAAACCGACCTACACCACCAGCTAAACCATCTATTGAGGAGCCACCCACGTTAGAATTGAGGGAGCTGCCTAGTCATCTAAAGTATGCATTCTTAGGAAGTGGTAACACACTTCCGGTTATTATGGCGGCAGATTTGGGTGAGCAGCAAGTTGCAGCTCTCATCATAGTTCTACGAAAGTAAATGAGAGCCATCGGTGTGACCATCGCTGATATCATTGGTATTCCGCCTGGGATTTGTACACACAAGATTCAGCTTGAAGAAAACTACATACTCACTATTGAGCATCAAAGGCGTCTAAATCCACCTATGCAAGAGGTGGTGAAGAAAGAAATTATTAAATGGTTAGATGCAGGGGTTGTGTATCCAATCTCCGACAGTAAATGTGTAAGCTTGGTACAATGTGTACCAAAGAAAGGTGGCATGACGGTAGTTGCGAATGAAAAAAATGAGTTAATTCCACTCAGACCTGTCACAGGGTGGAGAGTATGCATGGACTGCCGTAAGCTGAATTCGTGGACACTTAAAGATCACTTTCCAATGCCCTTTATTGACAAAATGCTTGATCGATTAGCAGGGAAAGGATGGTTTTGTTTCTTAGATGGTTATTCCGGCTATAATCAGATATGTATCGCCCCCGAAGATCAAGAAAAGACAACGTTTACATGACCCTATGGTACGTTTGCCTTCAAACGTATGCCATTTGGGCTATGTAACGCACCCTCCACTTTTCAGCTTTGTATGATATCCATTTTTTCTGATATGGTGGAAGACATGCTGGAGGTATTCATGGACAATTTTTTAGTTGTGTGTGAGTCATTTGAATTATGCTTGACAAATCTAAGTATGGCGTTACAGAGATGTGTTGAATTCAACCTAGTGCTGAATTGGGAAAAGTGTCACTTTATGGTGAAAGAAGTTATTGTGCTTGGGCATAAAATCTCCGAAAGAGGCATTGAGGTGGATCGAGCTAAAATCGAAGTTATCGAGAAACTACTACCCCTAATTTCGGTCAAACGAGTTCGTAGTTTCCTCGGTCACGCAGGCTTCTATTGGCGGTTTATCAAAGACTTCTCCAAAATTGCTAGTCCATTATGCAAACTTTTGGAGGAAGATGCAAAGTTTGACTTCAATAAGGATTGTATGAAGGCATTCGAACGCCTCAAAGGGAAGCTAATTGAAGCTCCTATCATTGTAGCACCAGATTGGTCTCTACCATTTGAAGTCATGTGTGATGCTAGCGGGGTAGCTTTGGGTGCTGTATTAGTCCAAAGAAGAGAAAATTTATTCCATCTAATTTACTATGCGAGCAAGGTCTTGAACGGAGACCAGAAGAACTATACTGTCACAGAACAAGAACTTCTAGCGGTTGTGTATGCTTTTGAAAAGTTCCGTGCTTATCTGTTGGGAACCAATGTGGTAGTTCATACAGACCATGCAGCTCTGAAATACCTGATGGAAAAGAAAGATGCAAAACCAAGGCTAATTCGATGGGTATTTTTGCTGCAAGAATTTGATTTCGAGGTAAAAGATAGAAGAGGTTGAGAAAACCAAGTGGCTGATTATCTCTCTAGACTCGAGAACGAGCATATAGCACAGCCTGATCTAGAGATTGATGATGCATTCCCTGATGAAGAGATCTTAGCCACCATGTTGGAAGAGTTACCATGGTATGCAGACTTTGCAAACTTTGTGGTAAGTAATGTGATACCTGCGAATCTATCATTTCCTCAAAGAAGAAAGTTCATGCATGATGTAAGACACTAATTCTGGGATGATCCATATTTGTTTAGACGATGCGCGGATGGTGTGATCAGACGCTGCATATCTCATGAGGAGGTGCCAAGTATCTTTGAAGCAAGTCATGCTTCACAAGTTTGTGGACACCATATAGGCGGTCGGACAGCAAGAAAGGTATTTCAAACCGGCTATTATTGGCCTTCGATATTTAGAGATGCCTACGAATTTGTGAGAAGATGTGACCAATGCCAGAGAAAAGGCACAATTTCGAAGCATCATGAAATGCCCATGTCAAAAATTCTTGAAATCGAGCTCTTTGATGTATGGGGTATTGATTTTATGGGCCCATTCGTGAATTCATTTGGAATGACATATATATCCTAGTTGCTGTAGATTATGTTTCAAAATGGGTCGAAGCAGTAGCATTGCCTGATAATGAAGGAAAGCATGTTGTTGCATTCTTAAAGAGAAACATCTTCTCTTATTTTGGGATCCCACGTACTATCATAAGCGATGGAGGATCTCACTTTTGCAACAGACTATTCAAATCCGTGTTGGCAAAATATGGTGTCAAGCAACATAAGGTAGCCACGCCTTATCACCCACAAACTAGTGGACAGGTAGAGGTTTCCAATCGAGACATCAAGCAAATCCTTGCTAAGACTGTAAATGCTAATAGGAAAGATTGGTCTCGGAAGCTGGACGATGCACTATGGGCATATAGGACTGCATTCAAAATTCTAATTGGCATGTCCCCGTACCAACTAGTTTATGGGAAAGCTTGTCATTTACCCATTGAGCTCGAGCACCAAGCATTGTGGGCATTGAAGCAGCTGAATTTGAATCGGGATGATGCTATGAACTTGAGGTTCGAGCAGCTGAATGAGATGGATGAATTCTGTCTACATGCATATGAAAGATCAGACCTCTACAAGTAGCGGATGAAAAAGTATCATGATCAGCAGATTGTTCAACGAAACTTTCAAAAGGGTGATTTGGTACTTCTTTTCAATTCCAGACTAAAGCTATTCCCAGGTAAGTTAAGGTCCAAATGGTCTGGTCCGTACAAAATTAGCCAAGTCTACTCGTCTGGAGTAGTTGAGCTAGAAGATAATAATGGTATTGTATTTAAGGTGAATGGCCAAAGAGTAAAACCATATATCGGTCCTCTTGACTCGATAAACTATATGGCCACCATCTATCTAGACGAAGTCTAAGTACTCGAGGTAGCTATGTCGTGCCGCGACAATAAATCAAGCGCTTGATGGGAGGCAACCCATCGTTCTAAATTGTTTTTGTTGTTTTTGTTTTCCTAAGAAGAGTCGAGCCACGACCAAAAATAAGGCGCTAGATGGGATGCAACCCATCGTTCTAATCGTTTTTGTTGTCTTTTAGTAAATGTAGGTGCAAGAGGTGTAAAAGAGGAGATTGGTTTCAAATTTTGATTTTGAAGTATTGCATGTTGAAGGTGGTAAGTTAGGAATGAAGAATCCAAAGGCTATAGGTTAGGCATTGCTTATGAGACTATAGGAAAAGAACAAGGCAAGGCCTATGTAAATCTAGGCCACGAACAAGGCAAGGCCTATGCTATGGCCTAAGCTCTCGGATTCTAGAGTGCCATAGCATAGGCGCCACCTATGCTCAACAATGCCATAGCATAGGCGCCACCTATGCAAAAGCCTTTTGTCTCTGAATCTCATATTCCATGGCATAGGCACCGTCTATGCCTAACAATGCCATAGCATAGGCGCCGCCTATGCTCAACAATGCTTTGCAAAAGGCACCGCCTATGCCAAGCATAGGCAAAGCTTTAGGCGCCGCCTATGGTGACTTTTGGTCTCCAAAACCGATTCCAAATGGGTCAAAACCCGACCCAAGCTTGTCCTATAAATAGAACCTTAGTCTTAGAATAAAAATGCATTGCAAACCTTACCTAAGTGCCGCCTACATATCCAAATTCTCTCAAAAATTTTCCTTTTACTCTTTTAACTTTGCAAGACCATCTTCCAAGGCCATCAACCAAGTAAGTACTTCTTTGTTCTTCTTTTATATTCCGTAAGTACTACACTACTACGCCTATGATAAATTGTTAAATCTTGAAGTAGTATTGGTGATTTGAATGTGGTTGATTTGTTGTGATACAACTAAGTGAGTGAAAGAATACGTAAGGATGGTCTTGACTTATTTCCAACTTGAATTTAATTTTGATACACTGTCATACTTTTGCGGAATTGACATGGTCAAGAAAATGGTATAATCTTGTAACTTGAAAGCTTTCATGATCGACTTACTTGTTCATTAAGATGAAAAATCATGGTTAACTACAAACATGAAGTGTTGATTATTTCTATGCCATAACTTGATACAATCTCTATGTAGTAGTCTTGTTCAAAAGGGTACATCAATCCAAACATGAAAAGTATTGTCAAAATTACTTGAGATAGAATCAAAAAGGATAGTTAAGATAACAAGAAAAGTATTACTGCACCGATTATATTGTTGTAATGTACCACCTAAACGTATATCGATGAAGTCTCAGTAATCGACAACGTTCACTTAACTAGTTTGTGCCAACGAACTAAGTGTGGGGTGGTTCCACTACTGATTGCTTGTCGATTGTATCTACCGAGATGAAGCTAACATGACTATCATTTTAATCTCAGGTACAAATGGCACCAAAAGCATGACAAGGAAAGGATAAAGCAACCACTTCACAAAAAGGCCAGAAAAGGGGATGAAAAGAGCAAGGAGAATCCTCCTCGCTACAAATATCTCGCCGCATATTTGGAATCAAATGGGTCCTAGAGGATCAAGGAAAGGAGTGGTATAGGAACAATAAGGATAAAAAATATGTTCATGTGGAGTTGATACACAAGGAAAGCCTAGCAAAGAAAAAACGTCGCATGTTGGCCAGGATCACGGCGTTACATCTTGATTTCATCTTCCGAGATATGGGAGAATGCAGTCTCGATCTAACACGAGAATTCTATGCCAAATGGTCACCGAAAACTACAGGGAGTGAAGTAAAGATTCAGGGCAAAGACCTACAACTAAATGCGGAGTTCTTCAACTCTTTTCTAGGTTTGCCATTTGTTGATCCATCACCACTCAAGGATCTATATAACAGACCTCCTTACAGGTCCATTAGACACACATTGTGTGGAACAAGATCTATGGCGCAATGGAGCAGACACAAGGACACCGGTCGGCACAACACCTTCCCAAATGCTTTCTTAAATAGGGAAGCTTGGATATGGTTGCGAATAGTCAACTCTTGCCTGATTCCAGGGACACAGTACACAAAGATAACACGAGATAGAGTGTTCTTAGTGTACGCATTGATGACGAATGTCCCTATCAACATTGGGGAAATTATTCGACCTACAATGCGAAAGGCCAGGCTACACAAGAGGTCCCACTTCAGCTTTGGCAATCTGTTGACTACAATATTGAGGAAGAAGGACATCGAAGAGGAATCGGCTGATCATAAGTTTCCACACAACCCAAAGAAGGTTGACATCATAAAGGTTAAAGATGCTGAATCCACACATGGCGTCAACCTTACCACTGCGGAATGTCATGCTCGGGATGAGAGTTTCTTTCACCATCTTTATGGCATGACTCGGTTTACCATGATGAGCGGAGGTCGTGTTCCAACTGCTACAGAGCT
Organism: Capsicum baccatum var. pendulum; assembly: GCA_030864225.1. Taxonomy (NCBI): domain Eukaryota; kingdom Viridiplantae; phylum Streptophyta; class Magnoliopsida; order Solanales; family Solanaceae; genus Capsicum; species Capsicum baccatum. The sequence goes on from CM061552.1 coordinate 258,921,205, forward strand.
CCAACAGTTGGATTATGACTACCCAATGAATGAGAATGCGAGGGCGATGTGTGGAGTAAGTGTATTTTTTGAGAAACCCCTTGATGATGATGTGCCAACCGATGATGATTGTCGAATGCCAGACTCCGACGTGGAGGAGAACTCTGATGACGACGACTCTGATGATGATTCTAATTAAGGGGGTATGACCCCATACATAGAGGAGGAGTCCGACTAATCAGGTTCTTCTTATTTATTTTCCACTGAGGGCAGTGTGTCTCGTCTAAGTGTGGGGTGCTGGTATTTGTATGCTATACTTCCTTATCTGCATTTGCATTTATATATGTTTGTTTGTTTTGTTTTTTTAGTTTTTTTTTAGTAGTTAATTTTTTTTTAACTTTGCATGAAATTGTTCTGATAGGCTCTGAGTATGACTCACTGTGTGATATCTATGTGGTTTAATTCCTTCATCTGTTGGGTCAAGAGTCTATACTACTCCCAATAAAGTCGACCATGTGCCTTTTGTGTGTGAGATGATAGTATATTCTATGTTTGTGGCTGATGCTAGAACTTGCTTGGTATGTATGTAAAGCGAAATAAATAGTGTGAGTTTAGGAGATGATTTAGGCATTTCTTTGGCAACCTATGATTGTTTACCTTCATTTTATCTACTCATGGACATCATCCTAGATAACCCCCTTTGAGCCTTAAGCCTATTTTATTTGACAGCCTCATATGTAAGCCTAATCCATTTTTTTTCAAGACCATAATTTGATCCAAATTCCTAAGAGCTTTAAAATTGTAAAGCCATGTGACAAAATAAGAGGAAATTGGGTGAGAGTAGTGCCTTAAAGGGAATTAGTACTTGAATTCGTTATGAAAAAGAAGGGTTATCATAGAGGTGTGTTATAAAAAAAGAGAAAGGGAAGAGAGAAAAATGAAAAGAAAAATGAAAAGTTAATTCTGTTCAAAATTGAAAATCAAAAGAGGTGAGAAAGGGTGGTAGATTAAAAGAAAGTAGAAAGGTTGTTTGAAAGAAAGCATAAATGGGATAATGTAATGTATTAAAGCGCTTAGGAATATAATCACTATTTCTGGCCAAAATAGTCCTACCCGTCCCTTATCCTACATTACAACCTGTAAAAGTCCTATTTGATCCTAGGCTTAGTATTCTGATATTTAGTGGAGCATTATACTAAGGGCAAGCCTATGGTCGTCAGTTACAACATATGAATTCTTTGTGAGAGTGAGGGCAAGGAGAATATTGTACCCATGTTTCTAAAAATGCAAAACTTGTGAGTGATTATGGGTAATATCTTGTGTGAGACACACATGGTTGATGAGTTTTGGGTAGTCGTGTATGATTCTTTGTGCCTTAACTTCATGAATACAAATTAACCACCATCACGAGTCTATATTAGAGGTTGAATTGTTTCTAGTAGTGATTAGAAAACTACTCTTTGTTAATTATTGCTATGCCTGTCTGGATGAATATTTTGTGCTGTTACTATGAAACCCTAAGTAGATGTTTAAGAGGACATGATATTTTGTGCGAGGGAGAACAAAGCCTTAAGTGTGGGGTGTTGATGATAGGAGTATTTACACGCCTAAAGTGCTATAATCTACCCATATTTTAGCTAAGTTTTGAGGACAAAATACATAATTCATGCACTTTTAGTCCTCTTTCCTGTATGTGAGCTAACAAACGTGATTAGCAAGTTTTCAGCTATAAATGATGAAGATTTTAGAATTTTATGGATAACTTGACGCCAAAGGAAGCTGCACGAAAGAAGGAAAGCAGAGCTTGGACGCCTAGGGACTAAAAGTGACGCATAGAAAATCGGTCCCGGGCAAAAACAGCATTTTCAGAGACTTTGGGGATCAGCAGTAACTTAGTAGGAATAGGATAATAATGCTGTAACTTATTAGGATTAGGATAAGTACGCAGTAGCCTAGTAGGAATAGGATATAGGTATTATAAATACCCTATTTTGCTGAAGTTTTTAATACATTTTACTTTCAGACTTCATACTTCATACTTCTTCAATCAATTACTTTTTATTATTCATTCAACACTTTCAATTCATGCTCTATCAATTAATTCTTATTACTTTCTGTTCATTGACTTCTAAATTTTCACAACAAGAGGAATGCAACTTGCAAGGAATTCACGGCACAAGCACTACCAAAGCATACCTCACTTTAGACTCTAATTTTGGTATGATAATAATGTCTATTGTGATTTCTGTTGCACTCATGAGTAGCTAAACTTCTCTGTTGGGGTTAAGGAAGCTTTATGAGACACTATCTATTGTTATGAGTTTGTGAATTCTTTACACGTATGTTGCTTATATCATTATTCTCTTCATCTTAATCTAAAATCTTGTGGTTGCAAACATATAGAATACGCCAGTATAGCATTAACTTGTTCGAAAAAAAAGTTACATGTCTGGAAAAAAGATAATGTCAAGGTAATAGGGCACCAACCCCTGTTAAAAAGTTAGTGCCGTAACTGGATTAACCTCTTGGAGAATCTGTGCCATTAGATACGCTTTAAGCTCGAAAGAGTTAAAGTGAAATAATCTTTGATGGTCGAAAGCCGCCTGGATTTACCATAGAATACGATTCTCTATAAACGCATGCATGTCTGAATTCCGCATAACTCATAGTCAATAGATACGTACAACTCATAAGGTGGACATAACCCTCACTCTCAATTCTCATTGATCAAAACCAACCAAATAATCCAATTTACTCTTCTATTTTCCGTTCTAGCAGTACTATTTTTGATACTCTTAAATTCACGCTACAATTCCCACATTTTTACGAAACTTTCACCAAAAGTCTAATAATCTTTGCTTACTTAGTGACCAAGTATTTCCTGTGGGATTCGACACCCAACCCAGTTGGGTTCTATATTTGACAACGACCGCTTACACTCTTACGAGAGCTGTAGTTTGAGCGTTATCAAATTTTAGCTGGTATTTGTATGCTATACTTCCTTATCTGCATTTTCATTTATTTATGTTTGTTTGTTTTGTTTTTTTCGTAGTTAAATTTTTTTTAAATTTTCATGAAATTTTTCTGATAGGCAGCATGGTATTATGACAAGAGTCTGTGATAAAATCATTACTATTGAGACGTTTAGGCTCTAAGTGTGACTCACTGTGTGATATCTATGTTGTTTAATTCCTTAATCTGTTATGTCAAGAGTCTATACTACTCCCAATAAAGTCGACCATGTGCCTTGTGTGTGTGAGATGATAGTATATTCTATGTTTGTGGCTGATGCTAGAACTTGCCCGGTATGTATGTAAAGCAAAAAAAAAAGTGTGAGTTTAGGAGATGATTTAGGCATTTCTTTGGCAACCTATGACTGTTTACCTTCATTTTATCTACCCATGGACATCATCCTAGATAACCCCCTTTGAGCCTTAAGCCTATTTTCTTTGACAGCCTCATACGTAAGCCTAATCCATTTTTTTTCAAGACCATAATTTGATCCAAATTCCTAAGAGCTTTAAAATTGTAAAGTCATGTGACAAAATAAGAGGAAGTTGGGTGAGAGTAGTGCCTTAAAGGGAATTGTTACTTGAATTCATTATGAAAAAGAAAGGTTATCATATAGGTGTGTTATTAAAAAAGAGAAAGGGAAGAGAGAAAAATGAAAAGAAAAATAAAAAGTTAATTCTGTTCAAAATTGAAAATAAAAAGAGGTGAGAAAGGGTGGTAGATTAAAATAAAGTAGAAAGGTTGTTTGAAAAAAGAATAAATGGCATAATGTAATGTATTAAAGCTCTTAGGAACATAGTCACTATTTCTGGCCAAAATAGTCCTACCCATCCCTTAGCCTACATTCCAACCTGTAAAAGACCAATTTGATCCTAGGCTTAATCTTCTGATATTTAGTGGAGCATTACACTAAGGGCAAGCCTATGGTCATCAGTTGCAACATATGAATTCTTTGTGAGAGTGAGAGCAAGGAGAATATTGTACCCATGTTTCTAAAAATGCAAAACTTGTGAGTGATTATGGGTAATATCTTGTGTGAGATACACATGGATGATGAGTTTTGGGTAGTCGTGTATGATTCTTTGTGCCTTAACTTCTTGAATACAAATTAACCACCATCACGAGTCTATATTAGAGGTTGAATTGTTTCTAGTAGTGATTAGAAAACTACTCTTTGTTAATAATTGCTATGCCTGTCTGGATGAATATTTTCTGCTGTTACTATGAAACCCTAAGTAGATGTTTAGAAGGACATGATATTTTGTTCGAGGGAGAAAAAAGCCTTAAGTGTGGGGTGTTGATGATAGGCGTATTTACACGCCTAAAGTGCTATAATCTACCCATATTTTAGCTAAGTTTTGAGGACAAAATACATAATTCATGCACTTTTAGTCCTCTTTCCTGTATGTGAGATAACAAACGTGATTAGCAACTTTGCAGGTATAAATGATGAAGATTTCAGAATTTTATGGATAACTTGACGCCAAAGGAAGATGCACGAAAGATGGAAAGCAGAGCTTGGACGCCTAGGGACTAAAAGTGACGCATGGAAATCGGTCCCGGGCAAAAAACAGCATTTTCAGAGACTTTGGGGATCAGCAGTAACTTAGTAGGATTAGGATAATAATGCAATAACTTATTAGGATTAGGATAAGTACGCAGTAGCCTAGTAGGAATAGGATATGGGTATTATAAATACCCTATTTTGCTGAAGTTTTTAATATTTTTTACTTTCAGACTTCATACTTCATACTTCTTCAATCAATTACTTTTTATTATTCATTCAACACTTTCTGTTCATTCTCTTTCAATTAATTCTTATTACTTTCTCTTCATCGACCTCAAATTTTCACAACAAGAGAAACGCTACTTGCAAGGAATTCACGCCACAAGAACTACCAAAGCATACTTCACGTTAGACTCTTATTTTGGTATGATAATAATGTCTATTGTGATTTCCGTTGCGCTCATGAGTAGCTAAATTTCTCTATTTGGGTTATGGAAGCCTTATGAGACACAATCTATTGCTATGACTTTGTGAATTCTTGACACGTATGCTGCTTATATCATTATTCTCTTCATCTTCATCTAAATTCTTGTGGTTGCAAACATATAGAATACGCCAGTATAGCATTAACTTGTTTGAAAGAAAAGTTACATGTCTGGAAAAGAGATAATTTCAAGGTAATAGGGCACCAACCCCTATTAAAAAGTTAGTGTCGTAACTGGATTAACCTCTTGGTGAATCTGTACCATTAGATACACTTTAAGCTCGAAAGAGTTAAAGTAAAATAATCCTTGATGGTCGAAAGACGCCTGGATTTACCATAGAATACGATTCTCTATAAGCGCATGCATGTCTGAATTTCGTATAACTCATAGTCAATAGATAAGTACAACTCATAAGGTGGACATAACCCTAACTCTCAATTCTCATTCATCAAAACCAACCAAATAATCCGTTTTACTCTTCTATTTTCCGTTCTTGCATTACTATTTTTGATACTCTTAAATTCACGCTACAATTCCCCCTTTTTTACGAAACTTTCACCAAAAGTCTAATAATCTTTGCTTACTTAGTGACCAAGTATTCCCTGTGGGATTCGACACCCAACCCAGTTGGGTTCTATATTTGACAACGACCGCTTACACTCTTACGAGAGCTGTAGTTTGAGTGTTAGCAAATTTTAGCTGGTATTTGTATGCTATACTTCCTTATCTGTATTTTAATTTATTTATTTGTTTGTTTTGTTTTTTTAGTAGTTAAATTTTTTTTAACTTTTCATGAAATTGTTCTGATAGGCAGCATGGTATTATGACAAGAGTCTGTGATAAAATCATTACTATTGAGACGTTTAGGCTCTAAGTATGACTCACTGTGTGATATCTATGTGGTTTAATTCCTTCATCTGTTGGGTCAAGAGTCTATACTACTCCCAATAAAGTCGACCATGTGCCTTGTGTGTGTGAGATGATAGTATATTCTATGTTGGTGGCTGCTGCTGGAACTTGCCTAGTATATATGTAAAGCGAAATAAAGAGTGTGAGTTTAGGAGATGATTTAGGCATTTCTTTGGCAACCTATGATTGTTTACCTTCATTTTATCTACTCATGGACATCATCCTAGATAACCCCCTTTGAGCCTTAAGCCTATTTTATTTGACAGCCTCATATATAAGCCTAATCCATTTTTTTTCAAGACCATAATTTGATCCAAATTCCTAAGTGCTTTAAAATTGTAAAGCCATGTGACAAAATAAGAGGAAATTGGGTGAGAGTAGTGCCGTAATGGGAATTGGTACTTGAATTCGTTATGAAATAGAAGGGTTATCATAGAGGTGTGTTATAAAAAAAGAGAAAGGGAAGAGAGATAAATGAAAAGAAAAATGAAAAGTTAATTCTGTTCAAAATTGAAAATCAAAAGAGGTGAGAAAGGGTGGTAGATTAAAATAAAGTAGAGAGGTTGTTTGAAAGAAAGCATAAATGGGATAATGTAAGGTATTAAAGCGCTTAGGAACATAGTCACTATTTCTGGCCAAAATAGTCCTACCCGTCCCTTAGCCTACATTCCAACCTGTAAAAGACCTATTTGATCCTAGGCTTAGCATTCTGATATTTAGTGGAGCATTACACTAAGGGCAAGCCTATGGTCATCAGTTGCAACATATGAATTCTTTGTGAGAGTGAGAGCAAGGAGAATATTGTACCCATGTTTCTAAAAATACAAAACTTGTGAGTGATTATGGGTAATATCTTGAGTGAGACACACATGGTTGATGAGTTTTGGGTAGTCGTGTATGATTCTTTGTGCCTTAACTTCTTGAATACAAATGAACCACCATCACGAGTCTATATTAGAGGTTGAATTATTTCTAGTAGTGATTAGAAAACTACTCTTTGTTAATAATTGCAATGCCTGTCTGGATGAATATTTTGTGCTGTTACAATGAAACCCTAAGTAGATGTTTAGAAGGACATGATATTTTGTGCGAGGGAGAACAAAGCCTTAAGTGTGGGGTGTTGATGATAGGCGTATTTACACGCCTAAAGTGCTATAATCTACCGATATTTTAGCTATGTTTTGAGGACAAAATACATAATTCATGCACTTTTAGTCCTCTTTCCTGTATGTGATCTAACAAACGTGATTAGCAAGTTTTCAGGTATAAATGATGAAGATTTCAGAATTTTATGGATAACTTGACGCCAAAGGCAGCTGCACGAAAGAAGGAAAGCAGAGCTTGGACGCCTAGGGACTAAAAGTGACGCATGGAAAATCGGTCCCGGGCAAAAACAACATTTTCAGAGACTTTGGGGATCAGCAGTAACTTAGTAGGATTAGGATAATAATGTAGTAACTTATTAGGATTAGGATAAGTACGCAGTAGCCTAGTAGGAATAGGATATGGGTATTATAAATACCCTATTTTGCTGAAGTTTTTAATATTTTTTACTTTCAGACTTCATACTTCATACTTCTTTAGTCAATTACTTTTTATTATTCATTCAACTCATTCAATTCATTATCTTTTAATTAATTCTTATTACTTTCTCTTTATCAACTTCTAAATTTTCACAATAAGAGAAACGCTACTTGCAAGGAATGCACGCCACAAGCACTACCAAAGCATACTTCCCGTTAGACTCTTATTTTGGTATGATAATAATGTCTATTGTGATTTCCGTTGCACTCATGAGTAGCTAAACTTCTCTGTTGGGGTTATGGAAGCCTTATGAGACACTATCTATTGCTATGAGTTTGTTAATTCTTGACACATATGCTGCTTATATCATTATTCTCTTTATCTTAATCTAAATTCTTGTGGTTACAAATATATATAATATGCCAGTATAGCATTAACTTGTTCGAAAAAAAAGTTACATGTCTGGAAAAGAGATAATGTTAAGGTAATAGGGCACCAACCCCTGTTAAAAAGTTATTGTCGTAACTGGATTAACCTCTTGGAGAATCTATACCATTAGATACGCTTTAAGCTCGAAAGAGTTAAAGTGAAATAATCCTTGATGGTCGAAAGACGCCTGGATTTACCATAGAATACGATTCTCTATAAGCGCATGCATGTCTGAATTCCGCATAACTCATAATCAATAGATACGTACAACTCATAAGGTGGACATAACCCTAACTCTCAATTCTCATTGATCAAAACCAACCAAATAATTCATTTTACTCTTCTATTTTCCATTCTTGCATTACTATTTTTGATACTCTTAAATTCACGCTAGAATTCCCTCTTTTTTACAAAACTTTCACCAATAGTCTAATAATCTTTGCTTACTTAGTGACCGAGTATTCCCTGTGGGATTCGACACCCAACCCCATTGGGTTCTATATTTGACAACGACTGCTTACACTCTTACGACAGCTGTAGTTTGAGCGTTATCAAGCACATTTTTTGCCTGTGAGGACTAACTACTCGAGAGATGATTATGCCAAAATATACATTAAGGAAATAGTTCACTTGCATGGGGCACCGGTACCCATTATATCTGATGAAGATCCGCAATTCTCTTTACAGTTTTGGAAATCTTTTCAGCGGGTTTTAGGTACCCAAGTGAACATGAGTACAATATTCCACCTTAAGACTGATGGGCAAGCTGAGCGCACCATTCAGACGCTTGAGGACATGTTAAGGTCTTGTGTAATTGACTTGAAAGGTTGTTGGGTAGATCATTTTCCATTGATAGAGTTTTCCTACAATAATAGCTACTATGCTAACATTGAGATGACCCCTTTTGAAGCACTTTCTGAGAGGAGATATAGATCACCGATTGAGTGGAATGAAGTAGGTAAAATGCAATTGTTTGGGCCTAATCTTGTTCATCAGGCAATGGAGAAGGTAAAAATCTTTAGAGAATGACTCAAGACAGCCTAGAGTCACCAAAAATCCTATGCCGATTTTAGAAGAAGAGAATTGGAATTTGAGGTTGGTGATTGGGTATTTTTAAAAGTCTTCTCTATAAAGGTATTCATACAATTCGAGAAGAAAGGAAAGCTGATTCCTCGCTATATATGACCATATCATATTGTGAAAATAATAGGTGGGGTCGCTTATGATTTAGATTTACCCGCAAATCTAGCTTCTGTTTATCCTATGTTTCATGTATCCATGTTGAAATTGTATTGGAGATCATTCTAAGTGTCAAAAGGACTTAGTCACATTTTGAACCCCTAACCTTTGATGATTTTATTTTCAACCTTTGAGACCTTGGAAGGTTAATTTTTTAATTATTTTATGTTTGTGGGAGTAAAAGGGATGTGCCGGGGAATTTTTAGACTTTTTGGACAACATTAGAGGTGTGTTTGGACGTTGGATATAGTGAATCAATGTGAAATTGATATGTTACGATGATATTCATGTCGATGGTCACGTCGATGAAGTAGTGAATCGATGCGATACCAATGTGTCATGCTGATTGGGGCATCGGTGCCCAGTTTGCAAAGTCTTTTAAGTAAACTGGCCTTAGAGAGGGTAATTTAGTCTTTTCCCTTACGTCATAACTCTACTTAACATGAGATTAAAAGGCGTTTAGGGCTAAATACATCAGAAAACCACTCATATTCTGTCAACACAAATCGTAACTTCCCTCTTATAGATCAAAAACTCTTCTTCTAAGTCAATATGTTCAAGAAAAAAGTTAAGGATAGGGGTCCGCTCTTCAAAACTACTGATATAGGTATGTGGGACTGCTCTAAAAACCTTGGGCATAAGTTTAAATATTTTGTCAAGGTTAAAGATTCCTAATTTTGATTTATACTGAAGTATATGATATGATTTTTTAAGATTATGCATCATGGGACTGTTTTGACTGAAATATTTGTTGATTTGAATTATATTTTGTGGAGATTGAATTATAACTATATTTATATAATTTTGTGCATATTTGTAAGATTAATTGAGAGCATGAAAATAAATTTTCTATCTTGTTGTGAACTAAAGATTACATTATTCAGTGTGAATGATTTGAAATCCATGTTTTGGGATTTGAAAGTGATCTTCTCATATATCATGGTATTTGACATCGTTTATATATGATGTGAGGAAGTTTCTCTCTATAACTATATTCTTGGTTTAAAAGGGAAAGAATTGCATGTGATTGATTTAATTGACATGACCACCACATTGTTTTTAATATTACAAAGAGAGGGTAAATGCCCAAATATTCTTACGGTTTCAAAATGATAACTCTATTGTAATATTATAAAATTTTGGGTGGTCATGTGCATGTTTTGAATATGATGGACTGTGAATTTGATATGATTTGGTCTTGCAAGTCAGGGTATGACGATACCCGGTGATATTATGCCCTTAAAAGAATAAATGATTAATGTATTGAACTCAAGATAAATGGTTTTAAAGAACTAATATTAGGCATAAAAAGAGGTAGATGGTTACACGAAGAAGGAATTTGAGTGTAAGGGCTCATCGCCGGAATAACCAACTTTGCTGATTCGGATGACATGATTAGCTAAAGCCAATGTATACTTATCCTTGAGAAAATGGTATACTAGATTAGAAATTAGGACCCCAATCCTTGTGGCATACTTAGATTGGGGCCTTGGCCGCCGAGTTAAGGGTGGGTTACATATAGCCCGTGGGATCATAGAAATGTTGGGTGTACTATCTATCATGTATGCCTATGTATTTTACTTACACATTATGATTATTGACTTCACGATATGCTCTCATCTATTTTGAATAAAAACATGTTATTTTGAGTTGTTTCACATACTAGTATAATTATATTGACCCCCTATATTTCAGGGTCTGTGGCTCAGTCTAGGGGTCCTGCTAAGTCATAGATTTGTTTCAGAACGATGTGAAGTGTGCAGTTAGTGAGCCTTCCCTATTCCAAAAGACCTATTTTATTTCAGCCATACGTTATTTATTTTGATTTAGGTCCACTGGGGGCCTTGTCCCAGTTTCAGACTGTTTATTTTTTTTTGTATGTAATAAAGATTTCACAGACTAATATAGATGTTGTCTAAATTTTTAAAGAATTTCTTCAGCATTGTTAAGTTGGATTCAAAGTTTGACCATGGTTCAGTAAGGCCGGTTATTTCAAAATTTTATCTTTGAGTATGATTGTGAGTTAGAAGGGCTCGCAGTCCTTCATGCTTCAGGATGCCCATCACGGCTAGGGCCTGTTTTTGGTTGTAACATACCCAAACCGTACTCTCTCATACGAATGATACCTACCACTTATTTCCTAGGTAACAACTTGGATCCCAACACTGTCCAACATACAAGTTCTTAGACCAACTTGTATCCAATCATACTATTGGTACCCTAGCCCGTACCCTAGGCATAATCCTCTAGACTATCTTTGATTATCATACGACTTAGTAACATAGCACTCATACCCTAACATATGACTAGTAAGATGATTAATCATACCTTAGACAGTAAGTGACATAGGGCACACTATGAAACATATTACTTGTGGACCCTAAATTATACCATATCATACGACAAGTACCCACAAATCCTATGATATCCAGTGAGCTCACAAGTATGAATTTTCTAAGGATCAAAACTTGGATGTTTCAGCTTGCCAATTTTTCCTTAGTTCTTCATCCTGAAAGAATTGCTAATGTTAGAAAATTACTAACTATCCACATTAATGTTGCATGTATTTAGAATGTTTGTTTGTTTCAATATCATATGTTTTTATCCCAGGTTTCTATAGTTCATTTAGTTCATCAATTAGTGGTTGCATCAATATCATTTCAAGAAGATGATGGGCCTAACATGATTATTTTCAACATATGATACTCACTTTTCATGGAAATTCATGGTGATAAATTATAGTTCATCAACATAATAGTCCATGTGCTTTGAGAAATACTCATCGTTCAAAATGGATTGAAACCATCACTTGAGATACATAGACTAATATTATAAGGATCTCTAGATAAGCCCAGGTATAAATGATCAAAATCCTTTAATGCTTTCCCATCAGTGGAATGCCTTAAATTTCCATCATTTGGTCATTCATAAGCATGACCATTTCATTGCAACAGCTGATTTATGACACATGACCATCCTCTAAAGCCTAGGCTTTAAGGGAAAGTACCTTGAAACCTTTGCAGGAATTTAGACCTTACATTGGTTGAGACATCATCACAACTCTTCAAACTAGAAGTCCCACATATAGAGCAGTTCTTAGCTTTCTCATTGTCCTTTCAGAATAACATGCAATCATCAGGGCATGCATGTATTTTTTTATAATCAAGACCCAAATCTCTAGTCACATTTTTGTCCTTATTGAAAGATTCTAGTATCTAAGCAAAGGGAAATGCCTCTTTTCTCAACACTTACAAATATGAAAATGCTATTTTACTAAACCCATGCAATTATTTAAACAAGTACAGCGAATAGTGAATCTTAATTTACTAAAATATTCACACCTCAAATTTAATAATTTCTTTCCTTCCTCCAACAATTTAAAAAAATTCTTTGCATCTTCTGGAAATCCCTTTCCATCTCCTTCTTCATGGCCCAATTCAGCCTCTACATTTCTAAATATATCGTGAAGTAGTCCATCAATATAATCACACATGTTTTAACCTTTAACATCATTGATTGGATGATGCATCTTTCTCAAGAAAGTCCTTTTTTCCATGGGAAGTCCATTTGGTGTAACAAGCACAAAAACCTTTAGAAAGTAAGCGATCCTCCACCACATCTCTATAAAGCTAATATTGATTCTTACAGTCTCTACAAGGACATAATATCTCATTTCATTGAGAAACTCATTCCAATGAATTCTCAAGAAAGTTTTTCACTCCATACTTGAACTCATCAGACCATATTAAACATTTCATCCATCTTTTATCCTCACTATCCATTAAAATACTACATAACACACCAAAATCTCCAAAATTAAAACTAATTATGATCTACAAATATATCATCTTCAACTAAACAAATTAAAATAGATCACGCAATAATACAAGTACAAACAATTGTATAAACACTCATTTTCAGTATTCAAGTCTATGTCAAAATTTACCCAGTAAACACTAATAATTTACCCAATAAACTTCTCACCTAAGGCTCCAAGTGCAGTAATATGTTACCCTTTATAAACTAAAAGCCCAAAACATAAAGAGGTAGACAAATCTGATACAGAATTATGACTATAATAGAATTGGCAAGAATTTTTTGAAAGCAATTAAACAACACAATAGAGGTCTTGTAGGAACACCTTATACTTGAGGTAGTAAATATTTAAACCTGAGTGGAGCATAAGATTCATCCTTTTGAATTCGCTTGGATTTCTTTTTTTTTTTAGTTTTTTTTTTCACTATGTTATAACAAGCATGAAACTGATTCTCTAGGTGCAATGATTCCTGTGTTATTTTTTTCAGAACGACTTGCTATAACTATTTTATCCCTTTGAAGTCATTACCAAACTTGTAATGCTTAGTGAAAAAATTAATTTTTTCTTTTTTTCATTTATTTTGATTGGAATTTGGTAAAATTATTAGACTAAACTATTTTTTCTTAATAATTACATCTCCAGGAAGTACAAGTCCTCTTGCAAATGTAGTACATTGCTGCAACTGTAAAATGCCATGCAGTTTTATTCAAATGTTCAACCTAGCATAAGGTACCTTATAATACAAAGCATGTGTATTAAACTTGAGATATATAAAGCGTTTCAAAATATTGTGTTTTCTACTCTTTCAGTAGACTACACTTTGATGGATCATTTTATTCAACCCTAATTATTGACTCATTTTGATCATACATAGGGGAAGAAATGTTTATGTACAATTATTATCTCATCAAGAACTAACAACTATGAAGAAGGCGAGGAGATGAGGTCACTGAACCGTTTCTTCTAATATGAGGACGCTTTATGTATCACTTATATTGAACTCAATACTAATGTTGTCCCTAGAAGACATACTCCTAAATGTCACCTGGTTGGCTTTAAACTAGATAATTTTTCAAGTATATTTTGTTGTTTCCCCTTAGACCTACATGCTTCACAGATTCCTTACATGTTTGAAAGATTCATTTCTATTATTTACTTAATGTACAATAACACTTATAAGAAGAATATAGTTCACTTCCAATACCTTATTATTTAGATAAATATGTCAAGCCTATAGTACAATAAAGGATTTTAATCATCATAAATCAAACCTTTAAGCTATTGTATGGACTCTTAAAAATTGTTGCGACACCCGTGTTGGACCCTTTAAAATGCCTATTTTTGGAGGATTCGAAATAGAATGCCTTTATTTTTAAAGACTCTAAGCAAACGTAGTTTGTAAGTACTCTAGTGATATGACTTATGAGCCCTCGACCCTATAATGGAAGGGACAAGATTATCAATACCAAGCATGTTATACTTAGTTATATGAAATTGGATAAGAATTTGTCAAAAATCCTTTAAGCTCATATTTGCAACCACCATTCCACTAAGAAAAATAAAATAACATTTTGGAAGATCTAAATAGTGAACAATGAAAATTATTCATGTCTATCAGAATAGTTAATTAAAACTATGAAAAATCAAGAGGTCGGCTTTGTCAATCTAAAAAGATAGTCCACACCAACCTTATGGAATAAAATCACAATTTTGTTGCACGCCTACACCATTGATCTTGTAATGCCTCAGGGTTTTTGTCATTAGAAATTTGTAAAATTTTATACTCACTTTCCTCACTATGAATCCCCTAACGAGTTGTAGGGAGTCATTATGGGTCATAGGGACTCGATTGTAACTTAATCAGAATAAGTAACTTAGTATTCTGCTCTCTGAGTATGGGTGGCTATCAAGTAGTCATCTATACTTCTTACGGGTCATAAGGATTATGTTGTAAGGTGTACAGTAAGTTTGGAGCAAGAGACTGTCTTTATTACAACTTTAAGCCATAAATCATAAAGACTCGTGATGAGTCATTATGTCGCAATCATAGGCTGTCTAGTATGTCATCCCAAATTATTGTTGTATTGAGTACGAGAAGTATTATGACTCATTAAGTGTGGTTATGAGTCAGTGGTATGAAGCATAGAAAGACTAGTATAGGTCCTTGATGGTTCTATCTTGACTATAAATCCTTGTGATTAGTTTTAATTTATCCTTACGAGTCGTATCATGCCCGTTATCATTTGCGACAATTTTTAATCTTTTCATGAAGTGCAATTTGAACATTTCCCCTCTACCCCAATTGTAACCCATGACCTAAAACCCCCATTAGGAACCCTATTAGCATTGTTAAGTTACTCAAACACTTCCAAAGCTCTCTTAAATTCTCTAAAGCAGCCATACATAGGATTTCAAAGAAGGAGGTCATTGAAGGATTGACTTTTTTTTTGTGAAACTTGGTCTTTCAGGTATGTTACTCTTCCCTCATTTTTAATTTTTCTAAAATATATGTGTTAAAGTATTTTTTATACAATATTGATGTTGATTTTGAAACAAGGGTTAAGGGTTTTGAATGCTTGTTGTTGAATAATATTTTCCCATGGTTTACATGTGATTAGTCATGCCTTAATTATTTTTTTAAATTATTCATGCATGGGTATGGTGAATGAACTCAAACACATTGATTTTCCCCAAATCTATGAATTTTGAAGTAGTTATGACCCCACCCTCGAACCATAAAATTGATTTTGACTATGAGAAATATGGAAATTTGAACTAATTCTTGAAATACTGCATATTGGTTTTTAATTTAACCTTATGGGTTTTGTGATTTCACAAGCTATTGCATAAGAAAACCAAAGGGGTTGTGTATTGACTCAAGTGATGTAATTGGTTTGGCATGTTATAGTAACTTTGTAAGTGTAGTTGGTATGACGAGACCAACAATGTATACCTTATTGTGAAATATGGTTTAATTAATGAGAATGTGTGATAATTGATTTAATTAGGCTTTAATGAGGGTTGTATAGTTGATTTATAAAAGTGGTGGTCTCGAGATACAAACACTAGAAACTACAACAGGGAGATTAGAGTTACTCTTAACATTGTAATCATATGATTAGGAGGTTTGAGTCCCCCACATTATATTACATGATTTGGTATTTGTGTCACAGGAAGGTTTTAGTCCCCCATAGTACAGATATACACCCTCTGATTCGTGAAGCCACACACATTGTGTCCCAATTCGTTGGGGGAGAACTGGGCCTATATACCCCATGAGCGCCTTTTATTTTATGATGATTGATCTACACAACCCAAGCTGAAGTTTTAAAGTGCATGAAAAACCTTGTTCCCTATCCTAGCATGTGATATACATATATATATATATGTATGTATATCCATCTAATTGCTTGCAAAGGATTTGAATGATTTAAAATTTTTGATCATGGCATTATGTTATCCTTATACCTGAGTTACATGCTATTGTTAACCCCACTAATCAACTTTGGAAGTTGTATCCCCATGCGATACAGGAACTGAAGCTATTTCTACTTTTCCTGCTTAGAGTTAGATTGATTAGCTCAGTTCATCAGTTTGTTGTGGTAAAGTGCTATTATTTCATACATTGCAAAACTTAGACGTTTCATCAGTTCTTATCATAAACTAGAGTTGAGAGTTTCATTATCATTTTTATTCTAATTGTCATCTATCAGTGTTAGGGACATATCCTAACCAAGAATGGTTTTTGTTTCTTATGTTAGAAGTCTTTGTTTGGATTCTTGTGGATCTTAGGTTATGTTGGTTGGATTCTTGTGCTATTATTTCATACATTGCAAAACTTAGACGTTTCATCAGTTCTTATCATAAAGTAGAGTTGAGAGTTTCATTATCATTTTTATTCTAATTGTCATCTATCAGTGTTAGGGACATATCCTAACCAAGAATGGTTTTTGTTTCTTATGTTAGAAGTCTTTTTTTGGATTCTTGTGGATCTTAGGTTATGTTGGTTGGTTGTTTGGTCTGTTACTAGGTCACCAGTTATAGAGATTTTGTGCATTTTCATAATTTTGTTCCATCTTATCTTGTTATATATTTGGAATTTATCTGATATTGAGAAATGTTATGTTTGGTTTGGTTAAGTGAAGAGGGTAATCTTTGATCCACATGAGATTTAAGATACCCATCATGGCTAGGCCCTAGTTTGGGTCATGATAAAGGTGGTATCAGAACCTAGGTTTTGTATCATTGGGGTCTAACAAAGTCGTGTTATGTAAGTTCTCATTTATGGGTGTATAGTATGCCACACCTAAACAGAGAGACTACTAGGCATTTAGGAATGTTTCCCTTTCTTATTGCTCTATTTCAATCTATAGAGACTAAGGTCTTGAGTCTTCTCTAATTTTTGTATATTTTTCTTTCCATATCATGCCTCCCAGAATATTTGATGTCTATGTAAACTCTTCTTTCCCATCTAAGGACAATATGGACAGAACTTGTCCTACTCTAAGAGTTTAGAACCAATCGAGGATCACTACTTATGATTTTCCTGGTAGAGATTCACTGGTTTCTCCTATCCTCCCCAGGAACCCCAAGGTGATGTGTCTAATGGTGAGTTTTACCAATCAATTAATTTGCTTACCTAATTGGTGGCCTCCCAAACTGAGTGTGTTACTTGTATTGCTCCGTCCTTCAAGGCCACTAGAGTTTGCGAATTTATGAGGTAGAATCCTCCTACTTTCACTGTCTCTAAATTTAAGGAAGATCCTTAAAATTATATTTACTAGATGGAAAAGTTCTTTCAGGTGATGCATGCTACTGATGTGGAGGGTCTAGAGTTTGCTACTTATCAGTTAAAGGATATATCATACCAATGGTATGAGGATTGGGACTAGTCTAGGGGAAGGAATTCATAAATCTGAAGCAAGTTAGGATGTCCATAAAGGAGTATTCCTTGAAGTTTTAGCAGCTATCATGGTATGCTCCTGAGTTTGTGTCTAGCATGAGGGCTAGAATGAGGAAGTTTGCCATGAAGTTATCTCGTGAGTTGATCTTGGAGATCATGGATTCCTTATTGAACAAGGATAGGGATATCTCTAAACTTGTGGTGTATATGCAACAAGTAGATGAAGAAAATAGGAAACAAGCAAAAATAAGTAAAAAGAAGAGTAAAAAGTTTCAATATTCAGATTAGGGTAAAGGTAATTAGCAAAATGGAAGAGACGGAGGAAAATGGTCTAAGAAGAAGTGGGGAAATATTGTTTTCTACTCTACGACTAGTGCTTCTTATCTAAAGTCAATGGGTAATCATCATTCTCTGTATACCAATCGGTTTAGAGCCCTAAAATCCTAGCCTTAGGCTAGCAGGAGTCAGCTCGATCATATCCTCCTTGTAGATTTTGTGGTCAGGTGCTCTATGGTATTTGTGAAGAAGGGAGGAATAAGTTCTTTAAATGTGGTCAAATTGGTCTTCTTTAAAGGGATTGTCTTTAAGGATTCTTTTGGGGTAAATATGATTCCTGATGCTACTTCATTAGCTCCCACACTAAAATATGTTAAATTTTTCTAAGACTATGGTACTAATTAGAATCAGTTGTAGGCTCTTTCTACTCACCGGGATTCTGAGGCATCCCTTGATATTGTTATTGGTATGCTCAATCTTTTCTCTCATAATGTATATTGTCTATTTGATTCTGATTCTAGTCTCTCTTATGTGATCCCTTATGTGGCTGTCCATTTTGGTTTTGATCCAGGATGTATTTTGGGACCCTTTCTTAGTGTCTACCCCGATGGGTGATTCTATTATAGCTAAACATGCTTTTAGGGATTTTACGATGTCGGTTTATGGTAAAGATACCTTGATAGACCTTATAGAGTTGGACATATTAAAGTTTGATATGATTTTTGGGATAGATTGGTTGTATTAATTTTATGCATCTCTCTATTGTCAAACCCAAAGGGTTAGTTTCCATTTTCCAAATGTGTTGGTAATTTAATGGAAAGGTAGTTCCCTAGTACCCATTAGAAGGTTTATTTTAATCTTAGAGCCCAGAAGTTATTTTCTAAAGAGTGACTCTACCACTTAGTGCATGTTAAGGATTCTAGATTCGAAGGTCTTTGTTTGTAGACTATACCCATGGTTTTCAAATTTCCCATGGTGTTTCCTTATGATCTTCCAGGTGTTCATGTCGATAGGGAAATTGATTTTTGAATATTTTCTTCTAGACAATTATCCCATTTCTATACCTCCTTAGAGAATGGTTTGGCTAAGTCGAAGTAACTCAAAGAGCCGTTAAAAGATATTTTTTGACAAATGTTTTATATGCCCTAGTGTCTTTGTGGGGCACTTCTATTCTTTTTATGAGTAATAAGGATAAGTCCCTTTGAATGTGTATTGATTAGAGCTAATTGAATAAGGTGACCAGAAAGAATAAGTATCTATTTTTGAGGACAGATGGTCTCTTTGATCTACTTCAGGGTGCTAAGTTCATTTCTAAGATTGATCATCGATTAGATTATAAACAATTAAAAATTAGGGAGGTGGATGTCCCTAATACCACTTTTGGAACTCGGTATAGTTATATCGAGTGTTTGTTGATGTCCTTCGGTTTGACTAATGCCCCAATAAAGTTTATAGATCTTATGAATTGGTTTCTTATCTGTTCTTAGATTTGTTCATGATTTTCTTTATTAATAATATTTTAGTGTATTTGAAGAGTGAGGCAGATCATGCCTATCACCCCTGCCTTGTGTCACAGACCCTAATCGCTCAACATTTTTATGCAAAGTTTTCTTAGTGTGATTTCTAGTTAAATATTGTGACTTATCTGGGACATATTATTTCTATTGAAGGGATCATGATGGATCCACAAAAAGTTCTTGCAGTTAAGATGTGGCCTAGGCCTATGACTCCATCTGACATTTAAAGTTTCTTCAGTTTAGCCGGCTATTGTAGAAGGTTTGTTAAAAGCTTCTCATTGATTACTGCACCTTTGACTAAAATGACCCAGAAGAAGTTAATGTTCATATGTTCTAATGCTTGTAAGGGTAGTTTTTGGAAACTAAGGGATAAGTTAACTTTAGCTCCCGTCTTGATTCTACCTGAGAGACTTGGTATTTTTGTTATCTATTGTGATGCGTCCAAGGTAGGATTGGGTTATGTGTTGATGCAAAATGGTAAGGTAGTTTTCTTTTGTTTATAGACAACTAAAAGTCCATGAGAAGAATTATCCAACCCATGATTTGGAATTGTTATTTGTGGTGTTTGCATTAATGTTCTATAGGCATTATTTTTATGGGGTCCTTGTTGATACTTATTCTGATCATAAGATCCTGCAATACGTGTTCACTCAGAAGGAGTTAAATCTCAGGCAGAGGAGATGTCTTGAGTTTTTCAAGGACTATGACATTAGTCTTCACTATCATCCAGGTAAAGCTAGCATGGTTACTTATGCGCTTAGCAGGTTATCCATGGAAATCTAGTCTCATGTGGATGAGGATAAGTAGGATTTGGTGAAGGATATTCATCATTTGTCTAATCTCGGAGTTTGTCTCTTAGATTTAGAGAGGTGTTGTTATTTTTCAAGAGATGACAAGTTCTTCTCTTGGTGCTGAAGTAAAAGAGATATAAGTGTTAGATCCTATCTTAATGCAAATTAAGATTGAAGTAGGTAGGCAGAAGGTGATAGTTTTTGAGATCAGTTGTGAAGGTATTATAGGGTACCAAGGTAGACTATATGTTCCTGATATTGATGGGTTGTGAGAAAGAATTTTGGCCAAAGATCATAAGTCGTGTTGCATTATTAATACTAGTTTGACAAAAATGTATCATGATCTTAAGGAAATTTATTAGTGGAATAATATGAAGTAGGATGTGGCCAATTTTTTGGCTAAGTACATGGTGTATCAGCAAGTGAAGGTAGAGCACTTTTGTCCCAGTGGGTTGACTCGAGAGATTGAGATACCAGTGTTGAAATAGGAGATAATTAATATGGATTTTATTACCTGTCTTCCGCGGTCTCTCCAGCAATTTGATTCGATTTGGGTAATCATAGATAGGATGACTAAGTCTTCTCACTTCTTACTAGTAAGGACTAATTTTTTTTTTTTAAGATCATGCCATGTTTTTCATTGAGGAGATCATGAAGTTTCATGGTACTCTATTCTCCATCTTATTTGATCAGGGCAGTGAGGTTTGGGGACCAAGGAAACCCTTAGTACTACTTTTCAGCCACAAATGGATGGGCAATGAAAAAGGATAATTCATGTCTTGGAAGATATGCTTTTGGCTTGTGTAATTAATTTTGGTGGTATTTGGATTGACCACTTTCCTCTCATAGAATTTTCCAACAACTACAGTTATCACTCTAGCATTGGTACAACTCCGTTTGAGGCCTCATATGGTAGAAGATGTAGATGTCTTATTGGGTCATTTAAGGTCTTCAAAAATAAGTTATTTGGTTCTAATTTGGTTCACCGAGCCATGAAGAAGGTGAAGGTGATTCGGGATAGACTTAAGTCTTTGTAAATCCATCAAAAATCCTATGCGAATGTGAGGCAAAGGGAGTTGGATTTTTGTACCGGTGATTAGGTTTTCTTGAAGGTTTTCCACATAAAGGGAGTGATGTGGTTTGGTAAGAAGGGGAAGATTAGTCCCTATTATGTTGGTCTGTACATTATTTTTAAGAGGGCTAGTAATGTTGCATATGAACTGGAGCTTCCTTCTAGCTTGAGTTTCATTCATCCAATGTTTCACAATTTGATGTTGAGAAAGTGCATGGGTGATCCTTCGATTATTGTTCCTTTGGAGGAGGTGGGTATTTTGGATTTATTGTCTTAAGAGGAGGTCCTAATTGAGATTTTGGATCGGCAAGGCCATCCCTTATAGAACAAGGATGTGGCTTCGATAAAGGTTCTTTGGAGGAACCAAAAGGATGAGGAATCTACTTGGGAAGACGATTAGGACATAAAGTCCAAGTATCTATTCTTTTTCCCCATTCAGAATAATCGTGGTTAAGGTATGTATTTTTTATCATCTTTATTTTCTAACTTTGTTAAAGGAAATGGTGATTTCCTTAGCATCTTTGTTTTCTATCTTTGTTAATGGTAAGTGTGGTTGTGCTTGGAGTCAAATCATGCTAATAAATTCTCTATCCTATCATTCGAGGACAAATGATCCTAAGGGGGAGTATGTAATGCACCGAATTTTTGGTCCTTCAAACTTTATAATATTTTATCCTCAATGTCCTGACTATGACTCCCCCCACAAGTCATAGGGAGTCATGAAGGGTCATTGGGGTTCGGTCGTAACTTTATCGAAACAAGTGGCTTAGTATTTTGCTCTGAGTATGAGTGGCTCTAAACTAGTCATCAAGACTTCTTACGGGTCGTAAGGTTTCTAGTAAGTTTCGCCCATACATTATCTTCATTATGACTTAAGGCCACGAGTCATAAAGACTCATCACGTGTCGTTATGTCCCAATCATAGAGTGTCAAGTGTATCATTCTAAATTGTTTTCGTCTTAAGGATGAGAAGTGGTTATGAGTCATTAAGTATGATTATGATTCGGTGGTATGACTCGTAGACAGGCCAGTATAGGGCCTTGGTGGAATTTTCTTGACTACTACTCCCTGTGATGAGTTGTAATGCATCCTTACGATTCATACGGTGACCCATAGTTAGTTACGAACATTTTCTATCATTTCATTAAATGCACTTTGGACATTTCCCCTTTACCCCAATTGTAAACCACGACTAAAAAGCCTTATTAGGAAACCCATTAACATTGTTAACCTACTCAAATTCATCCAAAGCTCTCTCAAATTCTCTTAAGTCGCCATACTTAGGGTTTTCAAGAAGTAGGTCATCCACTAGATCAAGGGTTGAATTCTTTCCATGAAACTTGGTATTTCAGGAATGTTACCCATCCCTCATTGTTAATTTTTTAAAAACATATGTCTTAATGTGTTGTTCATAAGATATTGATGTTTCTTTTGAAATAAAGGCTGGGGGTTTTGAATGCTTGTTGTTGAACAATGTTTTCCCATGGTTTTGATGTGATTATTCATGCCATAAATATGGTTTTGAACTTGTAGGGGCATGGGTAAGGTGAATGAACAAGGGAATTGTGATTTTTCCCAAACTTGTGACTTTTGAAGTGGTTATGACCACAACCCCATATTGTGAAATTGGTTCTAATTATGAGAAATATGGGAATTTGAACTATTCTTGAACTACTGCATATTGTTTTTTTATTAATCCTTTTGGGTTTTGTAATTTCACAAGCTATTGCATAATTGAACCAAGGAGGTTCTGAATTTCCCCAAGTTATATAATTGTTTTGTCATGTTATTGTTACCTTGTAAGTGTAGTTGGTATGATGATACCAATAATGAATGCCTTAATGTGAAATACGATTTAACGAAGAGGAATGTGTGATAGTTGTTTTAATTGGGTTTTAATGATGGTAGTGTGGCTGAGTCGTAAAAGAAGTGGTACTGATGGACCTACACTCGAAATCGTGGTTTTCGACATAGGGGTTGAAATGACCAGGGAGGTTTGAGTCCCCTTTAACATTAATATCATATGATTGGGAGGTTCGAATCCCTAACATTATATTACATGATTTGGTGCTCGTGTTGCCTTGATATGATGTTCGAGTCCCCCATAGTGCATATGTATATACACTTCATGTCGTGTGGCCACACGCACTGGGCCCTACCAGCTGGGGGAGGGATTGACCCATATAACCTGTGGGGGGATTTTATGTTAGGACAATTGAGCTATATGACTCAGGCTTAAGTTTTAATGTGCATGATAAACCTTATTCCCTATCCCGACATGTGGTACATATTTATATAAGTATATGCATCTGATTGTATGCAATGGATTTGAATTATTTGAAGCTGTAGATTATGGCATAATATTATCCTCATCTACGAGTTACATGCTAGTGTTCACCCCTCTAACAGTCTCTGGATGTTGTATCCCCACACGATGCAGGCACCATAGCTACTTCTACCTTTTCTTCACAGAGTTAGGTGGATTGGCTCGGTTCATCGGTTCGTTTTGGTAAAGCAGTGAGATTCCATACTTTAAAAGACTTAGATATTTCATAAGTTCTTATCATAGATTAGAGTTGAGAGTTCCATCATCATAACATTACAATTTTCATTATCATTGTCATCTGTCATATTCGGGGACATGTCCCAACAAAGACTAGTTTTTGGTTATTGTATTGGAAGGCTTTATTTGTATTACTATGGATATTGGGTGATGTTGGTTGGTTGTTTGGCCAGTCACTGGGTCATTGGTTATAGATATTTTTTGAATTTTCTTAAGTTTTTTGCATGCTATCTTGTTAAATGTTTGGAATTCAGCTGACACTGGGGAATGTTGTGTTTAGTTTGGGTAGGTTCAAGGGGTGATCTCCGTTCCCCATAGTAGTAGAGATAACCATCACGACCAGGCCTTGGTTCGGGTCTTGATAAATTTTCTCTAAGCATAGGTAAAAAGATGAGACGAACAATCAAACATCAGATAGATTAGACAACGTCAAAGGAAAATTATCCATCAATATCAAACAGAGGTACAACGCATGTCTACCAGTGCTACATTAAGAAAAAAAATACAACTACAAAACAAGGGGATAATACATATAAATTTACATAATAGACAATGCTATAATTCTATAGCAAACAATGAAACGTCAGTTAAATCTAAATCAAGGTACTCGCACAAAACTTCAACCAAAAACCAAAACCCTAAGGCTTCGACATCTAACTATTTATGCATCTTGAAATTTGAACCCATTCCCAAATGTTTGGTCAACAATCAAAGTGAATGAAGAGAAAAACCCAAAATAGAAACTCAAAAAATTTGGTCAAAATTATCAATTAGAATAATAAACTAACCTTAAAATCACAAAATTAAAGAACAAAAACCCCAAATTTTCTCAGAAATTTAAGTACAACTAAAGTACAAATCTGAGAGATGAAATTGAAGTACAAAGAAGAATCGGAAAATATCTACAAGTGAAAATTACCTATATTGTACAAGACACCTGCAACAATTCAAGGTATAAGAGTATTTCCTCTTACTTCATCACTGAACTAATGAACAAATATGCTGCGACAAATTGCATCCCAGTGTGTCAACACCTGTTTCCATAGACGCCAACAGGGTTCAATTGAAAGCTTCTTTATTGTAAGAGTGATTTTGTTTAGTGACTGATTTGTTGTCGGAGCACTGGTGGACGAAGCGGTAGTCGGAGAACTTATGGTCGGAGAACCGATAGTCGGAGTTGTGCTGGCACGGTTGTTGACTTTAAGAGTGATTTGATAGTGAAAACATCCAAAACAAATATATCTTTCAATAAGTATTTATTCTATTTTTTTTTATATATTTCTTTAATTTTTGGTGGGCTTTGTGAAAAATTTGGGAGGGAAAAAATAAAAATCGATGCATTATCTTTTTTTCCAATAAAGTGTTGCCATAGGTGATTTTATGGCAACGGTTCATTAAAGAATTGATGTAAGATAGTCTATTGAAATATTTATCCATCAATAGCAATGGTTATAACACCAAGTTGTTCTACGAGAACAATTTTTTTACAACTGTTGGAATTGTTTCAATAAACCCTCTATAACAATGCTTTTGCAATCGTTGTAAAAAGGTCATTTGTAATTGGGGTAATTTCTAGTAGTTTTCCTAGCACCTTTTAGTGTTGTATGATGTCGATATTTACCAAGATGGTCGAGGAAAATATAGAGGTCTTTATGGATGACTTTTCGATTGTTGGGGACACTTTTGATGACTGTCTAGACAATTTGGCACTGCACTTCAGAGATATGAGGAGTAAAATGAACAACACCCAAACTACACCTTGAAATGAAGATAAAGTTTTCACTATTAAGTAATGTTACCCAACTCAGTTTGGGTTTGAACCCACAGGGAATTCGTGGAATTGTCACTCTAGTTTGCTTGAATCAACGAGAAGTACTAAAAGTAAATGGGCGGGGGGGGGGGGGGGTTGTAGTAGTAATCTGAAATATGTAACCAAACTCAAAAACTTTGGTTATAAACAACCAGAAACGAACACTAGCCTTGTGTTCCCCATGGCTTCTAACTCAGTAGGCTTCTCAAGCTCAATCTAATTATCAAACTATTGCATATATAGAATCTGGTAAGTGAGGTATCACCACCCGCCTATCATCATACTCTAGAGAATTTCACTCATTTTCTTTCGGTCTCAGAGTGTCACCTTACTAACCATTTCCTTGGACCCTAATTTCAACTATCTCCGCTCAGTTTCAAGTTGATTAGATGTAAGCTAATCACCTTAAGTTTATAATATATGTAAGCTTATTTCGGCAATTAACCCCAAATCACTATTCTGATCTCTTTTTTTTCAATCCCTACCTCCCTCTCGAGTTCATAGTGAATATCATTTGTATACTAACGTTTGCAACTGTTAAAAAGCAATAGATACGAAGAAAATCACAATGCATACATTAACAACTGATGTTGGGTGTATTTACACGCCTAAGAACCATAATTTACCTATATTTTAGCCATGTTTTGAGAACAAAATATATAATTCTTGCACTTTTAGTCCATTTTCCTTTAAATGAGCTGACCTACGTGATTAGCATGTTTTTCAGGTATTAATGATGAAGATTTCAGCACTTTATGGACTTATGAGCAGCAAAGGAAAACTTCACATTAGAGGGAAGGAAGATTTTGGACTGAAAGTGATGCATGGGAACTTTTTCCTGGGCAAACCCAGTATTATTAAAGACTTAAGGATGCAGTAGCAACTTCGTTAGACAAGGATACTATAAAAACCCTATTTCTGAATTTTTCAGCATCATTATCATTCACTCATTATTCAATTTTGGATTTTGTAAGAAGTTTTAGATAGAGAAAAATGGCTCAGGGAGCAACGGCTAGAGAGCAAAAACGTCAACCCCTAGTTGACGCTAAAACCATCTCCATCACCAAGTTTATTCTAGGTTGTGGTATGATGATTATGTCTAAATTGATTTCCGTTGTAATCATGAGTAGCTAAACTTATCTGTTAGGGTTATGGAAGCCTCATAAGATACTATCTATAGCTATGAGTTTGTGAATTCTTGATGTGTATGCTACTTATATCATTACTCACTTCGTTTTAATTAAATTCTTATGGTTGCAAACATAGAGAATATGCCAGTATAGCATTAACTTGCTCGAGAGAAAAGTTACATGATTGGAAAAGAGAGTGTGACAAGAAAATAGGGTTTCCAACCCCTGTTTACACGTTAATGCCTTGACCGGATTAACTTTCTTGGAAAATTTGTACCAGTCGTTACACACTTTAGGCTCGGGAGAGGTAAAGTGAAATAAATCGTTGATGGTTGGGAAACACTTGGATTTACAATTAGAATATAAATCTCTATAAGTGCATGCATGTCTGAATTCCGCATTACTCATAGTTAATAGATACGTAGAAATTACAAGGTGGACATAACCCTAACTTATTATTCTCTGTGATTAAATCTTACTACACTTAGCATTCCAACTTTACTTTGATAGCATTAATTCACGCCTAAAACAATCCCCCCTTTTCCGTAGAATTTTTGACCAACAGTCAACTAATAATTGCAACACTTAGTGACCAAGTATTCCCTGTGGGATTCGACACCCAACCCAGTTGAGTTCTATATTTGACAGTGACCGCTTACACTTTCTAACAAGAGCTGTAGTTTGGGCGTTATCAAATTTTGGAGCCGTTGCTGGGGAATACGGTTGTCAACTAAGTTTGTGATAATTACTAGACCCTTTGGTCAAAGATTCTCGAATTTTACTTTTAGTTGTTGTTTTTGTTTGGTTCAGGTTTGGTAGAGTGGATACCAAATACGCGAAGTTCTGGTCAGCCATTATTACCTCTAAATTCGGAACAACATCTTATTGGCAGAATGGATGCACAACGAGACATTGATAGAAGGGCTACTCAATAGGAGAAAGCTATATTAGCTGCATTGGCAGCTGCTTAAGTGCATCAACATAATATTGATTACCCAGGGCGAGCAACAAATCCTGATGATGAGGACCTAGGTGATGATGAGTTACTGAATCCTAGGCGTACTGATGAAGTGGCGGAACCTATGCATAGGAAAGATCGTCAAGCTAGAATGAGACCTGACCACCGAGCTGTACAGGTTTCTTTTGATGATGATGATGACGATCTAGATGGTGCTGGTTCCACAGGGGCTATTATTCCTCCACCCATGGCACCCGAAGCAAAGTTCAATATCACTAGCGCCATTATTCAGCTACTGCAACTCAAGGGGTTATTTGGTGGACTTGCAGGCGATGATACGAATATGCATCTGATCAATTTTATCTCAACATGCAAGTCGTTTGACAATCTAGGAGTTGGACATAATGCAATTTGGCTACGCTTATTTCCATTGTCTCTATCTTGAGAGGAAACTTTATGGTTGAACGGGCTAACTCCTGACTCTATTACTAATTGGAGGAAACTGAAAGACGCTTTCCTAGAAAGATTCTTTCCGCCATCCAAGAGAGCACAATTAAGAGATGAGATCAGAAATTTTCGACAGCTTCCAACTGAAGCTCTCCACGAAACATGGGAGAGGTTCAAGAAGAAGCTTACGCGGTGCCCAAATCATCAGATGACCAACATCCACTTGATGGAGATATTATACAGGGCTTGAATTCAGTGACTAAGCCAGTGGTTGATAATGCTGCAGGTGGGTCATTCATGGACCTTACTTTTATTCAGGCAAGTGATATGCTAGATCGTATGACAAAGTAGAGTAGAGCTTGGCATACTAGGTATTCTGAGGTAGCAAGCTCTACTGTATCTATTGGCTTGACGACAGAACAAAGGCGAAGAGAAGAGGAACGTGACCAGGATATGGCTCATATAAAAATCCAGATGGATCTTCTTACCAAGTATTTATTATCAGGGAAGACCGAATAGGTTAAGGCCGCTGTATCACAAGGAAAAGATGAATCCGACTCTGAGGAAGAAGCGAACTATTTGAATAATCAGGGGGGTTTCCGAGGCAATGCCCAAGGAAACCAAGGTCGGAACTATTATGATAAATCAGAATACAAGGACCGTGATCAAGGTAGTTGGAAGAATAAGACTGACAGGAGTGGTTTATACATTCTCCCTGGAAATCGTGAGGCTGTGGCGTCTGGCTCTGGGAAGATGTCCATGGAAGATATGATGGATAAGCTGCTGAAAGGAGTGGAGGAAACCAACATGGGCATAACTGAGGTAAAGAATGATTTGTCATCAATAAATCAATTGGTTGACGCGTATTCTACTGCAATAAAACAGCTGGAGCAACAATTGAGTCAACTATCAGTGGCATTCAAAACCCAAAGAATGATGGATCGTGTATGGCTATTACTACCCAAAGTGGTAAAGTATTGGAAATTCCATCCAAAGGCAAGCAGGTGGTTGATGATATAGCACAGAATGTTATTGAAGCAGATTGTGATGATGATGTAGAAGCTGAAAAGAACGTTCATGATGTTACCCCTAGACATCTGCAGCCTGAAAAGAACAAAAATTGGAAGCAAGATAAAAAGGAAGTGGTGGAGAAAACTCTTCCTCTTCCACCACCACCTTTTCCTCAGAGGCTGAAGAAGAAGGCTAATGACACTCCTAAAAAGGTTGATAATCGGAAGCAAGATAAAAAGGAAGTGGTGGAGAAAACTCTTCCAACTTCACCACCACCTTTTCCTCAAAGACTGAAAAAGAAAGCTGATGACACCAGGTTCAATAAATTCATGACTATGTTGAAGCAGCAGAATATTAATGTGCCTTTGGTGACTGCACTGGAGCAGATGCCAGGATATGCCAAATTCATGAAGTACCTTCTGACAAAGAAGAGGGCAGGAAGCTATAAAATGGCAGATGATGTTCATCATTGCAGTGCAATTGACACGAGATCTTTAGTACAGAAGAAGGCAGATCCTGGTGCTTTCACTATTCCCTGCACTGTTGGATCTTTGGATTTTGCTAAGGTATTATGCGATTTGGGAGCTAGTATCAATTTGATACCGTTATCTATTTACAAAAAGTTGGGGTTGGGCAATGCTACACCAACCAATATGCGGCTTGTGATGGCAGATAGGTCGGCAAAACGACATGTTGGTATCTTATATGATGTATTAGTAAAGGTTTCTACATTTATTTTTCCTGCAGACTTTGTTATTTTTGATTACGAGGTTGATTCTGAAGTTCCCATAATCTTGGGACGCCCTTTCCTCACAACGGGAAGTGTGCTTATTGATTTGAGAGCTAATGAGGTTTTATTTCGGTAGAATGAAGAAGTGGTTCGTTTTGATGTATGCAAATCAATGAAGCAGCCTAAGGATATGAATGTGTTTTCTATAGCTGATGTTTATCATGAGGATGAGAAGGAACTATCGTTAGAAAAGCAGCTTACTGTTGAGCCAATGGCTGCTGTGCTTATGAATTTTGAGCATGAGGATGTTGAAGAGTATGAAGAAACTATTTGTGCTCTAACAGGAATGGGGTCCTATTCTCATGCTCCTAAGAAGCTGGACCTTGATCTTAAGAATCGACCTTCACCACCAGCGAAACCTTCCATTGAAGAGCCACCAGTGCTAGAATCGAAAGAGCTCCCCATTCATCTGAATTATGTGTTCTTGGGAAGTGGAAATACACTTCCGGTTATTATTGCAACTAATTTAGGTAAACAACAAATACAGGCTCTCATCTCTATTCTGAAGAGGTACAAGAGAGCTATTGGTTGGACTATTGATGATATAATTGGTATCCCTCCTGGAAAAGGTATGCACAAGATTCAGCTCGGGGAAGATTAAGTGCCCACAGTTAAGTATCAACGTCGTCTGAATCTATTCAGAAAATGACAGCCACCATTTATCTCGATGAATTCTGAGTAATCGAGGTAACTATGTCGTGCCGCTATAATAAATCAAGCGCTACATGGGAGGCAACCTATCGTTTTTAATCGCTTTATTTTACTAAGACTTTGTTTTTGTTAAATAAAAATTCAAAAAGAAGAGTCGAGCCACGACCAAAACTAAGGCGCTGGGTGGGAGGAAACCCATCCTTTTAATCGTTTTTGTTGTTTTTGATTAAGTGTAGGTGCAGGACGTACAAAGGAGGGGAATTAGTCCCAAATTTTTATTTGAAAGTGAGCCATGTTAAAGGTGGTAAGTTAGGAATGAAGGAGCAAAGGCTATCGGTTAGGCATTGCCTATGCAAATCTAAGCAACGAACAAGGCAAGACTTATGTCATTGCCTATGTTCACTGCCTCAACTAGGCAATGGACATGGCAAGGCCTATACAAATCTAGGCAATGAACAAGGTAAGGCCTATGCAAATCTAGGCAATGAACAAGGCAAGGCCTATGTCATTGCCTATGCTCACTGTTTCAACTAGGCCATAGCATAGGCGCCGCCTATGCCCAACTAGGCAATAGCATAGGCACCGTCTATGCCCAACTAGGCTTTGACAAAGGCGCCGCCTATGCTAAGCATAGGCAAAGTAATAGGCGCCGCCTACTTATGCCTTTTTATCTCCTAACCCAATTTTACATGGATAAAACCCGACCCATGGATTAGCCTATAAATAGAACTTCAACCTTAGAACAAAATGCAATTGTTTGCTCGATATAGGCGCCGCCCAAGCTTCCAATTTCTCTCAAAATTTTTGTTTTTGCTCATCTAATCTTGCAAGCTCATCTTCCGAATCCATCACCAAGTTAGTTATTCTTTTATATTTTGTAGTTTTTGAAATGCTACGTTTATAATGATTTATTGGATTGAGAAGTGGTGTTGGTGATTAGAATATGGTTGGTTTGCTATGATGAATCTCGTCGAGTGAGAGGATAAGTGTGGGTGTTCTTGACTTTGCTCCGACTTGCATTTGATTGTTATACATTATCATATTTTTATGGAATCGAAATTGTGAAGTTAGTGTATAATCTTGAATGTTTGAATGACTCGTTCATCGAGATACCAATCAGGATTGACCACAAGCATGAGATGTTGTGATTAATTCTATTCAATAACTTGATACAATCTCTATGTGTTAGTCTTGTTCAAAGAGTGCATTAATCCAACCATATAAGGGTAGTCAAAATTACATGAAAATATTATTGGGCTAAACATGTTGTTGGAACATATCACCTAAATGTATGTCGATGAAGTCTGAGTAATCGACATCACTCACTTAATTAGTCTGGGCCAACAAACTAAGTGTGGGGTGGTGCCACTACAATTTATTTTTCGATTGAATCTTTCGAGATGAAGCTAACATGACTCTATTTTAATCTCAGGAAGAATGGAACCAAAAGGACGACAAGGAAAAGAAAAAGTGTCCACCTCATAGAAGGGTCAGAAAAGGGGAAGAAAAGAGCAAGATGAGTCCTCCTCTCTGCAAATACCTCGACTCACTATTGGGATTCAGTGGGGTACATTTTGAGGAAACTCTGAGGATGACTATTCTGATGATGATTCCGACGCAGGGGGTATGACCTCAGACATAGATGAGGAGTCCAACTAATCAGGTTTTCGTTATTTATTTCCACTGAGGGCAGTATGTCCCGTCTAAGTGTGAGGTGAGGGTATTTGTATGCTGTATTGTAATTCTTTACCTACATTTATTCTTGTTTGTTTTAATTAGTCGTAATTAGTTAGTTAAGTTTTAGATTTTTTAGATTTTGCATGAAATTGTTCTGATAGACGGCATGGTGTTATAATAAGAGTTTGTGATCCAAATCATTACTATTGAGATATTTAAGCTCTAAGTATGACTCACTGTGTGATAATTGTGTGGTTTGATTCATTCATCTGTTGGGTCAAGAGTCTATACTACTCCCAATAAAGTTGACCATGTGCCTTGTGTGTGTGAGGTTATAGTACATTCTGTGTTGTAACTGATGCTAGAACTTGCTTGGTGTATGTGCGAAGCGAAATAAAGAGTGTGAGTTTAGGAGATGATTTAAGAATTTCTTTGGAAGCCCTAAATTTGTTTACCTTCTTTTTACCTACCCTTGTACATTATCCTAGTTAACCCCCTTTGAGCCTTTAGCTATTTTCTTTGACAGCCTCATATGTAGCCTAACCCATTTTTTTCAAGACCATAATTTGATCCAAATTCCTAAGCGCTTTAAATTGTAGAGTCATGTGAAAAAATAAGAGGAAATTGGGTGAGAGTGATGCCTCAGAGTGTATTGGTACTTGAAATTGTTGTGAAAAAGACTGGCTATCATAGAGGTGTTTTATAAAATAAAAAAAAAGATTGTTCTGTTTATAATTGAATAACAAAATTGGTGAAAAGGGGTGGTAGATGAAAGGAAAGTAGAGGGGTTATTTAAAAGAGAGTGTTAATGACATAACGTAGTGTATTAAAGCGCTTAGGGAACATAGTCACTATTTTTGGCCAAAATAGTCCTACCTGTCCCTTAGCCTACATTACAATCATGTAAAGACCTATTTGATCCTAGGCTTAGCATTCCGATATTAGTGGAGCATTACACTAAGGGCAAGCCTATGGTCATCAGTTGCAACATAAGAATTCTTTGTGAGAGTGAGAGCAAGGAGAATCTTGTACCCATGGTTTGAAAAATGAAAAACTTGTGAGTCAGTATGGGTGATATCTTGTGTGAGACACACATGGTTGATGAGTTTTGGGTAGTTGTGTATGATTCTTTATGCCTTAACTTGTGGATATGAATTAACCATCACCACGAGTCTATGTTGGAGGTTGAATTGTTTCTAGTAGTGATCAAGAAACCTACTCTTTGTTAATAATTACCGTGCATGTCTTGAAGATAAATTTTGTGTTGCTATTGTAAAATTCTAGTTAGGTGTTTGCATGGATACTATATTTTGTTCGAGGACGAACAAAGCTTTAAGTGTGGGGTGTTGATGTTGGGTGTATTTACACGCCTAAGAACCATAATTTACCCATATTTTAGCTAAGTTTTAAGAACAAAATATATAATTCATGCACTTTTAGTCCATTTTCCTTTAAATGAGCTGACCTACGTGATTAGCATGTTTTTCAGGTATTAATGATGAAGATTTCAGCACTTTATGTACTTATGAGCAGCAAAGGAAAACTTCACATTAGAGGGAAGGCAACTTTTGGTCTGAAAGTGATGCATGGGAACTTTTTCCCGGGCAAACCCAGTATTATTAAAGACTTAAGGATGCAGTAGCAACTTTGTTAGACAAGGATACTATAAAAACCCTATTGCTAAATTTTTCAGCATCATTATCATTCACTCATTATTCAATTTCGGATTTTGTAAGAAGTTTTAGACAGAGAAAAACGGCTCAGAGAGCAACGGCTAGAGAGCAAAAACGTCAACCCCTAGTTGATGCTAAAACCATCTCCATCGCCAAGTTTATTCTAGGTTTTGGTATGATGATTATGTCAACTTTGATTTCCGTTCTAATCATGAGTAGCTAAACCTCTCTGTTAGGGTTATGGAAGCCTCGTAAGATACTATCTATTGCTATGACTTTGTGAATTCTTGATGTTTATGCTACTTATATCATTACTCTCTTCGTTTTAATTAAATTCTTATGGTTGCAAACATAGAGAATATGCCAGTATAGCATTAACTTGTTCGAGAGAAAATTTACATGTTTGGACAAGAGAGTGTGACAAGAAGATAGGGTTTCCAACCCCTATTTATACGTTAATGCCTTGACCGGATTAACTTTCTTGGAGAATTTGTACCATTCGTTACACACTTAAGGCTCGGGAGAGGTAAAGTGAAATAAATCCTTGATGGTTGGGAAACACTTGGATTTACAATTAGAATACGAATCTCTATAAGTGCATGCATGTCTAAATTCCGCATTACTCATAGGTAATAGATACGTAGAAATTACGAGGTGGACATAACCCTAAATTATTATTCTCTGTGATTAAATCTTACTACACTTAGCATTCCAACGTTACTTTGATAGCATTAATTCACGCCTAAAACAATCCCCCTTTTTCTGTAGAATTTTCAACCAATAGTCTACTAATAATTGCAATACTTAGTGACCAAGTATTCCCTGTGGGATTCGACACCCAACCCAGTTGTGTTCTATATTTGACAGCGACCGCTTACACTTTCTAACGAGAGCTGTAGTTTGGGCGTTATCAACAACTATCTAAAAGAATTTCTAATACCCTCCACTTCATTATTTAGCAAGGCTTCCCACAACCTGAGCTAAGGGACTTAGCCACTCTTGTTTGTAATAAGATCAAAGGAATTCATAATTGCAAACATTCCAAAAATATCGTAATAATCATTGAATAAAACCCAAAGTCTATAGTTGAATAAATAACCAAAATAAATACAAATCAATTACCAGACCAAAATTGAATCCTACTATCATATACATGTTTTTAAGTATATAGAGTGTGTAGACTAACTAAAAAGAATCAAAAAGGTATATAGAGGTTACAAGGAATCCCTAGGAAACAACGCCAAAACAAACAAGGAAAATCAAGGACGATGGCCACTTACTGGGTAGGTGCCACCTACAGACCCTAAGTGTTCCCACGTATATGCCCTAGTCCTCAAACACTATAGAAACTCTATAGACTTTTCTTTCGGAGACCTATATTAGAACCTATGGACTGTAGGTGGAACCTATGGTCTATAGGTGCCCTCTTTCAGTGACAGAGTCTTCTTTTCTGAACTTCTGAGTCTCTGGATGTCAATTTATGACACCTACTTTGGCACCTACAGACCGTAGGTAGCACATATGGTCCGTAAGTGCCAAATTTTGTGGTCCAAAACTTCAATTTCACTCCATTCTTCTAGAATGATCCTAACACCAAATTTCTTGAAAAACATAACACAAAGCATATTGTATATCCCAGAAAGACCTAAGTATATTGTTTATTTTCATCGTTTTAAGCATCTAAAGTGCTATGATCCATATAGAACTCTAAGTTATCTAAGGCAGTTAATTAACATCTTAAGCTCAAAAACTTTGCCCCTTCTTATTTCAGTAAATCAAAATTAATTGTATGTAGACATGAAGAATGACAATGTGAAACAAGGGAATCAAGATATGGCATTACATTAACAATAGACAACCATGCATATATATAAGTTACACTACCCAGATAAGTAAGCAGCTAGCAATACAACCCATGCACCATCACAACAAAGAAGTCCCACTCATCATATGAAATAATACATGTTAATGCAGTGATAATCAATAGACAGTCACGCTCTTAAGAGAACTTCCACTAATGTGCATCAAATACCATAGGTTTTCCCTTATTTTCTTTACCTTAGTTTTCAGACAATCGTATTAGGATCGCTATAGAATTTTATTCGGCTTGTAATATAGGCTTGAGCATATAGTACATATGGATACATTTAGTGACTAAGCGTCCTTCACACTACACTAACTTTGGGATCAAATTATCAATCTATTTAATATTTATTCCTCCATTTTTATTCTTTTATTGCACATTCAAGATGGTTGTGGTCTCTTTTATTCATTATTTTTCTTTTTTTTTCTTTTCCTACCTTACCCAGCCCAAATTTCTTTAACTCATTCTACCCTTGTTCATAGCCACTTAACATTATGCACCCCTATGATAGTCACACTCAACTAAGTCAATTTGCTTGAGTTGAAGTGCACAATGCCCAAGGAGGACCAAGGCTAAAACTGGCTCATTTTAGCGTAAATAGGAAGGTGAAAGGTGTAAAAAGGAAAATAGGCTACAAGGCTCAAAAATCGTAACCAAGGTATACTTATTTACTGAAGGAAGGTCATCCTGGCTAAAAGTTGACTAATATAAAAAATGGAATATGATCCTTTCAAAACCTACCATCCTACCACCTAGGAAAGACTAACCAAGCAAGTTCTGGATTTAACTCACAAAGGGAACTAAGTAGTATTTGACACACACATGGCACAGAGTCAAATCAGAAGATACTACCTACTGGTTCATACAATTCTTAGAATTGATTATCATGCCTTAATCCTAATCCCATATCAAGATCTATAATGGTCACAAAGTTCTAAAAAAAATTTTGAGAGAGGTATCATTTTTCTCAAAAATAAAAAACAAAAACATGTCAACTGCGCTAGATACTCAAAAATCTCCTAATTAAATAAAAAACAAAACAATACCAAATAAAACATAATACAACACCAAATCAAACTAGACATACCAATTCTACAACTATCCTATGGCCGACAGGAAAAGAAACACGGCAACAAAAACTTATGGCGGCTATGGTATACTCCACCTAACTAAAATACTACTCATTGTACCCAGTACGTGTAAATAATGTAAACCAAGAGAATGAGGACATACCTAGGATGTACTAGGTGTCCATGTCTATCACAGCAAAAATCACCATATACCTTGGGTTGTCTCTGAAGAAGCATTGAATTTAATATTGTAGTACGACTTAGTTACCTAGGCAACTCAGACTTGGCTAAGGCTGACCTCATCAATTACCTTCACCTCTTCAAGATTACCCAAATAGTACTTCACACACTGCCCATTAACATTGAACGAGGCTTTACTATCTCCTTTTAGATCTACAATACCTTGAGGAAATACATTAACCACGGTGAATGGTCCATACCACATTGACTTCAACTTACTAATAAATTTAAATTATACAACAAGACCAAATCACTGTCTTTAAACTCCTTCTTCTCGATCTTCATGTCATGATAGGACTTCATTCTTTCTCTGTATATAGTAGAGCTCTTATAAGCGCAAAGTAAGGCTATATCTAACTAATTCACCTACTCAACTTCATCTTAGCTACATTATGACACTGAAAATTTATATTTTTCAATACCTATAATCGACAAGTAACATTCTTTTCCGTATTCAACATAATATGGAGAAGCAGATTTGGGGTTCTTAAAAGTTGTTTGGTAGGCCCACAGAGCATCACCTAACAATTTTGACCAGTCAGTCCAATTGGAATTCATAGTCTTTACTAATATGGACATTATCTCTCTATTAGAGACCTTAACTTTCCCATATGCCTGAGGATGATAAGTTGTTTACACCCTATGCCTTACACCATATTTGTCAATAAAATAGATGACTACAGAAGTGGGACCCCGCATTACTGATAATCGTTTGTGGAGTACCAAATCAAGAAAATATATTTTTCTTCAAGAAGGTGGTGACACTTCTACCTTCATTGTTTGGAACTGGAACTACCTTCACCCATTTTGAAACATAGTCAACCACAACCAAAATATAATTTCTACAATTAGAGCTCACAAATGGGCCCATGAAATCAATCCCCCATACAAATCAAACTTCACCCACTCCAAAATAGTTATCATGGGGAGTTCATGGCGTTATGAAATATTGCTTTGTCGCTGACACTGGTCATATGATTTTGCAAAATCATTAGCATCCTTGGATATTGTAGGCCAATAAAATCCATACTACAGAATTTTGTGGGTTGTGGGGCTACCACCGTGATCACCCTCAACTGGTGATTAATGATAAGCCTCAAGAATTCTCGTCATCTCCATCTCAGGAATACATCTACAAATCACACCATCCGCACAAATCCATAAAAGGTAAGGATCATCCCAAAAAAACTTCATCACCTCATGCATGAACCTCTTACATTGCTTAAAGGATAAGTCTTTTGGGATAAGATCACTTGACAAATAATTGGCAAAATCGGCAAACCAGATAATTAGGTCTTGAGATGGTGCAAAGACCCACTCATTTGGAAAAACAATTCTATTTCAAGCTCATCCCCTACTTTCTTCATTGCCTCCTCCTCAAACCTAGAGAAGTGATCTACAACTTAGTTTTCAGTTCCTTTTTTGTCCTTCACCTCAAAGTCAAACCTTGCAGCAAGAAAACCCAATGAGTCAATCTCAATTTAGCATATGTTTTGACATCAAATACCTCAAGGTTTCATGGTCTACATGAACTATGACTTTGGTTCCAATAAAATAGGAATAGAATTTTTCAAAGGCAAAAATCATTATAAGAAACTCTTGGTCTATAACTGTATAGTTTTTCTGCGTAGGGTTTAATGCCTTTCTAGCATAATATATCGGATAAAGGATATTCTCTCTCCATTATCCTAGGAAATCACCTAAGTCTACTTCACTCCCATCACATATGACCTCAAATGGTATAGACCAATTATGGGAACAATGGTAAGAGCAAAAATCAACCGCTACTTAAGGAACTATTTCATATTTTTCTCTAAAATCATGTACAGACGATTTGAAATTTTAGATAATTTCTTGATGAATATCTTATAAATATTTGCATGGTCCAAAAAGCTTCATATACCTTTAACTGAGACTGGTGGTGGCAACTGAGTTGAAGTCTCATATGTACTACTGATGATTGCTCTTAATCTACAACCTCAAACGTGTCATGTGACCCTCCTTAGACTGGGGTCATACTTAACTATCGTTGGATGTAAATCAGACTCCACCTACTTCTCATCATTATCCTCTCCCTTATCAGACTAAGAAGATAGTGAAGGTGTCATCATAGTCTTCTTCATTCTTGGACTGTGTACTAGTGTACTTCTCTACAACAAAGCTCCAAGCCGAGTAGAATTAGGTCATCTGCCAGATTATGGATGTGATAGCACAGTCTTCTTTATCCTCGGACTATGTACTGGTGTACTAAACTACAAATAAGCTCTAAGACTAGTAGAAGTAGGTCGTATGCCCCACTGTAAACATTCATGGTAACATCACTCTGGTCGGGGCGGCTCTAGATGGGGCAATTGGTTACTCCTCCACTAGGCCATTACTCTCAAAGAGTCATGCCTTTACCTCGAAGGTGCAACTTTCTTCTTTGAAGCCTTTGGTGTAATGTCTACATGAACATACAATTATTATTATAAAAAATATAGTAAGGGACAGGAAAAACTAGAAGGAAAAATCAAAATTCAAAAACATGAAATTTTCCCTCAATTTTACAACCCTATAACTTATAGTCAACCCAACCATGTCCAACATGCACACATATTATTAGAATCAAATTTTTAAATATAATCTAGCACACAGACTTTTTGGATTCCTCTACCTTTTCAAATTTCAACTTCCATTTAGTGATTGATCATATAGTTTAATTCTAGAACAATGCACCACTTTAGGATTTTTCAGGTTAATTCAAGGCTCCTATAAACAAGTTTGTTGATTTACATATAGTTTTCATAAAAAGAATCATATCAACACAGTTAATTTTAGTTTTTTCACAAGATATTACTATTATGCGCCAAGATGTTATCTTATATTCGATGAAACAGAAGTGACATATGAAAATATAAAGTGAAATTGTAGATTGAATGTGTAATTAGTTCCTTTGGACAAGTTGGTACCACACAAAGTTAGTGTTATTGCCTTATATAGATTTTAGGGGTTAGTTATGGTAGGGGTAGGTTCCCTATGCACCCAAATGATTAAACAAAATTGGGCGCAATAATTGGCCACTTACGACGCCACCTACGGACCGTAGGTGGGCACAATTTTTTGACCTTTTTTCCTGCTATCTGGACTTTGTTTTTTGACATATATTACGTTGCTTATGAAGTAATAAATGGTATTTATGACATCATAATTAGATTCATAAGTTCAAGTCCAGTAAATCCCTAAAAATCTTATTAATATCCTTTTAACATTCAAAGTACCACTTACTTGGCCCGCATGGAACTTATGACGTTCATGAGTTGGTCAAAAAGTACCCTTACTTGGAATATTCTGAATGAAGCAATGTATTACCATGTTCCCATCCATTAATAATTTTACTATACCTAAAAAAAAATTTTGAAATCTAAAATAGTGGGTTGCCTCCTACCAGTGCTTGATTTAACATCGCAGCACGACGTGGCTAAGTTGGTTACATAGACTTCACAAATAATCCCATGGGTTGCCTCCCATGCAACTCTTGATTTAAATTGTGGCATGATGTGGGTACCTTGATTACTCAGAATTCATTAAGGTATCCAAAAGAGTAACCTTTGGGATCATTAACACAATGAACATTCGACACCACCCTCATGGTTGCTTTGAAGTTATTCGAATGTTGAATGTGATTTCGTCATTGTTGACTCTAAACTTGACATCCTCTTTATTCATATCAACCATCACTCTTCCCATAACCGTGAATGGTCCTACCAATATGATGGGCATATCATAGTGAACCTCACAATCCAAATGACAAAGTTAGCCAAAAAATAAAGTTATCAACTTTCACCAACAAATTAAACAATATGCCCATGGGTTTCTTTTACTGTGCGGTCTGCCATTAACAAATTCATAGTAGTTAAATTTGGGGGACTCAAGCACAATTGCTCGAATAATATTAATGACATCAAATTAATGCATGCTCCCAAGTTACATAACGCTTTGGAAAATCTTGATGTCCCTATAGTACATAGGATTATGAATGCTACGAGATCACCTTTCTTATATGTCGGAGACTTAGAAGCAACTGAACTACTAAGATTCAATCCACCAACCTCCATAAAACTAGATGCTATCTTCTTCGTTACCAATTCTTTCATAAACCTAACATACACATACATCTTCAATAAAGCCTCAAGAAGAGAGGTGTTCAAACTCAAATCTTTTAACATTTCAATGAATTTCTTGAACTTCTCTTCCTCCTTTATCTGTTTTAGTCTT
The DNA here is from genome assembly GCA_030864225.1 of Capsicum baccatum var. pendulum. Lineage (NCBI taxonomy): Eukaryota > Viridiplantae > Streptophyta > Magnoliopsida > Solanales > Solanaceae > Capsicum > Capsicum baccatum. Next base: position 258,962,803 of record CM061552.1, read on the forward strand.
TAAGGAAAAGGTCGGGGTAGTCGTTGAATTTTCTTCACTATGGGCATATCAACTTTTCCCTTACCATTATCCTCAATAAAGATAACATCAATATTTTTCACCTTGTCTAACTCCATGGCAGGTGTCTCATCAACCATAATACTATTATTCTTCAGCATATCCACAGTATGCAATAGGGTATCAATGGTAGACTTACCACTCTGAGTGGTAATAGTGAGACAATGACCATTATTATTTGGATTTTAAACAGTGTTACTAGTATGAGTTACATCGGCCTCTGATTTAAAGTAACAACATCTATCCAAACTGCTGCTCTAACTACTTGATTGCAGTTGAATGAGACTCAACCTTCTGGGTCAGACATGAGATATCAGCTGTAATCTCCTTAAGTCATGTTTCCTAATTTTCGTGACCCTTCACTAGTTTTGACAACAATGCCTCCATTCTTGATTCAGTATCATGACTATCGGTGGGATATACCTATATCCCTTCTCCTTATCGCTATCCTTTCTTGTCTAATCGCCATCATGATCCCTATTACTATCTTTGTATCTATCTCTATAATATTTATGACCTTGGTTTCCTTACCTCTTGGCTTGGAAACTTGCCAATTCTCTATCAAGATACTTCGTCTCCACTTCCAAGTCAGACTCATATGCTTAATAGGATGCACTCTATGAACCTAACGCATTTACTTTCACAGAATTCACTATTTTGAATTGCTTTATTAGCAATCTAATATCAGTTCTAAGATGTAAAATCTCTTGCACCATAGAACAATCCCCCACTCTATGGATGGCATATGTTCCATCACCCCTCTCTTTCTTCCGAGTATGCCACCCTCAGTTTGTGAGGGAGATCTGGTTTAGAATCTCAGATGCTACTTCCTAGTGTAAATTCATGAAATCTTCTCTAATGATTGTATCTACCATGGCTATGTAACTGATATTCAGGTCTCTATAAAATATCTCCAGAAAGTTTGTCCCTAAAATATGATGATTGGGTACCATACTAAACTTCTTCTTAAACCAAAACCAAGCCTCATACACCAATTTAGAATGTAGCTATCTGAAGTGGTATATGTCATCTTTTAACTAAAACATTCTGGATAGGGGAAAGAAGTGGTCTAAGTATTGACTGTGTAACTCATGCGAAGTGGTAATCAATTTTCTAGGATGTTCCCCTAACTACAAAAAAGATTCTCCAGTCAACAAAAAGGTGAACAACCTCAATATGAGTGCCTCCTAGTCTACCCTAAGTATGATGTAAGAAGTGCAGATTCCAATAGAATTAGTGAGATTCATGTTTGATTCATCCATAGCCAAACATGCAAACACACCTTTAAGATTTAAGATTTGGATCACGACACTTGTTATGTCAAACTTAACACCAGTGGTAAAGTAGAAGGAATGATAGATCCTGTTTCTACCCACTCAACTTATCTTATATCCTCCTCATCATCATATGGCTAAAAGTACTAGTATACTGGAATCACTTGAGCTTGACCACCTTGAAATCTATCTCAATTACCATCAAGTGTTGCTCGATGATCAATTGTTGGTCTTTTCCAAGCTAACTTGCCTCCTGAGCTACACGCTAAACTTCAGCAGCCTTTCTCTAATTAGTAGTTCCATCTGCTAAAAACTATTCTATTTGTTGATCAATAATGTCCTGAACCATTGTCGGGGGATGTATGGGTACATCACTAGGATTATCCAAAACCTCTTAATATGTCCTATACGTATTGATTCTGTCATCATACGATTAGGCTATAAGATTCTCTCTAGGATAGGGGTAAGCAGGTTAAGGGATTGCCTTGACTTAGTGTTTAAGGCATACACAAATGTACACTCAACTAACAACAGAAAACAAAAACCCAAAAACTTTAACAACTTCAATCAAACACTCAATACCGTATTCCTCGGCAACATAACCAAAATTTTAATCAACTCCCAAAATACACCTCTAATTAAATATGTAGTGATGTTTGTCAAGTAAAGTAACCCAACTCAGGTTGGGATCGAACACGTTAAGAATATGTGGACTTATCTCTCTAGTTTACTTGAATCAATGGAAAGTACTAAAAGTAAATGGGGAGTTTGTAGTAGTAATCTCAAATAAGTAATCGAGCTCAAAAGATTTATCTATAAACACTCAGAAATGAACAATAGGCTCATGTTCGCCTGGATATAACTTTGTAGGCTTTTTATGCTCAATCCAACTATCAAACTATTATACATGTAGAATCTGGTAGGTTAGGTATAACAAACTGCCTCTCAACATACTTGGTGAATTTCACTCATGTCCTCTTGGTCTTAGAGCGTTGTGAAAGCGTCCAAGTGCACACACAAGGGTACGTGGTATACTAAGTAGTAAAGTGGCCTTTAAGAAAGCCGAATATTGATCCCAGAAGGACTTGTTTTTGCCAACTATCCAATTCTGGTTTAACAATTGAGAAAAAGTAAACAATAAAGTTTTGGAATGGTAAACTAAACTAATGCGGAAAAATAATGATTTAGGACAATCAATGGATAAAAAAATAGGGTTAAGGCTTATGAACAATCATACTAAGTTATTGAACTTCATTCATTAAACTACTTATCTGGGTTGGTAATTCCTAAGGTTAATTGTATGATCATGGTCTCCCGACCTCTAACCTTTTACCTAATTTGCACATTACAACTACATTATTGAGTGGGGATGTAATAATCCAATTATGTTTTATAGCTATCATCCTACGTTTGAATCAAGTAAGGCATCTAAGTACATCCCTATCCTAGACGCTCATTCAAATTCCTTATTTCATAAAAGAATAAGAACCATACTTTGTTCATTCCCATATTTTATTTTTCTATTCTCCCTCACGAGATCACAAGGTCGACAATAAATATATTATAAGGGTAGATAATCCTTAAAATATTTAAAACAAGGATAAACAGCTAACCATAATGCTAAGCAAATCAACAAACTTAATTCAAATCGAAAGAATTCATGATCTTGGCCTTAACCCAGGAAAGGAAGTTTAGCCTTTAATGGAAATATTCATTATCCAGTCCCTTGGATTGATGATACAAACCATAAAGAAACTAAATTAAAGAATGATAGAACCTAAAAAAGAAGTTGTGGTAACATCTAATGATGTCCAAGTTTATCTAGGGTGTTCCAAGATGTCCCAAGATAATTAAAACGCGTTTTTGGATGTTATATTTATAGTAGACAAGTTATAAACCAACTGGGATTAGGTTTCCACATTCTTCTTTTTCAGAAAGTTAATATATCTCTATTTTGCCGTGGTATAGTGCAAAATTCCATCACTGGGCACTTTTCTCTCGATGTTTGTCCTCACCGCGAAGTAGTGTTATCGCACTGAGCTACTATTTTTGGACAACTACAAATTCAACAGACACCGAGATATGGTGTTGTAGAATTTTGGGCCCCTTATTAATCCAATGGTGTGAAGCATGCTCCCATTGGACAATAACATAACCTACACATGCCCAAAATATTCCAGGGGTCCAAATTACGTCCAGCTTGTGTCTTGTGCTTTCATGGTCATATTTGAGCCTTTTTGAGTTGTTTCCACTTGATTTGAAGCTTTTATATCCTTGACATATCACAATAATCCACTAAAAAATAATCAAATAAAATTAACCACAACTATTTAGACCTCAAAACAACACAACATCCAAGATGGTGAATCAAAAACATGAGCTAAGCATAGGCTAATTTCACTTTGACCTGAAACTCATTGTTTTGACCTTTGGCTTGATCCAACTGACCCTTGAACATTATTAGCAATTTTTTTCACATATTAATACACAATAAAAACCTTTGTAACTCATTAAACACATTAAAACTCAACATGATAGACTAGATAAACACCTAGCTCAAGCTAGTAACACAATTTTTCTCGGTTGAATTCTAAATGCTCAAATTGAATCAAAACTCATGTGAAACACCTTTAAACATTGTAAAAACATACATGGACACTTAGATGCACATTTATATCATTATCAACCCATTAAGCACATGAATTTTCCAGGTTGTAATGTAGGCTAAGAGACGGGTAGGAAATATTTGGGAATAGTGACTAACCTCTCTAAGCGCTTTAATACACTACATTATACATTTAAAATTAATATTCAACAACAAAATTACACTTTTTTTGTGTACCCCATTCTTTTATTTTGCGCCATATATTTTAAGCATTTTCACAAACACATGGTGGGCGTATTTTTTATTCCTTCAAGATTCAATTTTTCTCATTTTCTACAACCATGGTAATATCTAAAACACCATTTATGTCACTCCTAACCACCACACATCAAATATAAAAACCAATAACTCTTAACTTGAGGCATTAATTTCACCCTTTTCTTCTTCAAATTGTCAAATTCCTTACTAAATCAATTTTTCACTAAAGCACTTAGGAGCTTTTTGGATCAAATTATTGTCTATCAAAGAAGGGGTTAGGCTACTTATAGGGATACAAAGGATAGGGATAAAGGATCTATGAGGTTTAACTAGGATAAGGTACAAAGGATAGGCCAAATAGAATGTATAAAACACGGCTATCAAAGAAATGCCTAAATCATCTCTTAAACTCCCCTTCTTTATTTTGCTTTGCACACACACAGGGCAAGTTCTAGCATCATATACAAAAACTAATATATAAAAAAAACTTACATCACACATGGCACATGCTTGACTCATATAGGATCATTATAGACTCTCAACCAAACGAACACATGAATTCAAATTTAAGCCAAAATGTACACGAGTCAAAAGCTTGAGCCTAAGAGTCATAAAAGTAGCAATCCACTCAATTCAATATGCTTTTACAACTAAAAAACTTGCACTATGCAATCAAAACTAGCACCAACAAGAATATCTTACATAAAAAATTTTAAATTGAGTAAAAAATTGGGAATTTCCCCACCCCATACTTAAAAATATACTTTGTCCCCAAAGTATAATTTAAAGGTAGAGATAGAAATACTCCCTGAGGCTTCTAGGTCTAGCAAGTGACATCTTTTTGGATATAAAAAAGGTTTGGGGACCTTGCACTTAGTCTTTGCCATGCTCCTTAGCTCAGGTTTCCGGTACTCATACTTCCCATAAAACTGTGACTCAACCATAAACAAAAAACTACTTGAAATAAGAACTAAAAACTAAAAATAAAACATACCTACTTATCTTGGGTTGCCTCCCATGAAGAGCCTAATTTAGTGTCGTGAAACGACCCAATCAACTTTTTCCTCTACCTTTAGGATATGAATTTTACCCCCAACATTGCATCCATCTTTTTGCCTCCCTCATATGGAGGTGGTACAAAGGTTAAGGAGCTGAGGAATAGAATATGCATGGTAAACCATTCGGCCTTGAGGTGAGGTGTGCTTTTATATTGCTTATCCGATGTAAAATCAAGAATATAGGATTCTTGTTCCTCATCTTCAGACTCTTTCACTACTTTAGATGATTCCACAGACAAGACATCATCGAAACATAATTTAGAAAAGTGCTTCAAGTGAGGCCCAACCAATCCCACTTCAAAATTTACTCCATCTTCAATACCCTTACTCATATTCACCTTTTCAATTTCAATCTCAAGAGAAAGATAACAAATGAATGGTTGCGATTCATATGTTGATGGTAGTATCTCCTTAACCTATTCAACAATTTTAGTTTTTGAGTACTCAGACTTCCACGAATTATCAGCAATATTGTCTTCAATAGGTTGGGAAGTTAACTCTGCATCTACCTCCTTAATTATCTTTGGAGGTCCTTCATTGAGCTTTGTACCATTATTCAAAGTGATTGCAATTACTTATCCACTGTCACTTGGCAAATCACCTTGAGGTCTAGTATTATGTACATATTGCCACAAACATTACTAAATCAGGGTTGACAACACACATATCTTCAGAATGATTACTATTTCCACAAACCATACACCATATAGAATCATCATCACTCATAAACCATCTATCCCAGGCTACCATGTTAAGAAGTATGACAAAGAGAGAAATAAAAGAAAATAAAAAGAAACTAAAAAAAACTATTGTTGATCTAGGGTGTTTAAAGATGTCCCAACATGTTTAAAACGTGTTCTTGGACATTAGTAGAAAAGTTATAAACCAACTTGGATTAGGTTTCCATGTTTTTCTTGTTTAGAAAGAAATTATTATCCCAATTTTGGTAGTCCCTTCATCATTTTATAGTTCCAAATGCCATCACTGGGCACTTTCTCCCAATTTTGGTCCTCACTGCGGAGCAGTGTTATCGCGTTGAGCTACTATTTTGGGATAATTATGAATTAACTCGACACCGCGATGTAGTGTTGTGCAATTTTTTGACCCTTATGAATCCAATGGTGTGCATCGCATGCCCATTATTGAAACACACATCTTACGTGCGACCAAATCATTTTAGGGGTCCGAATTGCATCCAGCTTGTGTGTTGCGCTTCCGTGGTCATTTCCAAGCCTTTTTGAGTTGTTTTAACTAGATTTAAAACTTGTATATCCTTCATATATCATCATAATCCATTCATAATAAACCTATATCATTAAGAACAGCAATTTAGAGCTCAAAATAACACAATATCCAAGACGGTGAATCAAAAACATGAGTTAAGCATAGGCTAATTTCACTCTGATCTTTAACTCATTGTTTTGGCCCTTGGCATAATAAAATTGACCCTTTAACATTATCATCAAGTTTTTAAACATATAAATACACAATAACAACCTTAGCAACTTATTAAATACATTAAAACCCAACACAATATACTTGACAAACACCTACCTCAAGCTAGTAACACTAGTTTTCTCGGTTGAACTCTCAATGCTCAAATTGAATCAAAACACATGTGAAAACACCGTTAAACATTTTAAACACATACATGGACACTTATTTTCACATTTATATCATTATAAACACATTAAGAACATGAATCATCCTCAAAATAAGGCTAAAAAGTCTAGAATAGCAACACTAAAATATATAAATACACCCAACATCACATCGCCATACTAACCCCTACCTTGGATCCCTATTTTAACTATATCCTCTAGGTATCAAGTTATTAAATGTAATTTAATCATCTTAATTAGATAATATTGGTAAGATTCTTTTGGCAATTAACCCCAAATCACTATTGTGATCTCCTTTTCCTAATTTCTACCTCCCTCTTAGGTTCATAGTGAATATAGGTTGGATCCTAATATTTGCAACCATTAAGAAAGGCATAGAATCCAAGAAAACCATAATGCGTGCAACAACAACTATCTAAAAGGATAGACTTCCCCTACTTTGTTATTCAACAAGGATTCCTACAACCCTAGTTGAGGGAATTAACACTTATGTTTGTAATATGATCAAAGGAATTAATAATTTAAAATATTCAAATAATATTACAATAATCAACGAATAAAACCCAAAGTCTTTAAATAAATAAACAACCAAAATTAATACAAAGTAATCCCAAGATCAAAATCGAATCTTGAAATCAAATATTTATTTTTCAGTATATATAGTGTGTAAAATAATTAACAAATGTCAAAAGGGTATATATAGGTTGCAAGGAAATCCTAGGAAATAACTCTCAAACAATGAAGAAAAATCAAGGTCAGTGGTTACTTACTAGGCAACCTACGGGCTGCAGGTGGCACCTAAATGGCCATAGGTTGCACTTGCGAGCCATATATGGCCCTAAGTAGGTTCCTTGGACCTCAAACACTATAGAAAATCTTTGGAATTTTCTTTTTTGAGACCAATGTTAGCAGCTACTGACAATAAGTGGCACCTACGACCCGTAGGTGCCCTACATCAGTAACAAGGTCTTCTTTTCTAAACTTTTGAGTCTCTGGATCTCAATTTATAACACCTACTTTGGCACCTATAAACTATAGGTAGAACATAAGGGTCGTAGGTTCTCACTTATTTGGTCCAACACTTCAATTTTTACTCTCTTTTCTACAATTTTACCAAAACCTAATTTCCTACAAAACATAACAAAGAACACATCATATCTCAAAAAAAAACATTAGTAACTTCCGTATTTTCATTTTTTGAGGCATCGAAAGTGCTATAAATCCATAGCACATCATGAAATCTAGTTTTGAAAAGTGAAAAATTCCACTTTATGGTGAAAGAATGGATTTTTCTCGAACATAAAATTTCAAAGAGGGGTATAGAAGTTGATAGGGTGAAGATTAAGGTGATTGTAAAATTAAATCCTCTAGTTTTAGTTAAAGGTATTAGAAGTTTCTTGGGTCATGCTAGGTTTTATAGGAGATTTATCAAGGACTTCTATAAAATTGAAAATCCATAATGTAAAATTTTTATAGAAGGAGATAAAGTTCATGTTTGATGTTGTGTGTCTCAAGGACTTTGAGTTCCTTAAGGAGTAGTTGATCTCAAGTCTAATTATTGTGTCTCCAGACTGGTCCTTTCCTTTTGAGGTGATGTGTGATGCTAGAGTTGTGGTCTTAGGAGCTGACCTAGGATGACGATGTGAGATGATCCTTCACCCTATCTAATATGATAATAAGGAATTGAACCCCACGTCGAAAAATTATACAATCACTGAGCAGGAGTTACTCGCGGTGGTTTTTGCTTTTGAAAAGTTTTGGCCTTATTTCATAGGGACCAAGTCATAGTTCATATTAATCATGAAGCATTACGGTCTCTGATGTCGAAGAAAGTTGCTAATCCGAGATTTACTCATTAGGTACTCTTATTGCAGGAATTTGACTTTAAGGTGAAAGTCTGAAAAACCACTAAGAACTAGGTTGGAAATCACTTTTCCAATCTTAAGAAAGAGGCAATGCTGAAATTAGGGATGAACATGGTATAGATAATACTTTTCTAGATGATAGGGTCTTGTCATCAACTCAAGACTTAATTCATTAGTTTGGGGATTTTTCTAACTTTTTGGAAAATGATCATGTCCCAGAAGATTTATCCTTTAAGCAACACAAGCGGTAAATGTATGAAGAGAGAATGTTTTTCTGGGATGAGCCTTGTCTTTTTCAGATATGTGTGGATGGAGTCATTTAGATATATATTCCTGAGGTGACATGATAAGCATCCTTGAGGCTTATAATTCATTATCAGTTGGGGGTCATTATTGTGGTACCCATAAAATTTCAAAGTGAGGGTACTATTGGCTGACTATTTACAAAGATTCTCATGACTTCGCTTAAGCCTATGATCAGTGTCAGCAGCAAGGTAATATTTTTTAGAAACATGAACTCCCCATAGCATATATCTTAGATGGAATAATTTAATGTATGGTTAATTTATTTCATTGGTCTTTTTATGAGTTTTAATGGATAAAGTATATACTGGTGGTGGTTGACTATATTTCTAAATGGGTCAAGGCGGTTGTGCTTCCCAATAATAAGGAAAGAGATCGCATTTCATTTTTGAAGAAGAATATCTTTTATCAAGTTGGAACTTCATGTGCTATTATTAGTGATGGTGATTCCCACTTTTATAATCATCTAAGTCCCTACTAAAAAATTTGGTGTAAAGTATAAGGTGGAAGCACCTTACCATCCTCAGACGAGTGGTTAGGTTGAGATTTCCAATCATAAATCAACTCTATATTAGCAAAAATTGTGAATGCCAACAAGATTAAGGAAGTTATTCGATTCTCTTTGTGCTTACCGGACAGCTTTAAGACCCCCATAAGTGACTCTACATATCAGATTTTGTATGTCAAGGCGCATACCACCTTTTAGTTGAACTTTAGCACAAGGCATTATAGGCATTAAAAAGGCTCAATTTGGAGTGGAGTGATGTAACTAATTTAAGGATTATCAAGGTGAATTATTTGGATAAATTCTGGATCTAAGCTTACAATATTTCAGCATTGTACAAAAAAAAGTTAGAGTCGTATCATGATAAAAAGATTGAGGAAAGGGTGTTCTAGTCTGATGATATAGTGTTGTTATTTAATCCAAAACATTGCATATTTCTTGGTATGTTAATGTATAGGTGGTATAGAGAAGTCACCATGGTTAGGGTGTTCCCATGTAATACTATTGAGTTGAAACGAGATGGTGAATCCCCACTCAAGGTGAAAGGGCAGCGTGTAAAGCATTATATGGGGAATATTGATGAAGTAAAAGTTTGTGTTGATGTAATCCTTGGCGAAGTCTAAGTATCATAGTGAACTAAATTATGCTGCAACGTTAAATCAAGTGTTTCATGGGAGGAAACCCATGGGCTTGTTGGTGAAGGCTGAGTATCTACCATAGCCATGTCATGTCATGACCTTAAATAAACTATTGACAGATAGGCAACCAATTATTTTAGTTCTCACTTTATTTTCGTTGTGTAAGATTAAACCATGAGAAAACAGCTGGAACTTGGTAAAAATTTCAAAATCTAGAAAATTCTCGGTAAATGGACTTACTGACCCACTTATAGGGTTCATAAGTCCCACCTACGCCAGGTAAGTGATACAGTAGATGTCAGAGTAAAAATCTAAGAATTTTAAGGTCTCTAAAGTTTTACTTACAAACCCATTTATGGGAGTCGTAAGTACCACTTACATCCCTAAAAGTGGCATCATTGAAATCAAAGATTAAGTTTCAAGGGCTTCTAAATTTTTGGGTCACTTACAATGGCCCACTTACGGGCTGTAAGTACCACTTTTGGATTATAAGTACCATTTATAGGCCGTAAGTGGACCTACAAGAAACAAAAAAGTCAAGGGTCACAGATTTTGAAATTTGGGTCGTACCCAAGTGGATCCAACCAGGTCTGGCACACCAATAGTTATAAAACCCCAAAACCCAATTCTTTTCCCCACTTTCTTAGATTGTGTAAATTCCTACCTCAATTCAAACTCTCCACCTTACAATTCTCACAATAAAAAAAAAAGAACCACTCGTGTACTCTCTCACTTGCATGCATAGAACATACAAAGCTAGGGTTTTCATAATGACTTATCAATTTGTACTTCCATCACTTGCTACTAAGGTAAAATTCTTGGGTCTCATAGGTTATAAATTGTGTTATTAGCAAAGAAAATGGGTTCATACTTAAAATAATCCTGATAATAGAGTAAAATTCTTGAAATCTTGATAATTAGGGACCTATAATGGTTAGAATGTAAACTTGGTGCATTGTTCTTGACTGAAAGTCATGTGATCATGACCTATATGGAAGTAGAAGTTTAAAAAGTAGATGAAAATCCAAAATTCTTGTGCATTACTTGTGAATTTTAACTTGATAAATGTTGGTGAGTACGAAATTTGATGTAGAATTGCAAAATGCATTATGTGGGATGAAATTCTTGGGAAACGTTTGACGTACCCTCAAGAGGTAACCTATGAAGGCACTTACAAGCCTCATAACTGGAACTTATAGACTGAAGGTGGGGTTGTAAGTGTCTATAACACCCCGCATTTTGGGCTAGAATAAAAACCATCTTTTCTACATGTAGATGTTCCAAAATCCATAAATCCTATGCAAATTTGGTATTTTAATCAATTATGTAGTATATGAACCGATTTAAGAATGAATTGAGATCATAGAAATCACCTAACTCAAGGTCAAGTTGAAAGCTTTCCTATCGTTCGAGTTTTAGTGAGTGTCGAAACTTGAGTCGACTTTAATCGACCATAACTCCTTGTATATTACTAACTGGGTGGCCTACTATATATCAAATGGAAACTATTTGAATTATCTTTCCAACAATATCAATTTTCCCTAAATTCGATATCAGATTAAAACGTTATGCCTATTTTAATCCAGCATGTCAGCCTGGAAAACTGAGTGATGACATTTCATATAACTTATCACGTCTGTGATGGGTTATCACAAAATGTCGTCAGCCTTAGGCAGAAATCCATAAATTCCAGCCCCAAGTGACGGCATTTGTGATGACTTATCACAAGTTTAATGTCTTATCACAAAATGTCGTCAGGCTTAGGTAGAAAACCATAAATCCAATTTGCAAGTGACGACATTTGTGATGACTTATGGCAAGTCTGACGGCTTATCAAAACTGTCATCAGCCGAGATTTTTAACAATTGGGAAATAGTTCAATAAGGGTATTTTGGACTTTTCCTTCACCTCCCACAACCTAAATAATCAAAATCACGTACTTAATCATCATAAATCAGTTTAAACAACCTTTAATCTAATTTATTCATAAGAACAATATTAGGATTTCCTCTTAAGATCATCTTCCAAGAAATTCAAAACTTCATTACTCCTTCTTCAAGATAAGCAAGAATCTAATATTTCTAATCCAAGAAGTTCAAGAAAGTTCCCAAGAACATCAAATTAAGGTCATCCTCTTCAAGAAAGAAACCAATAGTTTAGCATCACAACTCAAGAATTTCAAGAAAGATTTCAAGATCATCTTCTAGGGTTTCAAGTTCAAGTTCTCTACATCAAATCAAGTTTGTTAAGGTATGCGGGTTTTGAACAAGAATACCCTTTGGTTCTTATGCCCAAAAGTTACATATTTTTGTAAAGTATATCGTAAATTCATGGAGAATTCCTATCATGTTATTATATTATGAGTTTTATATAACTATGTCTTACCCAAGCTTTGAGTTGTAATATTATTATGCATATTAATAGTTTAAATTGTCAATTTATGGTTTAAGTTGCATAATTCAACGTCTATATCATGTTTCGATAATTTCAAGTCCTATTGTTGTGAATTGAACCTTATGGTTAAAGTATGAGTTTGAGAATAAGATGATAGTGATTTTTAAAGAATATCAAGAAGTAAATTTTGATTGTAATTTAAGATAGAAATCCACATTCTTGAGTTTGAAGTAAAGGGGATACATTTTAGCTCCCATTATATATATATATATATATATATATATATATATATATATATATATATATATATATATATATATATATTGTTGAATTATTTTAAGGTGGATTTTGTAAAGTTCTAAGCTAAGGAAGGGAATAGTATTTAGCACTGAGTTGGGTGTGTTTCCGAGGTCTCATGCCCCAGAACTACGTGCCCCTATAGGTTCTTGATATACCCCAAGTGGGTTAAGATAGTGATCACTAATATTAAGGTTCTATCCAATGGAGAGGATAGAATAGCTCTCCCCAATGTGGGTAAGACGTTGGACTTCATGTATCTCACATGGTTTATGTCGGTTAGAAGAAACTCCAAAAGAAATCCCTCACTCTATCTAAGATACAAGTATATGTATTTTGAAAGTTATGAGTCTAAGATTTCTAAGGCTGTCAAGTGTCAAAATCTTTAAATTTCCAAAGAAGTTCCTAGTTTTCAAGAGATTAAAGTTTATGCTCTAAAAGATGTTGTTTTAAGACATTATCTATCTTACAAGTTTGAGAATAAACAAAGACTGCAGATTTAGAATGAAGTGCAATGACTCACATGATTTACATTACATGTTTTCTTATTCATGATTATGATGGTTTTAATTCAAGCTATTTGAGTCATCTATACTAGCATGGATGTTTTCTATAAGTATTTATGATATTGATTATTTAATTACATACACCCTCATATACTCATTATATTCCCAAAGTGTTGATCCACATATACGTCTATGTAGTAATTGTCTCATAATGTAGGTACAAGACTTAGTATGCACATTAAGATTTAGTCAGCTCGCAGCTTCCAATCAACAAGTGATGAATCCTTTTGATTCAATGGTTTGAGCTAGATAGACAATTTGAGCAGTTCTTTATTTTTCTATTTTAGTCATATTATGTTGGAATAGTTGGGAGTCATGATCCGGCTATCTAAAGTCAGTACTAGTAGTGGCTTTATAGACAGTCAGTAGAGTTAATATATTCAGTTTTAGTTTTATTTTGGTAAAAGCAGAGTTGTAATCTTATAAAGTTTAGTTTTGTATTGATCAGGTTCAAAAAAATTTTATGTTCTCACTAATTTTATACATATTTAAGCATTTTATTCAGTTGCTTATGAGTTATGCCAGTAGAAGGGTTAGCTTGGGGTAACTTGTGACCCTAAGCACCGTGTGACATCTCGAAACTTGATTTTAGGGCGTTACGAACTTAGTATAAAAGCCAGGTTTCAAGAGTCCTAGGGTGTCTGTAAAGCCATGTCTAGTAGAGTCTTGTGGAATGGTACGAAAACATCTGTACTTTTCTTCGAGAGGCTACAACGCATTTAGGAAATGTCTCTATTATTTCAAGTCTCAGATTGTGCTATAGAAATGTTCTTTTAGAAACTTATACAGATTCTTATCTTACTCTATCTGAGCCATCTCTACCTTATTTTCAAGGTATCAGAAACAGCCAAGCTTAAATCTTTACAGATAGTGCCTTCTCAGACAGTCTCCATAGATAGTTATCAGATTGTAAGTGAGCTAGAAAGTATCACATCAATGTTTTTGTGTTTCGATGATTGAAGTGCTTTATTTATGGTTCATAAAAGTCGTACACTAAGCCCAAGTCAGATGTACTTCCAGATTCCTCCTCAGAATCTACAATGTAAAGATATACTTCCATAACCATGTATTATTCTTGAGATAGCATGATTTGTAAGTTCCAGTTCCTCCCCAGATTACGCTCTCAGATTGGCTAGCAAGAAGCTTCAGAAGTCACACAATGCAGCTTGAGAGTAGCATTCTAGTGTGTTATAAGTCTCTTAAGATCAGAGTTATGTCCTCACTCTTATGAGTCATAAAAGTAAGGCAGAATAAGATGTGCATCCTTAGATTATTGAATATTGTGTGTCAAGTTTCTATCACTTGTAACCTTGTTATCATTGTTTTGTTGAAAAGGCATAGTCTAGTGAAGCCGTGTGAGGCCTACTTCGATTCACTAGCAACTTGTTGTGCATCTTGTTGTTTTTTTATTGGTTGAAACTGAGGATTTAGAGGTTTAGTGAAAAGAAAATTGGTAAGGGTAATTCACTAACTATATGTATAGCCAAATCTTGTGCATATAATTGAGTTAGTAATGAAGTAATATGTCCTTGTATGTTAGCTTAGTAGAAGGTAAAGGAGTTATTAGTGAGGGTGAATTGTTGTTTGCTTAAAGTATGAAAAGAGTTATTGATGATATTTTTTGTGTTAGGAAAGTATAGGATATTGATAAGAGTACTTGGTGGATAAGCGTTGTTAATTTAGCCTTTCCTGAGATTTGCAAGAGGAAGTTTAGTTGAAACTTATAGAGCTATGAAAGAAGTTTAGATGTATAGATAGGTGGATGGCAATGATGTGTAGAAGGAGTATGTGATAATGGATTATAAATAAGATAGTCTATATGATTATGATCGATTATCATTATTATGAGGTTCAAGTGGGCTAGTTATTCTTGATGTTTTATTCTATAGCTTCCAAGTGAGAACAACACTATGCATTAAGTTTGAACGATTGGTGGTCATGAACATGTGTGATGATTTCTTGGCTAATAATACTACTTATAGGGAAGTGATATAATAGGCTTGAATAGTGTATGACAGAGCATAAGTTTACTTTATTCGTAATCAAGTCTGACGTGGTATGTAAGATGCAGAAGTTTGGCCAAGGTGCTATGGGTCTACATTATTTTTTTAGGATTATTGGATGTTGTGGGGTCAATAGTATCGTTGAGATGTTAGGTGGAGAAAGACTAGTTAGATAATTAGTAATGTTCTTAATAGCTAAGTTAAGGAGTTTGATTGAAGATGTTGAGCCTTTTTAAGTATGAATGTGATTTTCAAGGTTTAGAAACATAAGTTTACAAGCGTGATATTGGTAGTCTATGATAGAAGTTGTATGGTCCGTCAAAGGTTTGGAGATACCCATGTTAAGCATTAGAATCTAACTTTGAAATTCCAAAAATTTAGCTAATAGGAATAAGAGTTGAAGCCCTAGATGGTGTGCACTCCAAATTTGGGGATGCTCATGTAGATTCAAAGTTAGTAAGTGTTCAAGTGTTATCTGATGGCTATTGGGGATATAGAAAGATAGGGAGTAGCTCAGAAGTTAGTACTAGAAGTTGGTTTTATGCTTTCAGGTGTAGTCATTCGGGTTAAGTTCTTTTGTTCATGTTTGTTGCTATATGCCAGACTCTAGAGTAAAGTGATTGTAGTTAGAATAGAGTTTATATAGTGGTTCAAAGCCTTAGAGTGTTGGATTACATCTAAGGGGAAGATGATAGAACAAGTAACCAAGTCAAGCCTTCAGATTCAAGTAGATGTACCAGTAAGTTGTAGAATAGCTGTGAGAAAGATTAATGCTTGACCCAATCTTATTTCAGTATTTTGAGTTGTCCCAATGCCTACTCATTCCTTCCATTCAGTTCCATGATCTTAATTCATGTTTTATGATCTTAATTCATGATGGAGAATTATCTACTCTCCTAGTTCCTAAAAATGAGGAGTTACAGTTCTTTCAGTAGTTGGAATCACATTCCATAAGTTATGAACTCGAAATTCAGGTCATGCAGCTCATGACTCATGTAGTCAAGCTTTTCAGTATGTTCAATCCAAGGACCCAAGCAATACTTTTAATGATCAGCAAAATTCAGATTTATATCCTACATGTCTTCAGATCATACTTCTTTGACAAGTTCATGATGCTATATATTCTATTCCTCAAGCCTCAGTTGAGTGTCAAGTTATTCACAGTATCCCCTTAGATTTTGGGCCCTCATGTTCTAACCTTCTATTACCTTTCCTTTGGTCAAGATAGTGATGATAATCAGTTGTTTGGATGGGAGAGAGTAAACATTTCTTCTTACTGGAAGATCGTTGTATGCTTATTTTAGCTAAGGCAGTAAAGTGTGAAGTAAGATTGAAGCCAAGTCTTTAATACCGGTCATGGTTAGTCGAAGTTTTATATGTGATGTTTGGGTAGTTGAAATCTTATGTATGTCTTCTTAGGAGTAGTGCATGGAAGTTGTTCTTCATAGAGGTTTGTAAGTTGTGACAAAGGTATTTTACGGGTTTTAGAAGTGCATATGTGGTTATAGAAGTGAGGCTTAAATATCATGTTTGTATATTTAGATGAATGCACTGCACATTAGTAAAATGTCTAGTACGAGGTTGAATGTGGTTGTTGGAGTAGTAATGAGGATTTTCATGAGATGAGAAGTTGTGAAGTGCAGGGTATGCTGAATTACGGTTCAGACTAGTAGTACAGTGTTATGTGGTGTACCCTGTAATTGTGGGTTAAGCTTGAAGATGGTGAGCATCTATTATGATTGAGTTTAGATAGACAGTAATTCTGTTTAACAATCAGGCACATAGATTTCTATGGATTTCCATTTTTTGAACCTAGTTTTACTACCTGAAGTTTCATAAGTACGGTAATTCCAAATAGTTTCGCAATTGTGAATTCATCTCAGTATATGCATCAGGCATTAGTTTCGGAATTCGGATATCTAGTCATGATTCAGTTCATAAAAATTCATCGAACGATCTTTGTTTTCCAAGTATTCCAGCTCAAATAATCTTATACCCATTGTGTGATATTAGCCTTGTTTTCTTATGATTTGTGCCTGTATATACTATCACGTCGTAGTCTATAAGTACCATCGCACCATGATCAGTTCAAGTAAATTGTAAACTCTCAGCATGACTCAAATCTTCAAAAATAAGTAAAAATGACAAGTTAGCTTAGATTCAAATGAAGGTAACAACCTTCCGTCATTCAACCCCTCTCTAATCAAAGATTCAGTTAGATAGCTATTCTTATCATGAGTATATGCATTCATCGAAGTATTCCAAAGTTTAAAAAGATATAGATTCAGTTTAATAAGTTATTTCAGCTGTGCATCCTCAGTTTTCTCTGTATTCTTAACCTAAAGAGCAACATTAGGGGATGAATGATCCCAAGAGGGAGATAATGCACACCCCGCATTTTGGGCTAGAACAAAAACCATCTTTTCTACGTATAGATGTTCCAAAATCCATAAATCCTATGCAAATTTTGTATGTTAATCAATTATGTAGTATAGGAACCTATTTTAGCAAGAATTTAGATCATAGAGATCACCTAACTCAAGGTCAAGTTGAAAGCTTTCATATCATTCGAGTTTTGGTGAGCGTCAAAACTTGATTCGACTTTAATCAACCATAAATCCCTGTATGTTTCTAACTGGGTGACCTACTATATATCAAATGTAATCTATTTGAATTATCTTTCCAACAATATCAATTTCACCTCAATTCGATATTGGAGCAAAATGTTATGCCTATTTTACTCCAGCATGTCAGCCTGGAAAACTGAATGACGACATTTCTGATAAGTTATCACGTCTGTGACGGCTTATCAGAAAATGTCGTTAGCCTTAGATAGAAATTATAAATCCCAGCCCCATGTGACGACATTTGTGATGACTTATCACAAGTCTGGCGGCTTATCACAAAATGTCGTCAGGATTAGGAAGAAACTCATATAATCCAACTCCCAAGTGACGACATTTGTGACGACTTATCACTAGTCTGTCGGCTTATTACAAATGTCGTCGGCCAACATTTTCAATGATTGGGAAGCGGTTTAGTAAGGGTATTTTGGACTTTTCCTTCACCTCCCATGACCTAAATAATTAAAATCACGTAATTAATCATCATAAATCAGTTTAAATAACCCTTAATCCTCTTTATTCATAAGAGAAATATTAGGGTTTCCTCTTATCAAAACTCCATTACTCATTCTTCAAGATAAGTAAGAATCTAAGATTTCTAATCCAAGAAGTTCAATAAAGTTTCCAATAACATCAAATTAAGGCCATCCTCTTCAAGAAAGAAACTAATAGTTTAGCATCACTATCCAAGAATCTAAAGAAAGCTTTCAAGATCATCTCCTAGGGTTTCAAGGTCAAGTTCTCTACATCAAATCAATTCAATTAAGGTATGTGTGTTTTGTACAAGAACACCTTTTTGTTCTTGCGCCCAAAAGTTACATATTTTAATAAAGTATTTCATAAATTCATGGAGAATTCCTATCATGTTAATATATTGTGAGTTGTATGAAACTATGTCTCACCCAAGCTTTGAGTTGTAATATTATTATGCATATTAATGTTTTAAATTGTCAATTTATGGTTTAAGGTGGATAATTCAACGTCTATATCATGTTTTGAGAATTTCAAGTCCTGTTGTTGTGAATTGAACCTTAGAGTTAAAGCATGAGTTTGAGAATGAGATGTTAGTGATTTTTAAAGAATATCAAGAAGTAAGTTTTGATTGTAAGTTAAGATGGAAATCCACATTCTTTAGTTTGAAGTAAAGGGGATGCAATTTGGTTCCCATTATGTATGTATATATATATATTGTTGAATTACTTTAAGGTGGATTTTCTAAAGTTTTGAGCTAAGGAAGGGAGTAGTATTTAGCACCGAGTTAGGCGTGATTCCGAGGTCTCATTCCCCAGAACTACGTGCCCTCGTAGGTTATTGATATACCACAAGTGGGTTAAGATAGTGATCACTAAAGTTAAGGTTCTATCCGATGGCAAGGATAGAACAGCTCTCCCCAACGTGGTTAAGACGTTGGACTCCATGTAGATCACATAGTTTATGTCGGTTAGAAGAAACTCCCAAAGTAGTCCCCCACTCTATCTAAGATACAAGTATATGTAATTTGAAAGCTAGGAGTCCATTATTTCTATGTCTCTCAACTGTCAAAATCTCTAAGTTTCCAAAGAAGTTCCTAGTTTTCATGAGATTAAAGTGTATCCTCTGAAAGATGTTGTTTTAAGACTTTGTCTATCTTACAAGTTTGAGAATAAAGAAAGAATGCAGATTTAGAATGAAATGCAATGACTCACATGATTTACATTACCTGTTTTCTTATTCATGATTATGATGGTTTTAATTCAAGCTGTGTGAGCCATCTATACTAGCATGCATGATTTCTATAAAGATTTATGATATTGATTATTTAATTACGTACACCCATATATACTCGGTACCTTCCCGAAGTGCTGATCCACATATACGTCTATGTGCTACATTGTCTCATAATGTAGGTACAAGACTTAGTATGGTCATTCAGATTCAATCAGCTCGTAGCTTCCAGTCAGCAGGTGATGAATCCTTTTGATTCAAGGGTTTGAGCCAGATAGACAGTTTGAGCAATTCTTTATTTTCCTATTTCAGTCGTATTGAGTTGGGATAGTTGGGAGTCATGACCCGGCTATCTAAAGTCAGTACTAGTAGAGGCTTCAAAGACAGTCAGTAGAGTTAATGTATCCAGTTTTAGTTTTATTTTGGTAAAAGCAGAGTTGTAATCTTGGAAAGTTCAAATTTATATTGATCAAGTTCAGAAAAGGTTTATGTTCTCGCTGATTTTATTTCGATTTAAGCATTTTATTAAGCTTTTTATGAGTTATGCCAGTAGAAGGGTTAGCTTGGGGTCACTTGTGACCCTAAGCACCGTATGACGTCACGGGACCCGATTTTGGGGTGTTACAGTGTCCTACCTTGGGTATTCTTATTTTTAAAAACTTTTTATTTCCTTCTTTTGTTTCAAAGACTAACAACTACTTTTTCATATACGATGGCACTGAAAGCAAACTAGAAAAAGATAGTTTAGTCGATGCTCCATGACGAGTCCCTAAAGTGGAGTGGCTCTGTAGAGGAGTACCCCATTATCCCAAACAGCTCTCAATGGCCCCACGACAAACCAGGGGCTAATCGCTGAGACAGGATAGAGCTGCAATAGTTGTGGCAATAATGGGCACCCAACTTGCCCCAGCACCGACTCAGTTAGGCACTCAGCCTGTACCAGCACAGGTAAGGTGTCACGACTGAAAATCCATAAGTCATGATGCCACTTGTCGAGGTGAACCTTTACAAGTAAGCCTATCACCTAAACCGACACACAAAGGGTAAAAAGACAACAATAACCCCAAGGTAAGGCTTCTAAAATGAGTTGAACCCTATCAGTAAAACAAAGGCAGAAAAAATGAAACAATGCAGCCATAACTCCCAAAATCAAGTGTCAACAGTATAAGAAATATATCTAGCACATCTAGAATCTAAATCAAAAACATGATATATCAAAATACAGGGGAAACTTTATCTCTGAAATGAAAATAAAGATAGTCTATAGATAAAGGTAGTAGAAGATATCTGGACACCTAAAAATCATCAACTACCTTGAAAGCTTTGACAGTCACCCAAGTCATGCAATATGGGATAGACCTAAACCTGAATCTTCACTGAAAGGGTAAAGTAAGAGTGAGTACGGTCCACTTATACTCAATAGTTATCATAGGTTGTCCGAACAAAGTAGAAAATAAAGTACACAAAATACACAAAAAGGGCACATCACCTGCAATCAGAAAATGTCCTATAATGGTAGCCATACTGCTTGCACTAACAATTCTAATATATCACAAATACAAAAACAACACAACGAGTATAACAGAGAAGAACATGTATATAAAGGATGGTCAAGTATAAATAACGGGATTTAGAGCAAGTAAACATATAAAAAATAAATATGGAAATTCAACCATAATATCAACACCATAAAGCAAATGCAATGTCTAAGATGATGATGATGTTGTTGGCACACAACCTTGAGATTTTCACAGAACCTTAAGATTGGCACACAACCTTAAAAATTGGCGTACATTCTTAAAAATTGGCACACTAGCTCAAAAATTGGCAAATAACCTCAAAATTAGGACACAACCTTCTAGTGTTGCTAGAACTTCCAATGTTTCAAGTAATACCAAAGCACATACATAACATAAGAAAAAAATCAAGTACACATGTATGACCACAAGTATATATATACAATAGTAAAACGACCAAGAGAGGTGATGTGTATGATGACGTGAGAATGATGATGCAATGTTCACAGCCTTTAAAATAAGTATTTTGACAACCAATCCATAATGTCATAATTCCACAACTACGTGAGTTATTATGCACTTAATATTTCCATGATCCATAAATTGCCCACATGATTCATATGCCCACAAAATATGAATATATTATAATATGCAAAAGGTACCACAACAGTCATTTTTTTACGACACAATACAATTACTCACATGTATTATAGGCTATCAACATCACTTAATAACCCGCATGGTCACACATATCACATGATATCTTAGATTCAACCAATATATCATATTCAGGCCCCCACATAGGCATGACATATAGTGAGCCATATTTCGTGATTGTTTCTCACCCTTACATAGCATTTTGATATACAAATTAACAACCTAGTCCAGTCTAAAGAGTTAAACCATAACCTCCCTTAAAGGATGAAACCGATCTACAACACTTCAAGAACAAGTCCTGCTACCCATAAACAGTCCCGAAATAAATCATATCCAAGAAATATAGAATCTATGCATCTAAACAAAGAAACTATACTCATATTTCCTACTTTTGGTTTGGTTTCAAAAGGGAACCCCGAAATGGGTTTCCAAAAAATAACGGCAAAATTATAACTTTACTTCAAAAATGTGTTTTTCAAATTTTTAGGAGACTAGAGCTGAAAATCCACGTCAAATTGAGTAAAAACTGAGGTTCAAATCGAAGAAAAACCATATTTAAGCTTTATCGGATAAAATCTGTGAAATCCGTGTTAAAATAAACACAAAGTTGTTTTGAAGGTTAATTTAATAAAAAACTAGTATTTATAAGCTTAAAATAATAATCAAGTTAAAAGGAGTGAATTGGGGTTTGAAATTAAGCCCTAAGATTTTATGAGTTTTGAAAAATTAATCAAGGAATTAGTGTAAGAAAGGATGAAATTTTACCTTAAATTCATACTATAATTAAAAAAGATAGAGGTTAATTTAACTTCCCAACCTCCCATAAGCTTTAGTTTCAAGCTCCAACACTATTTTAGCGTTTTTCTCTCAAGAGCAAAGATTAAAGAATGGACAAAATGAGCCAAAAAAAAGCTGTTTTTTTCACTGCCCCAGTACTTAAATAAAACCAGATTTTTTTTAAGTCCAACCCTAACTTCGATGAGGTGACCGAGATTCGTTTGGAGCCGGATATATGCAAAATAACTATGAAACCACACTAAATTTGATGTTTTGAATGCGTTAGTAAAGTCAGATTTTTGAAAATAATTCATTTTCACAGAGTTAACCCTCGAAACCTGAAATCACAATTTTCCAAATCGAGGGTCGAAATGAGGTTTAAAAGCCATACAATCACTTCAAACATGTTAACAACCTACAATCAATATTCTAGAGTTTCTGGCATAGTCCATTTATCCATCCATCACACAGATTAAAAGATATCCACACAAGTCAAAAATAAGGTTCCCAAAGCGATCAAAATCCACAATATCACAAAATGGCACTAAAATGCATCGGGAACTGTGTCAATCACCCCCACACCCTAGAAATACCACTATACAACAATGGGAAAGGGTAAAATAGTCAAATCACAAATTTCACATATTTCATCAAAAACCAGGATGTTACATAATCTACCACTAAAAATGTAGTTCATCCTCGAACTAAGACAAAAAAATACCTGAATCAACAAAAATCTGGGGATAAGAACTTGCATATTAGACTATACCTCCCAAGTAGCCTCATCTATAAGTCGATGTTGGCACTGAACCTTCACCACAAGGATGACTCTAGAGCCCAACCACCTCACATCCCTAGCCAAAATAGAGACTGGCTCTTCAATAAAAGACAACTGCTCATCTAACTAAGCTAACTACCAATGAATAACATGATACTCATTCAGAATGTAATGGTGAAGCATAGAAATATGAAAAACTAACTAGATCTGGGGGCAAAGCTAACTCATAGGCCACATCACCAATAATTTGAATAATCTCAAATAAACCAATATACATTGGTCTAAGCTTGCCCCTCTTCCCAAACCTTATCACACCCTTCATGTGTGAAATTTAAAGGAAAAAATGATCCCCAACACGAAATCTTAAGTCACGAAGTCTACAATCACCATACCACTTTTGCCTACTTTGATCCACTCTAAACATATCTTGAATGATCTAGACTCTATCAAAAGACTCGCAAAGCAAGTCTGTACATCAAGGTCTACCCTCAAAACATCAAACCAACCAATAAGAGAGCAACAATGCCTACCATAAATCTCCTCAAAATGAGCCATGTTGATACGATAATAGTAGTTATTATTATATTAAAACACTTCTAAAGCCAAGTGTTGCAACCACTGACCACCAAAATACAACACACATGCACAAAGCTATTCGCCAAGACCTGGATAGTCTATTCTAACTAGCCATCAGTCTAGGTATGAAACATTGTACTAAGATTAACCTGAGTACCCAGCAGATCATGCAAAGTCTTCCAAAAGTGAGAAGTGAACACAGAACCTCAATCTGAAATAATAGACATAGGCATACCATGTAGATGTGTAATTTCATGAATGTAGATACAGGCCAGCCTCTCGCACTGAATGATACTTGAATTGGAATTAAATTATCAAATTTGGTCAATCAATCCTCGATGACCGAAACACTGTTAGAACTATAAGATGTATGAGGATAACTAGTCACAAAGTCCATAGGGATCTATTCCCACTTACACTTGAGAATGGGTAACCTCGGAAGAAAACCATCATTCTCATATGCTTGGCCTTCACTAGCTGACAACACAGGAAATGAGCAACAAAATCCCTTATATCTCACCTTAGACTACCCCACCAGTAGTGATCTCTCTAGTGCAGTACATCTTAGTCACTCCTAGATAGATAGGATAATTGGAACAATGGGCTTTCTCTAGAATAAACCTAATCCAATCTCCTACTATTGGCACGCACACTTGGCCACCGATCAAACAAATACCATTTGAGTCAAGTGAGGCTTTTTTTGCCTCACTGCTCAATGCTTTATCTCAAATCAATCTAAATCCTGCATCATAAAATTGATGAGCTCAAATCTACTCATCAAAGAAGACCTAGCCTCCAAAAATGCCAAAGCACGCCAAAGTGTCAAAATTTTAAGCAAAAATAGCCGGATACCTATAGACTGAACCTCTAAGGCTAAAGGCCCATGCTGGGTCAAAACATGTGCCCTGCTTCCCATGCTGATCGACTTTTGACTCAAGGCATCCATAACCATATTAGCCTTGCCTGGATGATGGAGAATTGTTAAGTCATAATCCTTAAATAATACAAGGTAATGACATTGCCTCATATTAACATCTCATTGGGTGAAGAAGTACTGAAGGCAGTGATGATCGAGCAAGATCTCACAATAGACTATATACTAGTAGTGCCTCTACAACTTAAAGGCATATACAACTGCGAACAACTCTAAATCATAGGTAGGATAATTTCTCTCATGTTGCTTCAACTAACAAAAAGCATAAGAAAGAACCTTTCCCTCCTACATACACAACTCCCAATCCAACACCTGAAGCATCCGAAAACATAGTGAAGACCACACCCTCCTTGGGTAAAGCCAATATAAGAGCTGAAGTCAACAAATCTTTAAGCTTTTGAAAGATATCCTCACAAACCTTAGACCAATGAAAGAAATCTGCTTCTGAGTCAACTTAGTCAAAGGTGTAGCAATAGAAGAGAAACCCTCAACAAAACGCCGATAATAATATGCCAACCAAACAAAACTCTAAATCTCGCGTAAAGTGTCTGTAGGTGGCTTTTTAAGTGGGCAAAGTAGGTGTAGCCCAATCATATAATACTCCAACCTTGGCTAGATTAACCATAATACCTTCCTAAGTCATCATATGACCCATGAAAGAAATAGACTCTAACGAAACCTCACAACTAGAGAATTTGGCATACAACTTCTCATGCCTTAATCTCTGAAGCACAATCTGCAAATACTGCTCATGCTCAACCTTACTCTTAAAATAAACCAAGATGTTAAATATAAATACAGTAAAAAATATGCCGAGATACGCTTGAAACACCCAGTTCATCAACTACATAAGCATGGCACGGGCATTGGTCAACCCAAAGGACATAACCAAAAACTCATAATGACCATACTGAGTCTAAAAAACTATCTTAAAAATAGTCAAAGCTCTAATTCTCAATTGATGATATCCAAAACTCAAATAAATCTTCAAAACACCACAGCACCCTAAAGCCGATCAAATAAGTCATCAATACAAGAAAGAGCTACTTTTTTTTAAT
The DNA here is from genome assembly GCA_030864225.1 of Capsicum baccatum var. pendulum. NCBI lineage: Eukaryota > Viridiplantae > Streptophyta > Magnoliopsida > Solanales > Solanaceae > Capsicum > Capsicum baccatum. Next base: position 258,988,873 of record CM061552.1, read on the forward strand.
TGACACCTTGACCAACATCAGATGATAAATACACATATGCATAGACTCATTCTTCTTCTTCAAAAAAAATAGCCTCACCCCAAGGTGATACACTAGATTGGATAAATCCCTTATCCAACAACTCCTATAACCTATCCTTTAATTTTTTTCAACTTGATTGGGGCCATTCTTTAAGGAGGAACATAAATAGGCTTGGTGCTTTGCTCAACATCGATGGTAAATTCAATATCACAATCCGGATGCATACTAGGAAAATCCATAGAAAACACATCCATAAACTTATGGACAACACGAACAAAAATCTAAGGAAAGAGGTGAAACAATACTAGTATCATTAATATGAACCAAATAAGCTAAAGATCCCTTCTAAACAAATCTATGAGCTTGAACACAAGAAATGACCCTCCTGGGTCCCTAATAAAGTGCACCCGTCCAAGTTATCCTTTGCAAATTCAGTGAAGCTAAAGACACAGTCTTAGAAAAATAATATGAGATAGAGTTATATGCAGCTAACCAATCCATACCCAAAATAAAATGGAAATAAACCATATCTAAAACAATCAAATATACAAAAGTCTCACGCTTGATCCCAAATCAAATAATACAAATACAAGTCTAAAATAAGGACAATACCTATTATTAGAACATTTGAAGCCTCTGCCTCAGGTCTTACTAGTATAGCATAACACTGACCATGACCACCATCTTACTAAATAACCCCATGACCACCACTATAGGCTCCACTACCTCTTTCTCTCAAACCTCTAGTAGTTACTCTACCTGTCACAACTGTAATAGAAGTATCTCTAGTCATATAATGGTGATAGTCCTTAGCCAAATGACCAACCATACAACACACAAAGCAAACTTTATAGCCTATCCCAATAGGAGAAAAAACCACTGGGCCTAAATGGCCACCCTACACTACTGAACCCGAAGATCTACCACCAAAAATCTGTAAGTCCGTGTCAATTGGCCTACCTTAATAACTATAAGAACCTCTAAATTGTATTTTACGAGAAGTGTGACCTCTAAACTCACTCAAATAGTGCACCTTCTTCATGAATCCCTATGATACCCTAAGAATACTCTTTGTTATTTTCACATGATCCATAATGCTCTAAAAAGATGGTCCAAATACAACCATCTAAGTTGTAGCCAACTAAAGATAGACATATAAACCCTTTACAAACTTTCAAAGCTTCTCAAACTTAGTAGAAGCACTAGCATATGAATAACTGGATAGGAATAAAAATGTGCCTCATACTCTACAACATTCATAGAGCCCTACTCTAGACAATCAAACACATCACCTATCCGATCCCTCAAACTGTAAGGCCTGAATCTCTCAAGAAAGGCATCAACAAAATGATCCCACGACAACTTAGGAGCATTAACAGGCCTACAATTAATAAAGAATCTCCATCAATCTCTTATAGCGTCTCTCAACTATTATATAGTATAATACACCCCGTGAGACTTAAGCAAACCCATGTTGTGTAACTTTTCTTGGTAGTTAATCGAAGAATCGTAGGCATCCTCACCTACTGTATCACTGAATCTCAGAGGATCCAAGCAAATAAATATCTCAAATATCTTTTGATCCTCAGGAGTTAGCATCAAACTAGCCACAATAAGAGGCATGCCAAATCTGCAAAGTTGTGATCCTGACTGAGGAGGTAACACAGATAAAGGTTAAACCCTTGATCCCGATGACACATACTTAGGTATCAACACTAATAGAAGAATAGTACTTGAGGTCTAAGGAGTACCCAAAACAAATATCGGTGCCATAGAAGGGTCCATACTAGGAACTGGAGGAACACCCAACATCACCAAAGAAGAATCTACTAAGTGGGTCAGCAACCACATGAACAATCCCTCAAAAATTGAGGCAAACAAACTATGTGAAACTAGAGTAGAACCTACACCTCTAACCTGTCAACATAATACTTAGGGGAGTATCCCCTAGACCATAAGCTCGTACTCTACCTCGAGTCCATTCACGACACAAGGCTCGCCCTCTGGGTAAACACTTTACATCATCACTCTCGTAGGACCTATTCAACACTATTTGTGTGGAAATATTGTAACACAACTTAGAACACAAGATTTGAAAGAATGTGCAGTAAGGAATAAGAAATAAAAGATTCCCAAAGACTCCTATAGCCTCTCAAAATAGATACATACATCTATCTACCGATATGAGAAACTCTATTAGACATCCCATTCTTGTACTGTTTGAGACCAACGAAACCTAGCTTCTCTGATACTAATTTGTCATGATCTAAATTCCATAAGTCAAGATGACACTTGTTGCAGTGAACCTTGAAAAGATAGCCTATCACCCCAATTGACACACAAGGGGAAAAGACAACAATAACCCTAAGGTAAGGCTTCGAGAATGAATCAAACTATTCAAGTACAATAAATGAAGAAAAAATAGAACAATGCAGCAATAACTTCAATAATCTAGTGTCAATAGTATTAGAACATAACTAGTACAACTCGAATCTAAATAAAATACATGAGATATCAAAATATAAGGGAAATTGTATCTCTAAAATTAAAATAAATATATTGTATATAGAGAAATATAGTAGAAGACATCTAGATGCCTGAAAATCATCAATTACCTTGAAAGCTCCAATAGTCGCCTGAGTCACGCAATATGGGGTACACCCAAACCTAAATATTCTCTGAAAGGGTGAAGTAGGAGTGAGCATAGTACACTTGTACTTAGTAGGTATCATAGGATGAACGAGCAAAGTAGAAAATAAAGTACACAAAATAAACATTAAGGACACGTAACCTATAATAAAAAAATATCCCACAATGGTAGGCCACATTACTTGCACTAACAGTTCTAATATATCCCAAATACATCAACAACACAACAAGTATAATAGAAAAGAACATGTATATACAGGATGCTCAATTATAAATAATAATATATAGAGCAAGTTGATGTTAGGCGTATTTGCACGCCCAAAGCGCCTTAATTTACCCATATTTTAGCTAAGTTTTGAGGACAAAATATATAATTCATGCACTTTTAGTCCTTTTTCCTGTAAGTGAGCTAACCACCGTGATTAGCAAGTTTTCAGGTATAAATGATGAAGATTTCAGCATTTTATGGATAACTTGATGCCAAAGGAAGCTTCACAAAAGAAGGAAAGCAGCATTTCGACGCCTATGGACTGAAAGTGATGCATGGAAAACTTGTCCCGAGCAAAAATAGCATTTCCAAAGACTTGGGGATCAGCAGTAACTTAGTAGGATTAGGATAAGGATGCAGTATCCTAGTAGGATTGGGATAAGTACGCAGTAGCCTAGTAGGAATAGGATATGGGTGTTATAAAAACCCTATGATGCTAAACTTTTCAGCAAGCATTATTACAATTAAAAGCAATTCTCTTTCAATTAATTCTTCCCCTCTCTTCATCTAGTTGACTTTTAATTTTCATAATAAGAGAAATGCTATTTTGCAAGGAAAATTCATGCCACAAGCCCTACCAAAACATACTTCACGTGAGATTTTTATCTTGGTATGCTGATAATGTCTATTGTGATTTCCGTCGCACTCATTAATAGCTAAACTTCTCTGTTAGGGTTATGGAAGCCTTATGAGATACTATCTATTGCTATATGTTTGTGAATTCTTGACACATATGCTGCTTATATCATTCTTCTCTTTATCTTAATATAAATTCTTGTGGTTGCAAACGTATAGAATACGCCAGTATAGCATTAACTTGTTCGAAAGAAAAGTTACATGTCTGGAAAAGAGAGAATGTCAAGGAAATAGGGCACCAACCCCTGTTTAAAAGTTAGTGCCGTAACTGGATTAACCTCTCGGAGAATTTGTACCATTAGATACGCTTTAAGCTCGAAAGATTTAAAGTGAAATAGTCCTTGATGGTCGAAAGACGCCTGGATTTACCATAGAATATGATTCTCTATACGCGCATGCATGTCCTAATTCTGCATAACTCATAGTCAATAGATACGTATAACTCATAAGGTAGACATAACCCTAACTCTTAATTTTTATTGATTAAAACCTACCAAGTACTCCATTTTACTCTTCTATTTTACGTTTTACTCTACTATTTTGTTTACATTATTTGCACACACAAAATCCCCCTTTTATTTGCAGAACTTTCATCAAAAGTCTAATAATCGTTGCTTACTTAGTGACCGAGTATTCCCTGTGGGATTTGACACCCAACCCAGTTGGGTTCTATATTTGACAGCGACCGCTTACACACTTACGAGAGCTGTAGTTTGAGCGTAATCAAGTTTTGGCGCCGTTGCCGGGGAATACGATTGTCAACTAAGTATGTGATAATTACTAGACCCTTTGGTCAAAGATTCTCGTACATTACTTTTAGTTGTTGTTTTTTTTTTCTGCAGATTTTTGTTCAGTGAATGCCAAATACTCAAAGTTTCGGACAGCCATTATTACCCATAAACCCTGAACCGCAACTTATTGGAAGGATGGATGCACAACGTGACATTTAGGGAAGGGTTGCTCAACAGGAGCAGGGTAGACTAGCTGTGTTGGCCACTGCCCAAGTACATCAACAGATTATTGATAACCCTGGGCGGGCAACAAATCCTAACGATGAGGACCTAGGTGATGACGAGCTACTAAACCTTAGGCGTGATGCTGAAGTGGCGACACCTGCAAATAGAAGAGATCGTCAAGCCAGATTTAGGCCTGAACGCCGCGCTATGCAGATGCCTTTTGATGATGATGATGACGATATGGATAGAGCTGGTGCCACAGGAGCTATTATTCCTCCACCCTTGGCACCCGGAGCCAAGTTCAACATTACTAGCACCATGATTCAGTTATTGAAACTCAAGGGATTATTCGGTGGACTTGCAGGTGATAATCCAAATATGCATCTGGTTAACCTTATCTCTACATGCAATTCATCTGACAATCCAAGCGTTGGACAAAATACAATTCGGCTGCGCTTATTTCCATTGTCTCTGTCTGGGGAGGCAACTCTATGGTTGAACGAGCTGACTCCTGATTCTATTACAAATTGGAGGCAATTGAAAGACGATTTCCTAGAAAGATTCTTTCAGCCATCCAAGAAAGCACAGTTGAGAGATGAAACAGCAACTTTCGTCAGCTTCCAACTGAAGCCCTCCACGAAACATGGGAGAGATTCAAGAAGAAGCTTATGAGGTGCCCAAACCATCACATGACCAATGTCCACTTGATAGAGATACTATACAGATCCTTGAATTCCGTAACTAAACCAGTGGTGGATAATGCGGCTGGAGGATCAATCATGGACCTCACCTTTGTTCAGGCAAGCGATATGCTAGACCGGATGACAAAGCAAAGTAGAGCTTTGGATATCACGAATTCTGAGGTAACAAGCTCCACTGTATCTATTGGCATAACTGTAGAACAAAGGCGAAGAGAGGAAGAACGCGATCAAGATATGGCGCACATGAAAATGCAGATGGATCTTCTGACCAAGCATTTATTATCAAGGAAGATCGAAAAAGTCAAAGCGGTTGCATCAAAAGGAAAAGGTGAATCCGATTCTGAAGAAGAAGCAAACTACTTGAATAATCAGGGGGGCTTCTGAGGCAATGCCCAAGGAAACCAAGGTCGGAACTATTATGATAAATCTGTATATAAGGACCGCGATCAAGGTAGTTGGAAGAATATGACTGACAGGAGTGGGTTGTATGTTCCACCTGGAAGCCGTAAGGCCTCTGCATCTGGTTCGGGGAAAATGTCTATGGAAGTTATGATGGCGAAGCTATTGAAAGGAGTGGAGGCAACCAACACGGGAGTAACTGATGTAGTAAACGATTTGTCCTTAATGAAGCAATTGGTTGACTCATATTCTACTGCAATAAAACAACTGGAGCAATAATTGAGTCAACTTTCAGCGGCATTCAATCAAAGAAGAGCTGGAACGCTACCTAGCAACAAAGTGCAAAATCCGAGGAATGATGGACCATGTATGGCTATTACTACCCGAAATGGTAAAGTGTTAGACAATCCGTCTAAAGTCAAGCAGGTGGTTTATGATATAGCGGATAATGTCATTGATACAGATTGTGATGATTTTGTAGAAGCTAAAAATCTGAATGAGAACGTTCATGAGAAAACTATTGCCCTTCCACCACCACCTTTTCCTCAGAGACTGAAGAAGAAGGCTGATGACCAGCTGGAAAAGGTTGATAATCAGAAGCAAGATAAAAAGGAAGTGGTGGAGAAAACGATTCCCCTTCCACCACCACCTTTTCCTCAGAGATTAAAGAAGAAAGCTGATGACACCAGGTTCAGTAAATTCATGACTATGTTGAAGCAGCTGACCATTAATGTTCCTTTGGTGGAGGCTCTGGAACAGATGTCTGGGTATGCTAAATTCATGAAGGAACTTTTGACAAAGAAGTGGGCAGTAAGCTATGAGATGGCAGATAATGTTCATCATTGCAGTGTAATCGCTACAAGATCGCTAGTACAGAAGAATGCAGATCCTGGTGCTTTCACTATTCCTTGCACGATTGGATCATTGGATTTTGCTAAGGCGTTAAGCGATTTGGGAGCTAGCATCAATTTGATGCCGCTATCCGTGTACAGAAACTTAGGGTTGGGCGACCCTACCCCAACTAATATGCGGCTTGTGATGGCAGATAAGTCGATAAAACGACCTGTGGGTATCTTGAATGATGTGTTGGTGAAGGTTTCTACCTTTATCTTTCCTGCAGACTTTGTTATTTTGGATTGCGAGGTGGATTCTGAAGTTCCCATAATCTTGGGACGCCCTTTCCTCGCAACTGGAAGTATGCTTATTGACATGCGAGCTATTGAGCTTTTATTTCAGTTGAATGACGAAGTGGTCCGTTTTGATGTATGCAAAGCAATGAAGCAACCCACAGATATGGATGTGTTCTCTGTAGCTGAAGTTAATTATAAGGATGACAAAGAATTATCGGTCGAAAAGAAGCTTATTGATGAGTCACTATCTGATGAGCTGCTGAATTTTGAGCGTGAGGAGGCTTAAGAACATGAAGAAACTATGTGTGCTCTAACATAAATAGGGTCCTATTATTATACTCCTAAGCAGACGGACCTTGATCTTAAGAATCAACCGTCACCAACAGCAAAGACTTCCATTGAAGAGCCCCTAGTGCTAGAATCAAAAAAGCTCCCCAATTATCTAAGGTATGCATTCTTGGGAAGTGGAAATACACTTCCTATAAGTGTGGAAGATGATTTAAGTGAACAGCACGTAGAGGCTCACATCTCTGCTCTGAAGAGATACAAGAGAGCTATGGGTTGGACTATTGATGATATAATTGGTATCCCTCCTGGGATATGTATGCACAAGGGTCATCTCAAAGAAGATTGTAAGCCTCATTGTCGTCTGAATCCATTCAAAAAATGATCCACCATCTATCTCGATGAAGCCTAAGTAATCGAGATAGCTATGTCGTGCCACGACAATAAATCAAGCGCTTGATGGGAGGCAACCTATCGTTTTTAATTGTTTTTGTTGTTTTTGTTTTCCTAGGATTTTGTCGATCCACGACCAAAACTAAAGCGCTTGATGGGAGGCAACCCATCGTTCTAATCGTTTTTATTGTTTTTGAGTAAGTGTAGGTACAAGAGGTGTAAAGAAGGAGATTGGTTTCAAATTTTGATTTGGAAGCGGTTCATGTTGAAGGTGGTAAGTTAGGAATGAAGAAGAAAAGGCTATGGGTTAGGAATTGCCTATGAAAATCTAGGCAACGAACAAGGCATGGCCTATGTTATGGCCTAAGCTCTCAGAATATAGAATGCCATAGCGTAGGCGCCGCCTATGCACAACAATGCTATAGCATAGGCGCTGCCTATGCAAAAGCCTTTGGTATCGGATTCTACAATGCCATGGCATAGGCGCCGCCTATGCTCAACTAGGCTTTGCAAAAGGCGCCGCCTATGCCAAGCATAGGCAAAGCATTAGGCGCCGCCTATGCTCACTTTTGGTCTTCAAATCCGATTCCAAATGGGTCAAAACCCGACCCAAGCTTGTCCTATAAATAGAACCTTAGTCTTAAAACAAAATTTCATTGCAACTTCAACCTAGGCGCCGCCTACCTCTCCAAATTCTCTCAAAAATTTTCCTTTTGATCTTTTAATTTGCAAGAACATCTTCCGAGGCCATCAACCAAGTAAGTACTTCGGCTATCTTCCCTTATATTCCGTAAGTATTACAATACTACGCCTATACTAAGTTGTTAAATCATAAAGTAGTGTTTGTGATTTGAATATGGTTGATTTGTTGTGATACAACTAAGTGAGTGAAAGGATACGTAAGGATGGTCTTGACTTGTTTCCAACTTGAATTTGATTTTGATACACTGTCATACTTTTCCTGAATTGACATGGTCAAGAAAATTGCATAATCTTGTAAATTAAAAGCTTTCATGTTCAAATGACTTGTTCATCGAGATGAAAATCATGGTTTACTACAAACATGAGATGTTGTGATTATTTCTATGCCATAACTTGATACAATATCCATGTAGTAGTTTTGTTCAAAAAATGCATTAAGCCAAACATGAAAGCATAGTCAAGATTACTTGAGATAGAATCGAAAAAGATAGTTAAGACTTCACTGATTCTATTGTTGGAACGCACCACCTAAACATATATCGATGAAGTCTGAGTACTCGACAACGTTCACTTAACTAGTTTGTGCAAACAAACTAAGTGTGGGGTAGTGCCACTACTGATTGTTTGTCGATTGTATCTACCGAGATGAAGCTAACATGACTCTATTAGGATCTCAGGTAGAATGGCCTCAAAAGGATGACAAGGAAAACAAAAAGCGCCCACCTCACACAAAGGTAAGAAAAGAGGAAGAAAAGAGCAAGCTGAATCCTCCTCGCTACAAATACCTCAACGCACTTTTGGCATCAAATGGGGTACAATTTGAGGAAACTCTGAGGATGACGACTCTGATGATGATTCTGATGCAGGGGGTATGATCCCAGACATAGAGGATGAGTCCGACTAACCAGGTTCTTCTTATTTATTTTCCACTGAGGACAGTGTGTACCGTCTAAGTGTGGGGTGCTGGTATTTGTATGCTATACTTCCTTACCTGCATTCGCTTATTTATGTTTATTTGTTTTATTTTTTAGAAGTCTAATTTTAAAATTTTTTTAAAAATTTTTTGTTGTTAAAATTTTGCATAAAATTGTTCTGATAGGCAGCATGGTATTGTGACAAGAGTTTGTGATACAATCATTACTATTGAGACGTTGAGGCTCTAAATGTGACTCATTGTGTGATAATTGTGTGGTTCAATTCATTCATCTGTTGGGTTAAGAGTCTATACTACTCCCAATAAAGTCGACCATGTGCCTTGTGTGTGTGAGATAATAGTATATTCTGTGTTGGTGACTGATGCTAGAACTTGCCTGGCGTGTGTGTAAATCGAAATAAAGAGTGTGGGTTTAGGAGATGATTTAGGCATTTCTTTGGCAACCTGTGTTTGTTTACCTTCATTTTACCTACCCATGGACATTATCCTAGTTAACCCCCTTTGAGCCTTTAATCCATGTTCTTTGATAGCCTCATATGTAAGCCTAATCCATTTTTTTTCAAGACCATAATTTGATCCAAATTCCTAAGTGCTTTAAATTGTAAAGTCATGTGATGAAATAAGAGGAAATTAGGTGAGAGTGATGCCTTAGAGTGTATTGGTACTTGAAATTGTTATGAAAAGAGTGGCTATCATAGAGGTGTGTTATACAAAAAGAGAAGAGAGAAAAATGAAAAGAAAAATAAAACGTTAATTCTGTTCAAAATTGAATAACAAAAGAGGTGAGAAGGGGTGGTAGATAAAAGGAAAGTAGAGAAGTTGTTTAAAAGAAAGTTTTAATGGCATAATGTGATGTATTCAAGCGCTTAGGAACATAGTCACTATTTCTGGCCAAAATAGTCCGACCCGTCCCTTAGCCTACATTACAACCTGTAAAAGACCTATTTGATCCTAAGATTAGCATTCTGATATTAGTAGAGCATTACACTAAGGGAAAGCCTATGGTCAGCAGTTGCAACATATAAATTCTTTGTGAGAGTGAGAGCAAGAAAAATCTTATACCCATGTTCGAAATATATACAATACCTGTGAGTGATTATGGGTGATATATTGTGAGACACACATGGTTGATGAGTTTCGGGTAGTTGTGTATGATTCTTTGTGCTTTTACTTGTGGATACGAATTAACCATCATCACGAGTCTATGTTGGAGGTTGAATTGTTTCTAGTAGCGATCTATAAAACTACTCTTTGTTAATAATTGTTGTGCCTGTCTTGATGAAGATTTTGTACTGTTACTGTGAAATCCCAAGTCGGTGTTTACATGGACATTATATTTTATTCGAGGACGAACAAAGCTTTAAGTGTGAGGTGTTGATGTTAGGCGTATTTACACGCCTAAAGCGCCTTAATTTACCCATATTTTAGCTATGTTTAGAGGACAAAATATATAATTCATGCACTTTTAGTCCTTTTTCCTGTAAGTGAGCTAACCAACGTGATTAGCAAGTTTTCAGGTATAAATGATGAAGATTTCAGCATTTTATGGATAACTTGACGCCAAAGGAAGCTTCACGAAAGAAGGAAAGCAGCGTTTCGACGCCTATGGACTGAAAGTGACGCATGGAAAACTTGACGCGGGCAAAAACAGCATTTCCAATGACTTGGGGATCAGCAGTAACTTAGTAGGATTAGGATAAGGATGCAGTATCCTAGTAGTAATAGGATAAGTACGCAGTAGCCTAGTAGAAATAGGATATGGGTGTTATAAAAACCCTATGATGCTGAACTTTTCAGCAAGCATTATTACAATTAAAAACAATTCTCTTTCAATTAATTCTTCCCCTCTCTTCATCTAGTCGACTTTTAATTTTCATAACAAGAGAAATGCTATTTTGCAAGGAAAATTCATGCCACAAGCCCTACCAAAACATACTTCACGTGAGATTTTTATCTTGGTATGCTGATAATGTCTATTGTGATTTCCGTCGCACTCATGAATAGCTAAACTTCTCTGTTAGGGTTATGGAAGCCTTATGAGATTCTATCTATTGCAATGAGTTTGTGAATTATTGACACGTATGCTGCTTATATCATTCTTCTCTTCATCTTAATATAAATTCTTGTGGTTGCAAACATATAGAATACGCTAGTATAGCATTAACTTGTTCGAAAGAAAAGTTACATGTCTGGAAAAGAGAGAATGTCAAGGAAATAGGGCACCAACCCCTGTTTAAAAGTTAGTGTCGTAACTAGATAATCCTCTTGGAGAATTTGTACCATTAGATACTCTTTAAGCTCGAAAGAGTTAAAGTGAAATAGTCCTTGATGGTCGAAAGACGCCTGGATTTACCATAGAATACGATTCTCTATAAGCACATGTATGTCTGAATTCTGCATAACTCATAGTCAATAGATACGTATAACTCATACGGTGGACATAACCTTAACTCTCAATTCTCATTGATTAAAACCTACCAAGTACTCCGTTTTACTCTTCTTTTTTACGTTTTACTCTACTATTTTGTTTACATCATTTGCACACACAAAATCCCCCCTTTATTCGCAGAACTTTCATCAAAAGTCTAATAATCGTTGCTTACTTAGTGACCGAGTATTCCCTGTGAGATTCGACACCCAACCCAGTTGGGTTCTATATTTGACCGCGACCGCTTACACTCTTACGAGAGCTATAGTTTGAGCGTTATCACAAGTAAACATAAAATATATCAATATAGAAATTCAATCACAATATCAACACCATATAGCAAATTCAATGTATATGATGATAATGATGATGATGTTGTTGGCACACAGCCTTGAGATTGGCACACATCCTTAAGATAGGCACATAGACTTAAAAATTTGCATGCAACCTGAATAATTGACAAACAACCTTAAAATTGGAACACATCTTTCTAGTGTTTCTAGTATTTCCAAATATTTTTAGTAGTTACAAATCACATACATAACATAAGACACAAATCAAGTACATATACATGACACAAGTATATATAAAGTAGTAAAATAAACTAGTGGGATGATTTGTATGATGACATGAGAATGATGATGCGATGTTCACAACTATTCAAATGAGTGTTTCCACAACCAATCCATAATGTTACAATTCCACCACCACACGAGTCAATATTGACTCACTATTTCCACGATCCACAAATTTTCCACAAGATTCAATGCCCACAAAGTATGAATATATCACTTTATGACAAAGGTACCATCATAGGTATTTTTTTAAAACACATTACAATTATTCACATGTATTCCAGGATATCAACATCACATAAGACCTCACACTGTCAAACATAACACATGATATAGCAGATTCAACAAATACATCGCATCTAGGCCCCAGACGGGAATGACATATAAATAGTTAGCCTAGTTTAAAGAGTTAAGTCATAACCTACCTAAAAGTCCAAATCGATCCACGACACTTCAACCACAAACCATAATCCTCACAAATAATCCTTAAATCAACTAAAATAAAAAATATAAAATCCACGCATCAAAACAAAGATAACAATTCCTATATCACCTACTTTTGATTTTGGATCAAAATGGACCCTCAAAATGAATTTCTGAAAAAGAAGGGCAATATCATAAATTTACTTCATAAATCTATTTTCCATATTTTTATAAACCTACAGTTGAATATCGAAGTCTTGGATTAAAAAATGATGTTCAAATTGAAGAAAAACTATTTTTCAGCTTTACCGGATAAAATCTTCAAAATCTGTATTGAGATCAAGAATCAAAGTTTTTTTAAGGTTAATTTGATGAAAAACTAATAACAATAAGATTAAAAAATTAATCAAGGGAAAAGGAGAAGATTTTGGGGTTTAAAATCTAGACCTAATATTTTTGGATTTTGAGAAATTAGTCAAGAAATTAAAGTAAGAAAGGATGAAATCTCACCTTAAATCCGTAATGGAATAAAGAAATAGATGTTAATTTAGCTTTCAAAGATCCCACGAGATTCATTTTTAAGCTCTCACACTATTTTAGGGTTAAATATCAAGACGCAAGGTGAAAGAATATAAACATGGGCCAAAAAGTTTGTTTTTTCACTACACTAGCACTTAGAAAAAAAATTCAAGCCCAACCCGGACTTCAGAAGGGTACTTGAGATTCGTTTGGAGTCCGATATATGGCAACAAACAATGAAAACACACTAAATTCGATATTCTAGACATGTTGGGGAAGCCAAATTTTAAAAAAAAATATTTTCATAGAGTTCACCCCCAAAACTTGAAATTACAATTTTCCAAATCAAGGATCAAAATGAAATTTCAAAGCCATAAAATCACACAAAATATTTTACCACCCTAAAATAGATATTATTGAGTTGTTGGCATAGTTCGTTCAACCATTCATCGTATGAATCAAAATATTTCCACATATGTCAAAAATAAGGTTATAGAAGCTATCAAAAACCACAATATTGAATAAATGACACCAAAATACATTGGCAGTCATGCCATTCATCCCCACACTATAGAAATACCATAATGTAACTAATGGAAGCTATAAAATAGTCAATGAATAACAAAAAATTTCACATATTTCATCAAAAAGTAGGTCATTACATAGGGCCCAAATAGTAACACTTAGACTCATTTCCAAGCCGAGGATGAAGAAGGATTGGACGTCACCACCACAACCTATATAGTATGAGAAGGGAGAGGATGCATTCAAAAATAGTTCAGAGGATGAGTTAGATTAACAGTCAAGGTAACAATCAAGGTTCAAAAAAGAGGTTGAGTCTAAATCAACATCAGGGTCTGTAGAGGAGGAGGTATGAACTTGAAGGAAATGTGCTAACTTGGTCATTCTGTCTACATAGACCCAAACTGAATCATGATCACGACATGTTCTAGGAAAAATCATCACGAAGTCCATGTTCACTTCTTCCCACTTCCAAGTAGGAATAGTGAAATCCTGCATGGAACCACTAGGTTTCTGATGCTCTATCTTAACCTCCTGACATGTAGAGCACTTAGCTACAAAATCTGCAATATCCCTCTTCATCCCACTCCACCAATAGATCTCCTGCAAGTCGCGGTACATATTAGTTGCCTATGGATGAATAGAGTATCGTACACCATGCATTTCTACAAGAATTTGCAGCCTTAAGTCATCTACACCAGGAACAGACAGACGACCCTGACAACGAAGAACACCATCTCCCCCTTAGGAGAAAAACTCTACTTCCTGACTCTGAACTTACTCTTTTAGCTTGACAAGGGTAGGATCCCTATCTTTCTTCTCTTTCACCTCAGAAACTAGAGATGACTCTAAACTACTCTGAACACATACACCACCCTCTGAAGAGTCGACTAAGTGATTGACTATTCTGATAAGCTGATAAATCTCCTGAGCTAATTTCTTCTTACTATCCTCATCATGGGAAGAACTACCCATGGACAGTCTATTGAATGCGTCGGCCACTACATTAGCCTTGCCAAGATGATAAAGGACACTCATGTCATAATCCTTCAAGAGCTCTAACCACCTTCTCTTACAAAGATTGAAATATTTCTGGGAAAAGACATACTGAAGACTCTTATGATCTGTGAAGACGTCTACATGAACATCGTATTGATAATGCCTCAAAATCTTTAAGGCAAAGACAACTGCTGCTAACTCAAGGTCATGAGTAGGATAATTCTTCTCATGGGGCTTTAACTATCTGGATACATAGGCTATGACTCTACCATTCTGTATGAGGAAATAACCTAAACCTACTATGGATGTATCAAAATATACTACAAATCCATCAAAATTGTTGAGAAGTGCTAAAACTGAAGCTAAGGTAAGTCGAGTATTCAACTCTTGAAACTCTTCTCACAAGGATCTGACCACTAAAACTTGACCTTCTTCTGAGTCAATCTGAAACTAGGAGATACAATAGAAGAAAATCCATCGATAAACCATCTATAATAGCCGGCCAAACCACCAGTTTCTATCCGCTTTAGTTTTCTAAGGATCTACTCTAATGCCATCACCAAAAATAATGTGGCCAAGTAATGCTACTGATCTTAGCCAAAATTTGCAAATACTTAACTTGGCTAACAACTGTTGATCCTTGAGAGTCTAAAGAACAATTATGAGATACCCTAAATGATCACGCTCTTTATGAGAATAGACCAGAATATCAACAGTGAAAACTATGACGAATGTGTTTAAGTACTACTTGAACAATCGGTTCATCAAGTCTATGAAAGTTCCAGGGGCATTGGTAAGACCAAAGGATATGACTAGAAATTCAAAGTGACCATACCAAGTATGAAAAGTTATCTTTGGGATGTTAGATTCTCTAACTCTAAGTTGTTGATAGCCTGATCTAAGGTCTATCTTGGAGAAATAACTTGCACCCTGAAGTTTGTCAAACAAGTCTTCTATTCTAGGCAGTGGATACCTATTCTTGACCATGACTTTGTTGAGATGACGGTAATCAATACACATTCTGAGAGAACCATCTTTCTTGTGCATGAATAAGACTGGCGCACCCCATGAGGATACACTAGGCCTGATGAATCCCTAATCTAAGAGATCCTTCAACTAATATTTTAGTTTCTTAAGTTCTACTGGTGCCATTCTGTATAGAAGAATAGAAATAGGATGAGTATCTGGGAGAAGGTATATACCGAAATCTATTTCTCTTTTGAGAGGAATGCTTGAAAGATCTTTGGGAAAGACATCTGAATATTCATTAACCACTGGGACTGATTCAAGACTGAGAGATTCAGAACTATAATCCTTAACATTTACGAGATGATACACACACCTCTTAGAAATCATTTTCCTTGCCCGAAGGATTGAAACAACCTGACCACAAAAAGACGAAGTGCTACCCTTCCACTCTAGGACGGGCTCATTCAGGAACTGAAACTGAACTATCCTATTTCTGGAGCCGACTATGGCATAGCAGGAATGAAGCCTATTCATGCCGAGAATTACATCAAAATCAGTCATCTCTAACTCGACTAAATCTACTGACATGGATTTCTGAAGTATCATAATCAGGCATTTTCTATATACTCGCTGAGCTATGATGGTTTTACCCACTGGGGTAGAGACTGAAAAGGGGTTTGCTAAAATTTCAGGATTGATTCCAAAATCGCCTACTATGTATAGAGTGACAAAATACAAGGATTCACTTGGGTCTAGCAAAGCATAAACATAAACATGGACAATCTATAACATACCAGTAGCGACATCAGGAGAATTTTCTCGATCCTGTCGAGTCTAAAGAGCATAGATGCTATTTTGATGTTGCCCACTAGTAGCACTGGAAGTGGCACCCTTCTAGTTTGGGCAACCGAACTGAGCTGTGGAATGATTCTACGAACCCTGAGGGCCTGGATGAGGATACTCCCTAATCCTATGGCCTAGCTTACCATAGCCAAAATAGATATCACTGCCGGCTCTATAAATACCCTTGTGGTTCTTACCACAAGTCTGACAAAGGGGATTTGTTCGGGCACTGCTAACACTACCCTGAGATTTAGAGCCTGGTGTTTTGTCTCTATTTCCATCCCTAAACATCAGCAATGGGGCACTAGCGGAGGAAGGGGCTGGAACTACTGACTTAGGATGAAACTACGAACGATTTCCACCCTCTAATTTAGGCTGAGCAAAATTGTAGCTGCCTTATCTTGCTCTTTAGGTCTGCCTCTCCCTAGTTTTAACCTTCATTTTTTCTATCTGTTGAGCGTGGGTCATGAGCCTGGCTAAATTCATATCACTATTTAGTATCACAGACCTACACTCATTTACCACACTATCATTCACTCCTGACACGAACTTGCTCATCTTAGCCCTATTGTCTACAACCACATAAGGGGCATATTTCTCTAGCTAAGTAAATCTTAAAGAATACTCTCTAACCATCATATTTCCCTGCCTAAGATTAATGAGGTCAAGAACTTTGGCCTCTCTCAGCTCTTGGGGAAAGAATCTGTCTAAGAAAGCCATGATAAATTCTTCCCACTCAACAGGACCTGCATCCTCTAACCTTTCTGCTAACCACTGCTCGTACTAAGTATGAGCGACATCCTGCAATTGGTATGTGGGTAACTAGGCACTCTGAGAAAAAGTAACTCACATGATATCAATGACCTTATGAACTTGGTCATGAATTCCTGAGGATTCTCGTATGGATTAAACCCAAAGAAGGACGGAGGGTTCATTCAGGTTAAGTCCTGAATCTTAGCTGCTGCTGAATTGGCCACTGGGTTGGCCGAAACGACTGTTAGTCGTTCATTTAGGTTAGCTATAGACTGATTAAGAGCGGTAAATGTGGTCTTGCACTCCGCATGAGAAACATGTTTGCCCAAAAGACCTTTGGGCTGAGGAGCCGACTGATTTCTTCTCTTTAGAGGCATGTTTCTGAAATAAGAGAAGAGCGGATTAGTCTAAGAGACTGACTTGAAATTATGTTTACTAGAATGACATGAATACTGAAGAAAGCGAATTGTTCCTAAAACATCTCATAACCTCATTTACATATATGTTGTGTGCAACACACCCATGTACAAGACTTTACTAGATACAACTTTCAGATTTCCTAGGACTCTATTGAACCTTAGTATCTGATACTAAGATTGTAATGCCCCAATTTTTAGGTACATAAATGCTACACGGTGCTTATAACCCCGAAGGATCACAAGCTAACCCATAATGGATATCTGTACTTGTACACTACACTATATAATGTAATAATGTGGAAAACATGAACATGAAGGCCATAAGGTTCAATTGAAGAAAGAATCTGTAAAAACATAATATCCATATGGGTGAAAGATACCCAAAATAGATGAAAACTAAATCAAATCTAAACATAAGGCTGAATACTGAATCTAAAAGCCTCTAAGTACTATCTAAATAAGGAGTTGAAGGAACATGTCTCCAACTAACTTCGTAAACTGATAAATGGCTAAAATAATAATGAATAAATCAAATCATATTATCGTCAAATGAAGAGGAATCACTGAATCTCTGTGACTGGAAATGCTACTGCTACTGCTGATCTGGAGCTCGTGTCTCTGCACCTATGGTGTAACATAAAAAGAAAGCACCATAGCGCAAATGCGACAGTACGAGGGAATATACTGAGTATACGAGTGAGGTAAGCTAAATATAAATAGGGTTTACATGCATGAACAATGCTAACTGTCTGACTGATATGAACGTAATAGTACAAATATACATACATATTAACTGAAATAATTGATGCATGATAGCTAGTACTTTATGCTAATACATAGATTACTGATGGCTAATATTACTCATACTAAAATTCTGATAACATGGGCGACTGTATCTGACAATCCTAAATCTGGTGGAACTATCTGATTTCCATACTGTAACTGAGTCTGACTGTATCTTACAGTCCTGATATACTGAAATTTTAAGGTCTATCTGAGTTCATTTACTGAGACCGATTCTAAAACTGTGGGAGGTAGTTTTTTAACCAACATGCCTGAATAACGCATATAGCTAAGTTGGGGTCCAATCTCTGCCCCGACTGGAGAGGTGTCAATACCGCACCACTAGTAAGGACAGTTGTGGGTGACCCATAGTTGGTAGGTATTAGAACGAAGAATGGTGGGAAACCTAAATTGACAGGTTAAGCCATCTAATCAACCTTAATCTGACAGGCTAAGATGTCTCAACCTACGCTGGCTATGTAGTTCTGGAACACAAGGATGACTGCTAAGAATCACGCCCTAAACTGGTAGGTGAGTTCCCATCCTTGGGTTCACTTGGTGCTAACTTCTAATCCCATATGAAGAGACTAAACATGATTCAACTAACTTTACATGGATATATTAACTCACATTCGTTGACTGACGGAGTAGTACTATTCTGAGAGTTAACTGAGATCATGAGATTTCTGAGGTTTCCTGAGTCACATGACTGACTAAGTTCTATAGATTATAGCTTGACTGTGATTATCATGACAACATGACATGGCTCTAGGCACACAACTATGTTTTTTAGGTATGAATACTGCCAGGACTCGATAGAAGGAAACTGACACACATGACATGACTTGATCACAAGATTTGAGTCCATAATTCATAATATCATAAGTAGGGGATATCATATTTCATATAGTTATTCAACATCATAAACATTGTAGGGAATGCATGGATATATTTCGTGTACATAATGTATATCTCCATTATCTTACATGCTTCATACCACCATAATAGCAACACATGAAAAGCATGGAATTCATATTGAAGTATATAGCTAACATGGACATGTAATTTAGAAATCATAGAACCATACAAACATAAATTTCTAGCATCCTAAGAATTTTATCAAACACCTTGCATGCATTTTTTAAGGCATAGGTAGGTTTCATACTTGCACCATATTAAACCACCTAAAGTTCATGGTTTTCAATTAACAAACATATATATTCCATGAAAACACCTTTAGACATCACATTAAAACTTAAACGAAAATCATCAATATGTACATACTTATATCACCACAAAAGGTTTACAAAATAATATTTAAAACATGGTTCTTGAGCTCTATGAATGGATTGGATCCATAGATGAACACTACGCATACCTTAGAAAGAAAACCTTGATGATTTGCTATAGAGTTCTTGGATTGGGAAACTTAATTCTCGATTATCTTGGAAAAAGGCTTGAATCTTTCTTTTGAGAGATGAGTTTGATGGAAACCCTAATATTGTTGTTGAGAGCATAAGAGAGGGTTTTTTAGATGCTTAACTGAAGAAAAAGAAGAAAAGTTATCCCTCTTTAGGGTTATAAGTCATGGAAGGTGCAGAAAATGACCAAAATACCCTTATGAAATAAATTCCCAGTTGCTGAAAAATCAGAGCTGACGACCTTCGTGATAGGGCATCACAAATGTTATAAGCTATCACGAATGTCGTCACTTAGGAGCTGGTTTTTTCTTAAGGCTGACGACCTTCGTGATAGGGAGTCATAAATTTGATAAGATATCACGAATGTCACCACTTAGGAGCTGGTTTCTGCCTAAGGATGATGACCTTAGTGATAGGGCATCACAAATGTGATAAGCTATCACGAATGTCATCATTAGGAGGTGTTTTCTGCCTAAGGCTGACGACCTTCATGATAGGGCATCACAAATATGATAATCTATCACGAATGTCATCACTTAGGATCTGGTTTCTTCCTAAGGATGACGAACTTCATGATAGGGCATCACAAATGTGATAAGCTATCACGAATGTCGTCACACTATTTCTAGCCTAACATGCTAGAGTAAAACAAGAATAACTCTTTGTTCCGGCATTAGATTTAGGCAAAATTGGTATAGTGATGTTGGGCGTATTTATACGTCTAAGCACCATAATTTACCCATGTTTTAGCTAAGTTTTGAGGATAAAATATATAATTCTTGCACTTTTAGTCCATTTTCCTTTAAGTGAGCTAACCTAAGTGATTAGCATGTTTTTCAGGTACTAATAATGAAGATTTCAGCACTTTGTGGACCTGTGGGCAGCAGAGGAAAACTTCACATAAGAGGGAAGGTAGCTTGTGGACTGAATGTGATGCATGGGAACTTTTTCCCAGGTAAATGCAGTATTTTTAAATACTTAGGGATTCAGTAGCAACTTAGTGGACAAGGATATTATAAAAACCTTATTGCTGAATTTTTCAGCACAATTCGACATTATTCATTATTCAGTTTTTAGATTCTGAATATTTTAGAGAAGAGTGAAACAGCTTAGACTTGGGCAACGGATTGAGGGAAAACGTCATTCCCTTCTTGACGCTAAATCATCTCCATCATGTTGATTGGTCTAGCTTTGGTATGATGATGATGTCTACTTTGATTTCCATTGTATTCATGAGTAGCTAAACTTATCTGTTAGGGTTATGGAAACCTTGTAATATACTATCTATTGCTATGAGTTTGTGAATTCTTGATGTGTCATGCTACTTATATCATTACTCTCTTTGTTTTAATTGAATTCTCATGGTTGCAAACATAGGGAATGTGCCAGTATAACATTAACTTGTTCGATAGAAAAGTTATATGTTTGGAAAAGAGAGAGTGACAAGAAAATAGGGTTTTCAACCTCTATTTACACGTTAATGCCTTAGCAGGATTAACAGTCTTGGAAAATTCGTACCAATTGTTACACACTTTAGGTTCGAGAGAGCTAAGGTAAAATAATCCTTGATGGTTGAAAAACACTTGGATTTAGAATTAAAATACGAATCTCTATAAGTGCATGCATGTCTAAATTCCGCATTACTCATAGTTGATAGAGAAGTAGAAACTACAAGGTGCACATAACCCTAACTTATCTTTCTCTAAGATTAAATATTACTACATTAATCATTCCATTGTTACTTTGGTAATATTCGTTCACGTCTAAACCAAACCCCCCTTTCCTTGGAATTTTCGACCAACAGTCTACTAAAAATCGCAACACTTAGTGACCAGAGTATTCCCTGTGGGATTCGACACCCAACCCAGTTGGGTTCTATATTTGACAGCGACCGCTTACACTTTCTCACGAGTGCTATAATTTGGGAGTATCAAATTTTGGCGCCGTTGCCGGGGAATACGGTTGTCAACTAAGTTTGTGATAGTTAATAGACCCTTTGGTCTACAATTCTCGAATTTTACTTTTTGTTTGTTGTTTTTGTTGTGTTCAGTTTTGGTAGAGTGCATGCCAAATACACGAAGTTCCGATCAGCCATTATTACCTATAAATCCTAAACCACATTTTATTGGCAGAATGGATGCGCAACGAAACCCTTAAAGGATGGCTGCTCAACAGGAGCAGGCTAGATTAGCTGCATTGGCAGTTGCTCAAGTGCATCAATAGAATATTGATAACCCAGGTCGGGCAACAAATTCTGATGATGAGGACCTGGGTGATAATGAGTTACTAAATTCCAGGCATGCAGATGAGGTAGCAGCACCTGTGAATAAGAGAGATCGTCAAGCTAGAATGAGACCTGAACGTCGAGCTGTGCAGGCTCCTTTTGATGATAAAAATGATGATCTGGATGGGGATGGTGCCACAGGGGCTATTATTCCTCCGCCCTTGGCACCCAGAGCCAAGTTTAATATCACTAGTACCCTGATTCAGCTCTTGCAACTCAAGAGGTTATTTGGTGGACTTGCAGGCGATGATCCGAATATGCATCTGATCAATTTTGTCTCAACATACAAGTCATTTGACAATCCAAGAGTTGCACAGAATGCAATTCGAATATGCTTATTTCCATTGTCTCTATCTGGAGAGGCAACTCTATGGTTGAACGGGCTAACTCCTGACTCTATTACCAATTGGAGGCAACTGAAAGACACTTTCCTAGAAAGATTCTTCCCGCCATCCAAGAGCGCACAATTAAGAGATGAGATAAGCAATTTTCGACAGCTTCCAACTGAAGCTCTCCACGAATCATGGGAGAGGTTCAAGAAGAAGCTTATGCGGTGTCCAAACCATTAGATGACCAATGTCCACTTGATGGAAATATTATACAGGGCTTTGAACTCGGTGACTAAGCCAGTGGTTGATAATGCTGCGGGTGAGTCATTCATGGACCTTACTTTTATTGAGGCAAGTAATATGCTAGATCGTATGACAAAGTAGAGTAGAGCTTGGCATACCAGGGATTATGAGGTAGCAAGCTCTACTGTATCTATTGGCTTGACGACAGAACAAAGGCGAAGAGAAGAGGAACGTGACCAGTATATGGCTCACATGAAAACGCAGATGAACCTTCTTACCAAGCATCTATCAACAGGGAAGACATAAAAGGTTAAGGCCATTGTATCACAGGGAAGAGATGACTCCGATTCTGAGGAGGAAGCGAATTACTTGAATAATCAGGGGGGTTTCCAAGGCAATGACCAAGGAAACTAAGGTCAGAATTATTATGATAAATCTGGATACAAGGACCGCGATCTAGGGAGTTGGAAGAATAAGTCTGATAGGAGTGGTTTGTATGTTCCTCCTAGAAATCATGAGGCTGCAGCGTCTGGTGCTGGGAAGATATGATGGCTAAGCTTTTGAAAAGAGTGGAGGCAACCAACACGGGAGTAACTGAGGTAAAGAATGATTTGTCTTCAATAAATCAATTGTTTGACCTGCATTCCACTACAATAAAATAGCTGGAACAACAACTAAGTCAACTTTAAGTGGTATTCAATCAAAGAAAGGCTGACACTTTACCTAGCGACACTATGCAAAACCCAAGGAATGATGGATCATGTATGGCTATTACTACCAAGAGCGGCAAGGTGTTGGAAAATCCATCCAAAGGCAAGCAGGTGGTTGATAATACGGAAGAGAATGTTTTTGAAGCAGACTGTGACAATTCTGTATAAGCTGAAAATCAGAATGAGAACGTTCATGACACTACACCTAGATGTCACCAGCCTAAAAAGATCGATAATCGGAAGCAAGATAAAAAGGAAGTGGTGGAGAAAACTATTCCAACTCCACCACTACCTTTTCCTCAGAGATTGAAGAAGAAGGTTGATGACACCAGGTTTAGTAAATTTATGACCATGTTGAAGCAGCTGACTATTAATATGCCTTTGTTGGTGGCACTAGAGCAGATGCCAGGGTATGCCAAATTCATGAAGGACCTTTTGACAAAGAAGAAGGCAGCAAGCTATGAACTGGCAGAGGATGTTCATCATTGCAGTGCGATTGCCACGAGATCTTTAGTACAGAAGAAGGCAGATCCTGGTGCTTTCACTATTCCTTGCACGGTTGGATCTTTGGATTTTGCTAAGGCGTTATGCGATTTGGGGGCTAGCATAAATTTGATGCCACTATCTATTTACAGACAGTTGGGGTTGGGCGATCCTACTCTAACCAATATGTGGCTCGTAATCACAGATAGGTCGGTTAAACGACCTGTTGGAATCTTATATGATGTACTAGTGAAGGTTTCTACCTTCATTTTTCCTGCGGACTTTGTTATTTTGGATTGTGAAGTGGATTCTGAAGTTCCCATAATTATGGGACGTCCTTTCCTCACAACAAGAAGTGTGCTTATTGATTTACGATCCAATGAGCTCTTATTTTGGATGAATGACGAAGTAGTCCATTTTGATGTATGCAAAGCAATGAAGTAGCCCAAAGATATGAATGTGTTCTCTGTAGCTGATGTTTATTATGAGGATGAGAAAGAAGTATCTGTAGAGAAGCAGCTTACTGTTGAGCCATTGACTGCTATACTTTTTAACTTTGAGCGTGAGAATGTTAAAGAATATGAAGAAACCATCTGTGCTCTTATAGGAATGGGATCATATTCTCATGCCCCTAAGAAGTTGGACCTTGACCTTAAGAATCGACCTTCACCACCTGCGAAGCCATCTATTGAAGATCCACCGGTGCTAGAACTGAAAGAGCTACCCAGTCACTTAAAGTATGCATTTTTGGGAAGTGGTGATACACTTCCAGTTATTGTTGCTGCTGATTTAGGCGATCCACAAGTAGAGGCTCTCATCACTGTTCTGAAGAGGTACAAGAGAGCCATTGGTTGGACTATTGTTGATATAAATGGTATCCCTCCTAGGATATGTATGCACAAGATTCAGCTCGAGGAAGATTACGTGCCCACTATTGATCATCAACGTCGTTTGAATCCACCTATGCAAAATTTGACTTTGGTGAAGATTGCTTGAAGGCATTTGAATGTCTCAAAGTAAGGCTAGTGGAAGCTCCTATTATTGTAGCACCCGATTGGTCCCTACCTTTTGAAGTTATGTGTGATGCAAGCGGAGTAGCTTTGGGTGCTGTACTTAGTCAGAAAAGAGAAAGGCTATTTGATCCAATCTACTATGCGAGCAAGGCTTTGAATGGAGCACAGAAGAACTATACCATCACGGAACAAGAGTTTCTAGCAGTTGTTTATGATTTTGAAAAGTTCCGTGCTTACTTGTTGGGAACCAAAGTAGTGGTTCATACAGATCATGTAGCTCTACGATATCTAATGGTAAAGAAGGATGCGAAGCCGAGGCTAATTAGGTGGGTGTTGTTGCTGCAAGAATTTAGTTTTGAGGTAAAGGATAGAAAAGGCTGCGAGAACCAAGTAGCTCATTATCTAACTTGACTTGAGAGTGAGCACACAGTGCAACCCGACCTTGATATTGATGACGCATTTCAAGACGAAGAGATCCTAGCTACTGTGGTTGAAGACTTACCGTGGTATGCAAACTTTACGAACTACATGGTAAGTAAAGTGATTCCTGAGCATCTCTCCTTTCATCAAAAGAAAAAGTTCATGCATGATGTGAAACACTACTTCTGGCATGAGTCGTATCTTTTTCGACGATGTGCTAATGGTGTTATTAGGCGATGCATCTTAGATGTGGAGGTGCCTAGCATAATGGAAGTAAGTCATGCTTCCAAGTTAGGGGTCACCATGCAGGTGATCGGACGGCCAGAAAGGTATTGCAAAGCGGCTATTATTGGCCTTCATTATTCAAGGATGCCTAAGATTTTGTGACAAGATGTGATCAATGTCAGAGGCAAGGCACTATCTCAAAGCACCATGAGATGTCCATGTCTAAAATGCTTGAGGTAGAGTTATTTGATGTCTGGGGCATTGATTTCATGGGCCCATTTGTGAGTTCATTTGGGATGAAATATATCCTAGTTGCTGTGGACTATGTATCCAAATAGGTCGAAGCTGTCGCACTAGCTGATAATGAAGGTAAGCGTGTTGTAACATTCTTAAAGAGAAATATCTTCTCTCGTTTTGGGGTACCAGGTACCATCATAAGCGATGGAGGATCACACTTTTGCAACAAGCTGTTTAGAGCCATATTGGTGAAATATGGGGTTAAGCAACATAAGTTAGCTACACCTTACCACCCACAAACTAGTGGGCAGGTAGAGGTTTCTAATCGGGAGATCAAGTTGATACTTGCTAAGACGGTGAATGCCAGTAGGAAAGATTGGTCAAGAAAGATGGAAGATGCCTTATGGGCATGTAGAACTACGTTCAAGACACCAATTGGCATGTCACCATATCAACTAGTTTATGGGAAGGCTTGTGACTTGCCAATTAAGCTAGAACATAAAGCATTGTGGGCACTGAAGCGGCTTAACCTTAATTGGGATGATGCTATTAATCTGAGATTGGAATAGCTGAATGAGATGGATAAATTCCGATTACATGCGTATAAAAGAGCACATCCCTACAAGGAAAGGATGAAAAAGTACCATAATCGCAGGATTATCCAATGAAACTTTCATAAGGGTGATTTGGTACTTCTTTTCAACTCCAAACTGAAGCTATTTCTAGGTAAGTTGAAGTCTAAATGGTCTAATCCATTCAAAATTAGCCAAGTCTACTCATCTAGAGTAGTGGAGTTAAAAAACAATGATGGTGGTGTCTTTAAGGTGAATGGCCAATGAGTGAACCCATATATCGGTCCACCCGACTTGATAAAATGTATAGCCACCATATATCTCGATGAAGTCTGAGTAATCGAGATAACTATGTCGTGCCGCGATAATAAATCAAGCTCTACATGGGAGGCAACCCATCATTTTTAATTATTTTGTTTTACTAGGATTTTGTTTTTGATAAAGAAAAAGTTCAAAAAGAAGAGTCGAGCCATGACCAAAACTAAGGCGCTTGGTGGGAGGCAACCCATCCTTCTAATCTTTCTTGTTGTTTTTTATTAAGTGAAGGTGCAAGACGTATAAAGGAGGAGATTAGTCCCAAATTTTGATTTGAAATCGAGCCATGATAAAGGTGGTAAGATAAGAATAATGGAGCAAAGGCTATCGGCTAGGCATTGCCTATGCCAATCTACGCAACGGACAAGGCATTGCCTATGCTAATCTAGGCAACGGACAAGGCATTGCTTATGCCATTACCTATGCTCACTGCCTCGCATAGGCAACGGACAAGGCATTGCCTATGCTAATCTAGGCAATGGAAAAGGCATTGCCTATACCAATCTAGGCAATACCATAGGCACCGCCTATACCATTGCCTATGCTCACTGCCTTACATAGGCAATAGGCAAGGCGTCGCCTATTCCAATCTAGGCATTGCTATAGGCGCCGCCTATGCTAAGCATAGGCAAAGCAATAGGTACCGCCTACTTATACTTTTTTGCCTCCTAACCCGATTGTATATGGACCAAACCCGACCCATGGCTTCGTCTATAAATAGATCCTCAACCTTAGAACACAATGCATTTGTTTGCTCAACCTAGGCACCGCCCAAGCTTCTATATTTTCTCAATGTTTTTCTTTTTGCTCATCTAATCTTGCAAGCTCATCTTCCGGATCCGTCACCACGTAAGTTACTCTTTTATATTCTGTAGTTGTTGCAACACTACGCTTATAATTGTTTATTGGATTTTGAAGTGGTGTTTGGTGATAAGAATATGGTGGGTTTGTTATGATGCATCTAGTTGAGTGAAAAGATACGTGCGGCTGTTCTTAACTTTAATCCGACTTGTATTTGATTGGTATTCACTGTTATATTTTTATGGAGTCGAATTTGTGAAGTTAATGCATAATCTTGAACTTTGTAAGCTTGAATGTTTGAATGACTTGTTCATCGAGGTATTGATTATGATTAACCACAAGCACAAGATGGTGTGATTATTTCTTTGCAATAACCTGATAAGATCTCTATGTGGTAGTCTTGTTCAAAAAGTGCATTAATCCATTGAAATAAAGTTGGAAAGGAAAGTCAAGATTACATGAAAGTATGACTGCGCTAAACATGTTGTTGGAACATATCGCCAAAATGTATGTCGATGCAGTCTGAGTAATCGACATCACTCACTTAATTAGTCTGTGACAACAAATTAAGTGTGGGGTGGTGGCATCACTGTTTGGTGTTCGATTATAGTGAATCTTTCGAGATATAACTAACATGACTCTATTGTGATCTCAGGTAGAATGTCTCCAAAAGGACGACAAGAAAAAGAAAAAGTGTCCACCTCACAGAAAGGTCAGAAAAGACCAAGCTGAGTCCTTCTCTCTGCAAGTGCCTCGACGCACCTTTGGAATCAAATGGGTTTTAGAGGAGGAAGGGAAGGAGTGGTATGGGAACAACAAAGTAAAAAAATATGTTCATGTGGAGTTGATGCAGAAGGAGAGTCTAGCAAAGAGAGACCCCCGCATTTTGGCTAAAATCATGGCGCTAAATCTTGATTTCATTTTCTGAGATATTGGGGAATGCAATCTTGATCTAACGCGAGAGTTTTATGCTAATTGGTCCCCAAAGACTACCGAAAGTGAAGTAAAGATTCGGGGCCAAATCTTGCAATTGAACGCGGAGTTCTTCAACTCTTTTCTAGGTACTCCATCTGTGGATCCATCACCACTCAAAGAGCTTTATCACAGACCTCCCTACAGGGTAATTAGACATACACTGTGCAGAATAAGGTCCATGGCCCGGTGGATTCGTCACAAGGATAATGGGCATCACAACACTTACCAGTATGCTTCTTTGAACAAAGAGGTCATATATGGTTAAGGATAGTCAACTCTTGCTTGATTCCTGGGACACAATACACTAAAATCACACCTGATCGATTCTTCCTGGTGTATGTTCTGATGACAAATATTCCTGTCAACATTGGTGCTGTTATACGATCATCAATGCGCAAGGCAAGGCTGCACAAAAGGTCCCACTTCAGCTTCGGCAATTTGTTGACTGCGATCTTGAGGAAAGAGCACATCGAAGAGGAACCCGCTGACCATAAGCTGCCACACAACCCGAAGAAGGTTGATATCACGAATATTAAAGAGCCTGAAACTAGTCAAGGAATCAACCTTACCACTGTAGAGAGACATGCGCGAGATGAAAGTTTTTTTTGCCATCTGTATGGCATGAATCGTTTTACCATGATGAATGGGGGTCGTGTTCCAACTAATGCAGAGCTTCAGTAGTTGGACTATGACTACCCGCTGAATAAGCATGCGCGGGCCATGTGTGGAGTGGGGGTACATTTTGAGGAACCTCTCGATAATGACATACAGACTGACGATGATCACCGACTGCCAGACTCAGATGTGGAGGACAAATCTGATGATGATGACTCTGATGATGATTCCGACGCAGGGGGTATGACCCCAAACATAGAAGAGGAGTCCGACTAATCAGGTTTTCCTTATTTATTTCCACTGAAGGCAGTGTGTCCCGTCTAAGTATGGGGTGAGGGTATATGTCTGTTGTATTGTACTGCTTGCCTATATTTATTCTTGTTTATTTATTCTTATTTGTTTGAATTAGTTAGTTAGATTTTAGATTTTGCATGAAATGCATGAAATTGTTTTGATAGATGGCATGGTATTATAACAAGAGTTTGTGCTAAATCATTACTATTGAGACATTTAGTCTCTAAGTGGTGACTCACTGTGTTGTTAATGGTGTAATTCCTTCATTTGTTAGGTCAGGAATCTATAATGCTCCCAATTAAGTTGACCATGTGCCTTGTGTGTGAGAGATTATTATATATTCTGTGTTGTGACTGATACTAGAACATGCTTGGTGTGTGTGTGAAGCGAAATAAAGATTGTGAGTTTAGGAGATGATTTAGACATTTCTTTGGCAGCCCTGAAATTGTTTACCTTCGTTTTACCTACCTTTATACATTGTCCTAGTGAACCCCCTTTGAGCCTTTAGCTATTTTCTTTGGCAGCCTCATATGTAGCCTAATCCATTTTTTTTCAAGACCATAATTTGATCCAAACTCCTAAGTGCTTTAAATTGTAGAATCATGTGGAAAATAAGAGGAGAATGTAGAATGTGATGCCTCAGAGGGTAGTGGTACTTGAAAATGTTGTGAAAAAGATTCGTGGCTATCATAGGGATGCTATTAAAAAAAAAGAAAAAAATGAAAAAAAAAGAGAATTAGAAAACCAAAAAGATAGTTGTGTTTATGATTGAATAACAAAATGGGTGAAAAGGGGTTGGTAGATGAAAGGAAGGTAGAGTGGTTGTTAAAGTCAGTGTAAATGGCATGATGTAGTGTATTAAAGCGCTTAGGGAACATAGTCACTATTTCTGGCCAAAATAGTCCTACTTGTCCCCTAGCCTACATTACAACCCTGTAAAGACCTATTTGATCCTAAACTTAGCATTCTGATATTAGTACAGCATTACACTAAGGGCAAGCATATGGTCATCAGTTGCAATATAAGAATTCTTTGTGAGAGTGAGCGCAAGGAAAGTCTTATACCCATGTTTTAAAAAATGCAAAACTATGAGTGATTATGGGTGATATCTTGTGTGAGCACACATGGTTAATGATTGTTGGGCAGTTTTATACGACTTTTTGTGACTTAACTTGTGTATACGAATTGACCATCCTAATGAGTCTATGTTGGAGGTTTATTTGTTTCTAGTAGTGATCAAGAAACCTACTCTTTGTTAATAATTGTCATGCATGTCTTGTTGAACATTTTGTGTTGCTGTTGTGAAATCCTAGTTAGGTGTCTGCATGGATGTAATATTTTGTTCGAGGACAAACAAAGCTTTAAGTGTGTGGTGGTGATGTTGGGCGTATTTATACCTCTAAGCACCATAATTTACCCATGTTTTAGCTAAGTTTTGAGGATAAAATATATAATTCTTGCACTTTTAGTCCATTTTCCTTTAAGTGAGATGACCTATGTGATTAGCATGTTTTTCAGGTACTAATGATGAAGATTTCATCTCTTTGTGGACCTGTGGGCAGCAGAGGAAAACTTTACATAAGAGGGAAGGCAGCTTGTGGACTGAATGTGATTCATGGGAACTTTTTCCCGGGCAAATGCAGTATTTTTAAATACTTAGGGATGCAGTAGAAACTTAGTGGACAAGGATATTATAAAAACCTTATTGCTGAATTTTTCAGCATAATTCGACATTATTCATTATTCAGTTTTCAGATTCTGAATATTTTAAAGAAGAGAGAAACGGCTTAGACTTGGGCAACGGATTGAGGGAAAACGTCATTCCCTTCTTGATCCGAAATCATCTCCATCGTGTTGATTGGTCTAGCTTTCGTATGATGATGATGTCTACTTTGATTTCCGTTGTATTCATGAGTAGCTAAACTTATCTGTTAGGGTTATGGAAACCTTGTAATATACTATCTATTGCTATGAGTTTGTGAATTCTTGATGTGTCATGCTACTTATATCATTACTCTCTTTGTTTTAATTGACTTCTCATGGTTGCAAACTTAGGGAATGTGCCAGTATAACATTAACTTGTTTGATAGAAAAGTTATATGTTTGGAAAAGAGAGAGTGATAAGAAAATAGGGTTTTCAACCTCTATTTAAACGTTAATGCCTTAGCAGGATAAACAGTCTTGGAAAATTCATACCAATTGTTAAACACTTTAGGTTCGACAGAGCTAAGGTGAAATAATCCTTGATGGTTAAAAAACACTTGGATTTAGAATTAGAATAAAAATCTCTATAAGTGCATGCATGTCTAAATTCCGCATTACTCATAGTTGATAGAGAAGTATAAACTACAAGGTGGAGATAACCCTAACTTATCATTCTTTGTGATTAAATCTTACTACATTAATCATTCCATCGTTACTTTGGTAATATTCGTTCACGTCTAAACCAAACCCCCCTTTCCTTGGAATTTTCGACCGACAGTCTACTAAAAATTGCAACACTTAGTGACCAAAGTATTCCCTGTGGGATTCAACACCCAACCCAGTTGGGTTCTATATTTGACAGCGACCGCTTACACTTTCTCACGAGAGCTGTAATTTGGGCGTATCATATAGTTGGAAATATCATTCAATTATATATCTATTTATAGTTCATGAGCTCAAAAATTCAAATTATAATGAGGGACATGCTTATTTGAACTTGACTATACCAATATCCTTCTCAAGAATTCAATCGGTAAGGAAAGTTTTGATTCATCTAATAGATGGGAGTTATTTGAAGCCTTAATATACATCTAAATTACTCATAAAACTATAAAAGAACCATGATGTACTATGCATGATCTTGGTACATGGCTCTAATATTGGTTTCGATTTTTTGGGGTATTACATTACTCTTTCTTTTCCTTGTCTGATCCAAGAGCTTTATGATACAATTGGGGTGTACTCTATTCTAGATGTGCACCATACAATTTAGGTGATGATCAATGAAAATGTAAGTTTGATTAAGGACCCTACTAACCTAGTCCTTGCACAAAGAGCTTAGCCACCTTCTACTATGATTTTGATCTATTTGAGTGACCTTTAGATCCAGTCGAGTTTGTTGAGAGGTGAAATATTGGTAATGGTATTAATATGGGTGATAAGATACTTGCGACAGAGGTTGTAACTAATGGAAGGGGGCCATGACTATATCTACATCAGCCCCAGCGTCTACTTTTGAGCCAGTTGGGGCATCCACTATGCTCTCTCACCCCACATATACAGGTCTTATTGGGATGCAATGCAATTTATTATAGTAGTTGGTGGACTGATAGGATGAGATGACCATCTACCTTACTAATATAGATTCTTAGCTTGCCATATTTTATGCATAGATCTGCCCTTATGTTCAGACTACTCTAGAAAATGTTAAGGGTTAAATGAGGGATAAGCTAAGGGGTGAGATAATAGAGCTTATAAGAGATTTACATGCTTGTATGGATACCTTTGAGGGTTGGGTGAGTGCTTGTTTTAGAGAGTTTTAAGTTCCAAATTTATCTAGGATTCAGGAAGAGAAGGACACAGTACATACAAAGGTATGTTGTTCTACAAAGAGTTAGGTTCATATTATTCCTTAGATCATTTCCTCATTCACATAGTCATTGCCTCTATGTCCATATATTTGATTTTTTATATTAGAAAAGGATGATATATTCCCATTGTTAGGACCAAGATAGGTTAAAAATGAGCTACAGGACCTGACATACCATTTGATCAAGCCCTGAAAAGGTTTACCTATAAGTCTATGGTGCTGGCAGTAGTTGATGCATAGAGGCTCAGTGGGATAGATATTTATGCCTCCTCTAGTCGGATGCCACTTTCTGTCATTGTGCCACCTCTTGTGGTTAGACTATCTCATGCCCTAGATGGGGGCTAGTCTGCTATGGATGCCTAACGTATCCCAGTTATCTCCTTATTCACTTATTTTTATATTATATATATGCACTCAGGATAGTGCGTATTCTTTAGTTAGGGTAAGCGTGTACCACAACTGAGTGTTTTTCTTGCTCTGTTTCTTTTCCCATTAGCTATACTATTATCGTAAAACTAGCATGTTTAGGCTGTTTTGTGTTTGTTTTGTACATGTGTTATGATTTTTTTGTGTTTAGCTAGTATAAGAAGAAGTGACCTAAGGGTAGATGATTTAATTTTTATATTTTGAGAGAAAATTATACCCCTTCAAAAAAATTTTGGAACTGTGTGATGTGCTTATATGTGTGATTATTGTGAATCTTGTGATGGCATTAGGATTTAGGGACAAAATAATCATAGCTAGAATTTTAATTAATTAGATAGGTAGTATCTTGTAATAGAACTCTGTATTCTATGTGTGAGAGATGCTAACCTAGTTCTCTTTATGTATTTATTCCAGAACTAGCTCAGTTAGTCTTGCCAAGGTTGTAGGATAGTTGGTTAGGATTTGATCATAGGCCATTCTTAAATTTAGTCTAATCTTAGTCTAAATAACTATCCAAATATGAATAAGTATCCCTTGCCATATTTTGATCCTATCTTGACCCATTTTCTTGTTCTCACCATACACCTTACCAGTTTAATTACAATTAACCTATTTTGGCCATGGTCCCTCCTTGTACATTGTGTAGCTCAACTTAGGCAAATCGCCTATGTTGAGGGTGGCTATCATAGGGGTGCGTAGTTAGAATTTGGCATGAAAAAGGGTTTGAATAAGAGAAAAGAAAGTAGGGTTGGGTGTGGTAAAAAGGAAACAATGGAAAAAGAAAACAAAAACTAAAATAAAGAAAAAAAATTAAAAAAGAATAAGAAAGAATAAAAGAAAATTTCTATGGTTGAGTAGCGGACCCCAAGTGTAATTGTAGTGTTAGGGAGGGTTAGTCACTAATTCCCAAATGTATCAATCTAGCCCCCAAGCCTACATTTCAAGTAGAGTGAAGTCCTATAGTGATCCTATTCGGACTATCCAAAAAATTAAGGTAAAGAAAATAAGGGCAAGCCTATGGTATTCTATCCACATTGACTGGAACTTTTTTGTGAAAGTGAGTGTTTCTATATCCTCCCCAAATTGACATGTATGATTGCACTATAAGAGTGGAACTTCATTATCGTGAGGATACATTGTTTGAGTTGCTAGTTGTTTATCTGTTCGGGTAGTGTAACTAGCGTATTCATTTGTTGTTTGTTGCTAATGTAATGCCATATCTCTATTCCTTTGTGTTGCATAGTTGGGCTATACAGATCCATACATTTAGTCTTGAAAAGTAAAAAAAATAGGAGGGGTAATGTTTTTGAGCTAAAATTACGTCGACTATCTTAGGTATCTTTGGTTTCTCTAAGTTTTTGTTATGTGTTTATTCCCAAAGGATATGAAAATTTTCTAATTTTAGGGTGTTGATATTCCATGCTTTCATGGCACTTTCAATGATTAAAATAAAAAATATGCAAGTAGTTAGGTCCATTTTGTTAGATATGATGAGTTT
Organism: Capsicum baccatum var. pendulum; assembly: GCA_030864225.1. Classification (NCBI taxonomy): domain Eukaryota; kingdom Viridiplantae; phylum Streptophyta; class Magnoliopsida; order Solanales; family Solanaceae; genus Capsicum; species Capsicum baccatum. The sequence goes on from CM061552.1 coordinate 259,023,615, forward strand.
GTGTTTATTTTTCAGGAAACTAGGTTTTGGAATTTACAAGAAGAAAACGATTTAAAGTATGCAGAAGGCCTCACTTAAGGGACTACTTACGGGCCGTAAATGCCATTTACGGCCACCATAAGTTCCTTGATAAGTAGAGGAGGGATGTATTCTATGAAGCTGAAGTCTTAAAATTGATCAGACTGTGACAAAGGGCCACTTATGGGTCGTAAGTGCCACTTACAATCACCATAGGTGGCCATGTAAGTATCATAAGAAAAAGATCTGAGGTTCTGAAGTTTGAAGACTTAGGCGAGAGTTACAAAGGGGCTACTTAAGGGGCATAAGTACCCCTTACTTTGCTCTAAGTACCATAGTAAGTGGCATGGTGAAATTCTAAAGCTATTCTAACACTTACGATCCATTGAGGGGCTCATAAGTACCACTTACGACCCGTAAGTGTGTCCATAAGTGGTCATGGCCTAGGTTTCCATATTCATTTAGGTTCAGATTTTTAGGGTTTTGATGTAATCTATAAATACCCTTTTGATGTTTTTCTATTAGTTTACACAATCTTTATATTTACAAAAGTATATTGATTCTATGATTCAACTTTTGATATTGGAATTATTTGCTCTTGATTATTTGGTTGATTATTAATTTTAGATTCTGGGTTTTCTTCTTAAATTGTTGTGACATTAATCTTATGCTTTCTTTTCTGAATTTCATGGATATTCTTGCAAACATTGGAGGCTAAACCATCTAACTAAGGTTGTGGGAACTCTGGTAGAATAACAAAGTGGAGTAATTGTGGGGTCCTTCTAAATTAATGTTTATGTATTTATTATGATCTTTTATAATTTGTTTTCTTCCTTAAATACTGCAGAGGTTATGAACTTTCCTGTACTCGAGATCATCTTCACAAGAGAGGTTAAGATTAGGAAAAGAAGATTGCAATGATAATACAAGGCTACCAATGCTCGTCTAGTTAATTTGACACCAAATAGGAGATAGTTAATCTGGAATCAAAGACAAAGTTAGTAAGGCAGCACTCTAAGACTCACAAGGTGAAGAGCGAAATTCACCAAAGGAATTCACAAGATGGTTGGTGATACATATCTTGTCAGATTCTACATGCAGGGTATTGAGGTAATTGAATTGCTCAAGTATCCGAGTTAGGAAGCTGGGGGAACACAATCCTAGTATTCATCTCAGATAAATTTCTACTTAAAGTAATAAAGACTTCATACTATTTTATTGTTTCCATAAATTCCCCTATTAATTTTTCTATATTTTTCCATTTCCTTCAGCAAATTCGTGAGAGATACTCATCCTATTCCCTATGGGTTTGACCCCAGCATCTTTTTGGTTACAATATTTGACAGCGACCACATTGTACTTTCTTTAGAGCTATATCTTGGGAAACATCAAAGAATAATCTAAACGACTAGGAATCAAAATAGAGAAATTTTCCTAAGCACATCTTATAGCCTCTTGAAGATAACTACTAATGTTTACATACCAATTGGCAAGACTCTACTAGAGATTTTTCTCTTACAATTATGGGATTGGTAATCCTAGTGATAACGCTCAAACTACACCTTTCCAATGAGAATGTAAGCGATCGTTGTCAATATATAACCCAACAAGGTTGGGGTCGAATCCCATAGGGAATATGGTGTGAACTTAAGTTGTTTGTGATTTAATCAACTTATAGTTGGATGTTTCTTGAAATGGTGATTTTGGAGATTAGCAAATAATTTTTGGTTACTTTAGTTTCAGTGTTTGTAATCAAGAGTTTATGGAAGACCAGAATTATGGTCTCTATGGGTTTTAGTACTTGACAGATGCTAATAGTGATTCCATATTCTCACAGTAGGTAGTACAATAGATTATCTATATCGAAGTTATGCCTAAATGTCTCTCGACCTACTTAAGAAATTAATTACCTAATCTTCTCGGACTAAGGTAATTTTATTTAATAACCAGACTTTACCTCAGGTTAATCAACCTTGTTGCAATGTCGAGTATTTAATGGGAGTTTAGTGTTTCCAAGTCCCTGTCAATAATTCACTTCCTACTATATTTGATTTGTTATCTCAAGCAAATCAAAGTAGGTGTTATCTATCATTTGCAACCAATAGACAACAATTAAAATTTTCGAATTATCAAGGAGTCCTATTACCTTTAGAATCGAAAACACATAGCATCTTACCAAGACGTAACCCATAGATCCCATAATTTGGGTCAAAGGGATTTAGCCACCATAATGTAAAAAGCGAAACAACTAGACGTATTCAAAATTTAAAAGATGAACTTACCAAAAGATGAATAATAACTAGTGATTCTCATATTAGATAACAATAGACATCCAAAAATATTGATGAAAATCTCTTCAAAGTTAATTGTTTTTCATGCCAAAAAACTAGAGAGAAAAATAACAAAATACATGTGTTCCAAAATTATGTTCAGAATTCCTTTTGAAAACCCTAAAAAAAACTCTTTATAGTTCAGCCTAAATAAGGAGAAAAAATAGAGACTTAAATAATTCCTTAAATTAGGTGATGACATTCGTGACACCTTATTAGGTGTTTGACGACTTATCACAAATATTGTCAGCTTCTTCTTCAGTTTCAGCACTTCCTGCTTAAGGCTGACGATGAATCTTGATGACTTATTAGAAATGTGATGACATATCAGACAATGTCATCACTTCTCCACCTTAGCTCACATGTTCTGCCTAAGGCTGACGGCAACTCTGATGACTTATCAACTCTTTGATGACTTACCAGCAAATGTCGTCACAATATTCAGCTGTGGCCTATTCTCTATCTATGGATGACTGTATATCTGATAAATTATAACAGGGCTAACGACTTATCAGGAATATTGTCAGCCACACTTCTCTTTTATTTGATTCGAATTTCAACTCTTTTTATTCCATCCCTATTGGTTCTCTTGCATCTTGGCTTCTACTGCAAAAATAAAAGATAAAACGATTAAAAATGACAAAAGTTGCTTAAGACCTTGCAATTATTCTCAGTTAAAAGTCTTAAATGTGTTAGCATCTACTCACACATCAACACTCTCAACTTAAAACAATCGCTTGTCCTCAAGTAACTTAAACACAACCAAGAGGATACAAAGTACATTCGACAGTCAATCATCCATATTATCTCAAAACATATTCACAATCTCCAAGGTTAGTCAATTTAAGAGCAACTGTGTATATTATTGAAGAACAACAATGCAACACACAGGAATCAAGATACAACATTAATTCAGCTATAACAACCATGCATAGACCAGTATTACACTATTCAAACAAGTTAGCAATTAGCAATATATCTGGTGTGCCCTCACAGCAAAGAAATCCCCCTTTTCTCATATCAGTAATCATATTTATAACTATGGGGAAAATAAAAAAATACACACTCTCGGAATGACGTTCCAATCAATGTATGCCGAATACCATAGGCTTTCCCTTATTTTTATTACCAAGATCTTTAGACAGGTTAGCTAAGATCACTATAGGTCTTCTCTTTGTCTTGTAATGCAGGCTAGGGGTTGGTATGATACTTGATGATATTTAAAGTGACTAAGCCTCCTTGACACTACACTAGCTTTTGAGGTTTCACATATTAACCATTTTCTATTCTTCACTTTTCTTGATCACACTTATTTAGGATGGGTGCAGTCTTTTCCATAATCACTTATTCTTATTCACAACTTTTCTTTTTCTTGCTCTTTTCCACCGCACCCCGCCTTTTATTCTTTTCTTTTATTCTACCTTTCTTCATACTTATTATATATCACGCACCCCTATAATAGCCACCCTAAACTTAGGCCATATGTCCAAGTCATGATGCACAGTGTCCTAGGAGGACCAGGTCCAAAACAGGTTCATTGTGATATAAACGGGAAGGTGAAAGGTATCATAAGATGAAATAGGCTAAGCAGGCTCAAATCAGGGATCAAGGGATATTCTACATAAGGAAGGTCATTTAGTCTAAAAGTGGGCTAATATCAAAACAGCCTATGATCCTTTCCTAACCTCTATCCTTCAATCTAGGTAAGACTAACTGGGCAAGTTCTAAATCCAGCATATAGAGGGAACTACATAAAATCTCACACGCACCTGGCACACCAGTATATCACCAATTACTACTTATCCAGTTCATGCAACTAGTTAGTAATGATTATTGTGTCACTAGAAATAATGTCATACAAAGATGCACAGTGGTAACACTTAGATGCCAATCAGACACTTAAACCTTCAGACCATTGGAGAGGTGCTCAAATATTACAAAACAAGTTCACTGCCTTAGTTACTTGTATTTCTCTTAGTTAGTTACAAAATTTTACAACAACAATTTAACCTACACCTTCAACTTAAAATCATAGAAAAACTGAACTAAGGGTTAGGGTATACCTGGAGTAGATCAAGCACGGGGATCATAGGTTGCCTCCTATGTAGATCCTGATTTAACATCGCGGCACGACTCATGCATCTCGATTACTTCAGGCTTCATTGATACAGATAGTAGTAATACTATTCATCAAGTCTTATGGACCAATATAAAGTTTGACTCATTGCCTATTTACCTTGAAGGTGCTTCCATCTTCATTTTCAAGTTCTACTACTCCAGATGAGTGGACTTGACTAACTCTAAATGGGCCTGACCATTTGAATTTAAGTTTACCTAGGAAAAATTTAAGTCTGGAATTGAACAAAAGCACCAAGTTACCTTTTTGAAAGTCTCATTTCTCTATTCTCTAATCACGATGCTTTTTCATCTTTTCTTTGTATAGGTCTACTCGTTCATATGCCCTGAGACAAAATTCATCCATCTCATTCAGTTGTCCCAGTATCAGCTCTGTTGCCTCCTTCCAACTCAAATTTAACCTTCTGAGTGCCTATAAGGCCTTGCACTCCAACTCTATTTGTAAGTGGCATGCCTTTCAATAGACCAATTAAAATGGTGGCATGCCTTTTCATAGACCAACTTAATTGTTGGCATGCCAATGGGTATCTTGAAAACAGTCCGGTATGTCCACAAGGCATCATCGATCTTTTGAGACCAGCCTTTCTGACTAGAATTCACCATTTTAGCTAGGATGGCTTTAATCTCTCGATTTGACACCTCCACATGCCCACTAGTTTGTGGGTGATATGGAGTGACTACTCTATGCTGTTTCACCCTATATTTTGTCAAAGCTTCCCGAAACACTTTGTTGCAAAAATGAGATCCTCCATCACTTATAATAGTATGTGGTACTCCAAAGCAAGAGAAGATATTCTTCTTGAGTAAAGCAAAAACCATTTTTCCTTCATTATCAAACAAGGAAACAACTTTGAACCATTTAGAGACATAGTAAACACTAACTAAAATATGCTTCATCTCATACGAGCTTACAAAAAGACCCATGAAATTGATGCCCAGACGTCAAACACCACTTCAAGCATCTTAGTCAAAGGCATCTCATGTCTTTTGGAGATTGATCCCAGCCTCTGACATTGGTCGCATTTCAGCACAAAATCGTGAGTATCCTTGAGAAATATTGGCCAATTGTAGCCACTCTGCAACACCTTCCTAGTCCTTTGGTCACCTGCATGGTGACCTCTATAAGGGGAAGCATGACATGCTTCCAATATGCAAAATACATCCACTTCTAGCACACATATCCTTATAATATTATTAGCACCTCGCTAAAAAAGATATGGCTCATCCCAGAAGTAATGTGTCACATCATGCAGGAATTTCTTTGTTTGATAGAAATAAAGATTTTCTAGAATGACCTCAGTCACAACATAATTTGAAAAATCAGCATACTAAGTCAATTTCTCCACAGCAGTAGCCAAGATCTCCTCATCAGGAAATGCATCATTTATCTCCATTTCATCACTAATTGCCTACTCACCTTCTATTCTAGACAGATGATCCGCAACCTGGTTTTCACAACCTTTCCTATCTTTGACTTCATAGTAAAATTCTTGTAGCAGCAACACCTATCTAATCATCCATGGTTTTGCATCCTTCTTAGTCATCAAATACCTTAAGGATGCACGGTTAGTATGGACCACCACCTTGGTCCCAAGAAAGTAAGCCCTGAATTTCTCAAAAGCATACACTACAGCTAGGATTTCCTACTCAGTGACAATGTAGTTCTTTTGTGCTCTATTTAGTGCTTTGCTCGCATAGTATATTGGATGAAACAGTTTGTCTTTCTTTTGTCCCAATACAGCTCAAGGGAAACACCACTTGCATTACACATGATCTCAAACGATTTTGACCAGTCCAGTGCAACAATGATAGGGGCCTCAACCAGCATCTTTTTAAGTAATTAAAATTTCTTCATGCAATCATCATCGAAGGAAAACTTCACATCTTTCTCCAAAAGTTTGCAAAGTGGATTTTCAACCTTAGAGAAATATCATATCAACCTCCAGTAAAAGCCAACATATCCAAGAAAACTACGCACTCCCTTTGCTGAAATGGGAGGTGGTAGTTTCTCAATAACTTCAACCTTGGCTCGATCAACTTCTAGCCCTTTTGCTGAAATTTTGTGCCCGAGAATGATGTTCTAATTTACCATAAAGTGGCATTTCTCCCAATTAAGCACCAAATTGGATTCAACACATTTTTGCAAATCTATACTCAGGTTTGCAAAAAACATCTCAAATAAATCTCCCACCACAAAGAAATCATCCATGAATGACTCTATGGTGTTCTCCACCATATCTGAGAAGATAGACATCATGCACCATTGAAAAGTAGCGGGTGCATTGCATAGCCCAAACAACATCCTCTTAAATGTAAAGGTGCCATATGGACATATGAATATCGTGTTATCCTGGTCTTCAAGAGTAATACATATATGGTTATATCCGCAATAACCATCCAAGAAGTAATATCATCCTCTTCCATCCAATCAATCAAGCATTTGATCCATAAAGGGCATCGGGAAGTGGTATTTCAAAGTCCATAAATTTAGTTTATGGTAGTCCATGAAAACTCTCCACCCAGTCACAGGCCTGAGTGGAATCAACGCATTCCTTTCATTTGCAACCACAGTTATGCCCCTTTTTAGGTACGCATTGAACTAGGTTTACCTATTTGCTATTAGAAATAGGGTAAACCACTCCTGTATCCAACCATATAATAATTTCCTTCCTAACCACCTCTTGCATTGGTGGGTTAAGACGGTGCTAGTGCTCGATGGTTGGAATAAAATCTTCCTCAAGTTATATTTTATGCATGCAGATGCCAGGGGGGATGCTAATAATAACTGTGATAGTCCATCCTATTGCTCTCTTATACCTCTAAAACACTGAAATAAGTTCGTTCACCTGTTGCTCGCCCAAATCAGCCACAATATTAACAATTAGCATGTTTTCATTGCCCAAAAACACATACCCTAAGTGCCTAGGCAGTTCTTTCAATTCCAACACTGGTGGCTCTTCAATGGATGGCTTAGCCGGTGGTGTCAATCCTTTAGTAAGATCAAGGTATAGCCTATTAGGATAATAAGAATATAAACCCATTCTTGACAAAGCACAAATAGTCTCTTTGTACTTCTCAATTCCTTCACGATCAAAATTTATCAAAATTATGGCTAAAGGCTCAACAACAAGTTGCTCCTCCATTGACACCTCCTGTTCTTCCTTATAATACGCATCAACTACTGAGAACACACTCATTTCTTCATATGCTTCATTGATTGTCACACATCAAATCGTACCACTTCATTATTTATCCTGATTAAGAGTTTATTCGCTCTCAAATCAATTAATATATTTCCAATTGCTAGTAATGGTCGACCCAAGATTATGGGCTCCTTGAAGTCCACCTCACAATCCATAATGACAAAATCTGCAGGGAATATAAATCTAACTACTTTCACCAACACATCATATAAAATACTAACAGGCCATTTTACTGACCTATCCGCCATCATGAGTCACATGTTGGTGGTTGTGGGATTTCCCAAACCCAGCTTTCTATATACAGCCAGCAGCATCAAATTAATGCTCATTCCCAGATCTCATAATGCCTTAGTGAATTCCATAGACCCAATCGTACAGGGAATAGTGAATGATCCTGGGTTTGGCTTCTTCTGCACCAATGTCCTCGTAGAAATAGTGATATAATAATGGAGATTATCCTTTGGTTCGTAGATCACCGCTCTTTTCTTAGTCATAAGGTCCTTCATGAACTTAGAATATCTTGTCATTTGCTCAACTGCCTCCACCAAAGGTATATTTATCATCAATTGTTTGAGAATTGCCATGAACTTGCTGAATTTTGAATCATTAGTTTTTTTCTTCAATTGTTGAAGAAAGGGAGGTGGTTGTCTTAAGAGAGTTTTTAACACTACCTCCTTCTCTTTCTCTTTCTCTTTCTCTTTCTCTTTTTTCCAGAGCATCATCAGAACCATCCAGCTTCTCAGACTCTACTAGACATTCTTCTTTGGGTTCATCCTCTGCCTCAGGCACATCTTCAACCAAACTTTTGCCCATAGAAGGGCGATGTAACATCTTACCACTCCTAGTGGTAATCACCATACATGAGCCATCATTCTGCAGATTTTGGACCATATCACTTAGTAATATTCCGCTCTTCCTCTGGTTAAATACAGCAAAAATTTGGCTCATCTGCTGCTCCAACTGTTTGATTACGGTGGAGTGTCAGTTTACCAGCTGACTAATAGATGACAGATCGGTATTCATGGTAGTCACACCATAGGTTGTAGCCTCTACTTCCTTCAGCAACTTAGCCATCATGTCCACCATGGACAACTTTTCAGAACTTATTATAGCAGACTCACAATTTTTGGGAGGGACATATAGCCCGCTCCTATCATTATTGGTTCTCCAGTTTCCTTGCTCCCTATATTTATAACCAGGCTTATCATAATAGTTCTTACCTTGATTCCCTTGTCTATTCCCTCGAAAACACCTTGATTATTAACATAGTTTTCCTCTTCTTCTATATCAATATCAACTTTATCGTGAGATCCCACAGCTTTCACCTTCTTAGTCTTGCTTGATATAAAATTCATGGTTAGCAGGTCCATCTGCGTTTTTAGGTGAGCCATGTCTTAGTCAGGCTCCTCATCTCTTTTTTTTTGTTCCACAGTCATACCCATAGAAACAGTGGGGCTTTCTACCACAGAGTCTCTGGTATTCCATGCTCGACTCTATTTGGTCATTCTCTCTAGCATTTCTGAAGCCTCGTGAAATGCAAGATCAACAAACGAACCACCACTAGAATTATCTACAATTGTTTTTTTTAAAGAGTTAAGAGCCCTGTACAAAGTCTCCATCAAGTGTATGTCCGTCATATTATGGTTCGAACACTGTGTCAGCTTCTTATTAAATCTCTTCTAGGTTTCATGCAAGGCTTCAGTTGGGAGCTGCCTAAAGTTGTTGATCACATCCCTCAACTGTACCCTTCTAGAAGGTGAAAAGAACCTTTCTAGGAAAGCTCCTTTCACTGCCTCCAGTTGGCTATAGAATCGGGTGTCAGCTCATTAAGCCATATTGTTGCCTCCCCAGACAGAGACAACGGAAACAATCTCAATCAGGTAGCATTCTGACCCGCTCTTTGGTTATGAAAATATTTATAGATTATGCGAAATTTCACCAGATGCAAGTTGGGTTCATCCCTAGGAAGGCCACCAAACAGCCCCTTCAGATTAAGGATTTGAATGATAGTACTCATAATGTTGAATTTTGCCCCAAGTGCCAACGGTGGAGGAATCGTTACACCCATTGCACTTGCTCCATCCATTCCATCATCATCATCATTGATGTCATACTGGACCGGCTGGTATTCTTTCCTTCCTCGGAACAAATAGTTCATGTTAGAATTAAGCAGTACTGGTGTAGCTACTTGCTCTGAACGCCTTGGGTTACCACGGTTTAAAAACTCCTTGTCTCCCAAATCTTCATCCTTGGTATTTGGATGTCGTACTTGTTGACTGACATTCTGCACATTCACCTGAGCTCTAGCTAAGGCTGCTAACCTGTCAACCTCCTGTTGGTCTACCATTCTTCCAATTCGTTGTGGTTCCGGGTTAAATGGTAATAATAGTTCTCCAAAACTTCTGGTTCTTGGCATACACTACAAAGGTCCTATAATAAGCAAAAACAACAAATAAACATAAAACTAGGAAACTTGACTAACAGTAAATTAGCACACACAAACTTTAATTTACAACTGTATTCCCCAGCAACGGCACCACTTTTTGTAATGCTCAAACTACACCTCTCTAATAAGAATGTAAGTGATCATTGTTAATATATAAAACACCTAGGTTAGGGTCAAATCCCACAAGTAATATGGTATGAACTTAAGTTGTTTGTGATTTAATCAACTGATAGATGGATGTTTCCTGAAATGGGAGTTTTGGAGAATAGAAAATAATTGTTGGTCACTTTAATTTCAGTGTTTGTAATCAAGAGTTTATGGAAAATCAAAATTATTTTCACTATGGGTTTTAGCACTTGACAGACTCTAATAGTGATTAAAGATTCTTACAGTAGGTAGGACAATAGATTATATCTATCAAAGTTATGCCTAAATGTCTTTCGACCTACTTAAGCATTTAATTACCTAATCCCCTCGAGCTTAGAGAATTTATATATACTAACCATACTTAACCTCAGGTTAATCAACCTTGTTACAACGTCGATTATTAAATGGAAGTTTAGTGTTTCTAAGTCCCTATTAATAATTCACATCCTACTATATTTGATTTGTTATCTCAAGCATATCAAAGCAGGTGCTATCTATCGTTTGTAACCAATAGACAACAAGTAAAATCTCAAAATTATCAAGGAGTCCTATAACCTTCAGAATCAAAAACACATAGCATCTTACAAAGACTTAACACATAGATCCCATAATTCAGGTCAAAGGTATTTAGCCACTCATAATGTAATAAGCAAAACATCTAGACGTATTCATAATTTGAAAGATGAACTTACCACAAGATGAATAATAACTAGTGATTCTCAGATAAGATCATAATAGAAATCTCAAAATATTGATGAAAATCTCTTCAAAGTTAATTGTTTTTCAAGCTATGAAACTAGAGAGAAAAATAACAAGATATGTGTGTTCCAAAATTATTGTCAAAACTCCTTTTGAAAACCCTAAATAATATATTTTATAGTTCAGCCTAAATAAAGAAACAAAATCACAAAGTTTAATAATTCCTCAAATTAGGCGACGACATTCGTGATACCTTATCAGGAGTCTGATGACTTATCACAAATGTCGTCAGATCCCTCTTCACTTTTAGCACTTCCTGCTTAAGGTTGACGATGAATCCTGAACACTTATTAGAAATGTGAAGACATATCAGACAATGTCATCACTTCTCCACCTCAGCTCACATGTTCTACCTAAGGCTGACGGTGACTCTGACGACTTATTAGCTCTTTGATGACTTATCATAAAATGTCATCACAACTTTCACCTAAGGTCCATTCTCTGTCTAAGGATGACAGTATATTTGATAAATTATCATAGGGCTGACAACTTTTTAGGAATGTCGTCAGCCACACTTCTCTTCTATTTGCTTCATATTTAAACTTTTTTGCTTTCATCCCTGTTGGTTCTCTTGCATCTTGGCTTTTACTGCAAAAACAAAGATAAAACAATCAAAAAAGATAAAAGTTTCTTAAGACCTTGAAAATATTCTCAGTTAAAAGCCTCAAATATGTTAGCATCTGATTACACGTCACCTAGATGTCTTGAAACTAATTTGTTATGACCTATGAATGGGTCATGATGGCACTTATTTTGGATTAGCCTTAATAAGTAAGCTAATAACCCAAACTAAAAAAAGAAATATGAATTTGACAGTAACATACACCATGGAGAGACTCTAGAATGACGTCAAGCCAAATAAGAAATATAATTAAGACAAAAATAGAAAAGAAACGACGTCTCAAAAATCTAGTTCATAATGTAAGATCTTGTAATATAATATCTAGCAGCTAAAAATACATATTCGTCTCTAATAACCAAAATAAAGACAAATAAGGATAGATGGGGTCTGAATCAGCCCAAATTCTATAGTGAATAATTACCTCAAAGTCTGGAATCTCTACATGAAATCAATCACCATGAGAGGTGCTCGTACTAGATCTGCAACTAAAAACCACAATAGTGATAAGTACATCCCACTTGTACTTAGTAGGTATCATAGAATGATTGAGCAAAGCAAAAATAAGATAACTAAAATATGTTATGAGCACTTCACTTATAAGCAAAAATGTCCCAAAAAGTAGCTCACACCATCCCCATTATAATTTCTAATAAATAAATAAACAAAAATGGAAAATACACGCATATAAAAAAGAAAATAAAACTAAACGCAGGTCAAGTAAATAAGTAAAATCAAGCAAGATTACTATGCAAATGCAATGAAATATGAATGGGATAAATGATGAAAGCCATCATATGACTTTCTGTATATAGCAGCTGAGCTTGAACCTACTTGGTAGAACAACGAGGGGTTCCAATCCTTATACTGTAACTCAAAACTCAAACCAACCTTGTTGGCAATGACCTCGTCCAAGGATTTTTCAAAAGTGAGCTATTTTATTTCTAAATAGTGTTTCTCAATGGTACCATTATCTTATGAATATTTATGTATCGAATGGGGATGTAATGCTCCCAGTCAACTCTATATGATACTACCCAATCAATCCATAAGGTATACATATAAGTCATCTAAAAAATTAGCTCAATATTTCCACAGTCCATGATTATCAACTCTAATTTGGCACCATCAGAATAAATATGCATTTTAGACATTTTTTAAATCATATCAATCGCTAACTCGGGTATTTCTATCATGATGAAGGAAACAATTTCTTAAATAAGGACTATATTAGCAAAAGAGCCCCCACATGGCATTAACTAGAATAAAGAAATAGATATGCATATATAAGGACAATAATGTCAAATAAAGCCCACACACGGGCAACACTCAATATCAAATATCACAAGTCCACAACAATAAAATATTAACCCGCACAAAGGTACAACCATAATAATAATATTAAATTATAAACCTCGTAACTATTTTCCTAACCCATAGCATGCTTTACTTATATATTAACTATCCAGCTCAATCTAAAAAAAGTAAAGCCATAACGTACCATAAAATAAAAAAATCCTAGTCTAAATGCTTCCGTTTGATCCTTCCCCTTGATAAATAACCTTACAATCAACTACAACATTCAAATATAGTGTCTACATATTAAATAAAAGCTAACGATACCCATAATTCCCATATTTGAGCTAAGTCCAAAATGGTTTCGAAAAATAATAGGGGTAAAACAATTTATTTTTAAAAAATATATATATTTCCAAGGTTATAGGAGTCTATAAGAGAATACCAATGCAAAATGGGCTCAAACTAAGGTCCATATCGATGAAAACTCTTTTTAAGAACTACCAATAAAAATCTAAAATTTTCCATTTTAAAATCATCATTTAAATTCATTTTTAATATTATAATCGATGATAAATAAAGGGAACAATGTTTGGAGCTTACCCAAGATCAAATAGTAAAGAAATCCTAAAGAATTGCCCAAACTTGAAGCTCAAAAGTCCAAAATTGCAGGAAAATATAAAAATAAGGATTTTATACTATTAAGTGAACAATATCTTATGATTGCGGAGCCCCACTTCTCGATCATGGTGGCAACATTGACCATCAATTAAGATGGTCATAGAGGTAGTGTAGATGGGAATCTAAATCACGATGAGTCAACCTGACTCAATACATCAATTTACCCATTGCAATCGTGGTACTGCCATGACATAATCGTAATGGATTCAAACATCGAGGAGTGCAATTGCGGAACATGCCCATGCAATCAAGATAGAGGACTTGATGCAACACAAAATACTATACTAGTTGATATTTTGAATAAAGTAATGTCTCCAAATGGATCCTCAAGATTCGTTTGAGACTCGACAGAAATAAATATATGCTACTAGGCTAATTTCAACATTTTGATCTCAATGGAAATGTAAAATTTTTGAGAAAAAATGTTTTAATAAAATTAAACCATGGGACCCATCTTTTTTATTTTCTAAATGAAAGGTCAAAATGCAAGATCAAGGTCCCAAACTCGAACCAACCTTGCTACTAATCCAAATTTGATATTTCAGATCTGTTGGTTTAGACCAAATTGTCATATTAAACTTAGAATTACGAATGCTAACCGAAGTTAACTATATGGCTTCTCAAGCCTCTAAAAATTACAAACTCACATAAATTATTTTCGATCATATTGAGAACTATTTCAACCATCGGAAAACCCTAAAATTAACATAGAGAAACTATGTGGAAGGAAAACAATAGTCAAAACACATAAAAAATCAAAATAACAAATTCAGGTAATTACATAGAGGTTATTATCATTGTGATGCCCGTGCAATAGTTAGTATTGGCCATGTTTGAGAATTTTTTGCCATCATTATTACTGTGATGCCCAAGTGAGGCATGAATTGATATTATTGATGTCTTACCTGACTCTCTACTACTGTATTGCCATGCAATGACTTATATCATGATCTATTGAGATTTGTGCTCATTTACACAATTATTGAGCTGATTCATTTCATAATATTGATTTGGTTATAAGCATGTATCCTCATTTCAGTCAACCATATTCATGGAATATGAACTATTGAGAAACACTAATTTTGCAAGAAAATGAGACACTTTATTAAATGCCTTGATCGATGGATGTGCTAGTAAGGTTAGTTGATGAGATTTTTCTAGTATATGATTTCTCTCCTAAAAGCTTATGCTCGAAAGGTGTATACGAGGTGATAAAAAGATATTCCATCCTTATCTTATCATTGCATTACATTATGTGTATTTTTCTAATTTGTTTGTTATAGTATAATTTAGTCTTCCTTCTACATATTCGTGTGCAACTAGTGTAAACACATGATTTTTGAACCTCCTCAAGTTTTAACCTATTTTTCGGTATTAAATATTTATATTTTGTCCAATATTTATTTTAGCTATTAGTTCATTTTTAACAGGTTTTATTTGAAAATAAATAGATAAAGTTACATTTTAGGATTTTTATTTTTATTTTTTGTTAAAATAATACAATAAAGTTTAGAAATATATATATTTCTCTTTTAATTTTAATAAATAAGTTAATAGTTTTATTATTCTCTTAATTATATTATTTTAGGCTATTTATAAACTTTCATTATATCTTTCTTAAATTGAAAAAATTAATTAGTAATATTCTATTATTATTATTATTATTATTATTATTATTATTATTATTATTTATTTTAAATTTACAAAAAAAGGATAATTATCCTAAAACCACCCAACTACCCCACCCTATCTGATAATTCTCCTTAACTGCTTCCAACATCTTTTTTTAAGGGGTAACTTCCCCAATCTCCCTAGAATATACGTACACTACCAGAAGAAGAAAAAGACAGATAAGAGAGGATGAGATAACCAGAAAAAAACATCAGACAAATAGAGAGAATCATAAAAAAAGAAGAGGATTTCTTTGGGTTTATGAAGTTAAATTTGGGTTCTGTTTGAAGTTTCCGGTGACCATTCTTCTTGATTCATTACAGGTTTTTATTCGATCCTACACTTTTATTTAACATTTTTGTTGCGAATTAATCTTAAATAAAGTCGTTTCAATGATTTCATGGATTATTTAGTATATATAGTTATTATAGAGTCATGTTTTATGCATATGGTTATTAGAATCATCCTCCAGAGTATATACGTTGATATATTTTTCATAGAAAAGAATTAAAAAAGAAAGGAAGAAAAGGAGCAACATTCACACACCCACACAAAATTCTCAAACACACCAAAAACCAATGAATTCACACACACATCAACACAATACAGATGGGAAGTTCACAGATAGTGTAAACATGCACAAAAATAGTAACAAACATACACTGGATGCACAGAGATAATAAGTGAAAACAAAGAAGAAAATTGAGAGGAAAAGAGTATGAAAATAGTGGAGAATCGAGGTACAACAATGAGAATTTGTAAAAGATAAGAGGGGAATCGAAGAACACGAGAGATAGATTGAGAGACGAATTGAAAGAATAGATAAGAGGGGAGAAAGGAACAACAATGGCTTCACTATAAAAACATGAATCAAAGACGAGAAAGAGAAAAAACTACAAAGAGAGATCAGAGAGAGGAAGAGAATGGAGCAACCATTTCCATCTATCATCGGAGATTGCTATTCTTATGAACCTTCTCTGGTATTATCTCCTATGGTCAACCAAAACCAGCACTAAGTACCAAAAATCGGTGACCAAAACTGACCCATTTCTATCTAAATCCCCAGAAAATACCATTCCCACCAGTGATGGTAGAAGCCCACCATAAAATACTTACCCAGCGAATTCCAGCCAAAACAACCCTAAATAGACTTGTTCTCGCCATCAAACCCACTGAAAAACACCACCCACAAACCCCTCATCACTATCACACCATGGATGGGGGGCAAATCTATTCAAATTTTAATTAGCCAACGTTACTCCAGCGAAGTCCACCAGAAAATGATGTCTTCGTTCCTTCGTTCTAAAAATCAAATTCCAAATTGTTTATTGTTTGTATTTTTCTTGGATTGATATATCGTATGATTCGGATTTGTATTAATTTATAGAGAATAAATTTAGGAGATCATAATAAAAGTTGGCAAAATATGGGTAGCTTTGTGTTTTTTTTAATTTTATTTGTTATTTATTTATTGTCATCAATAAAGCTTAATAATTATTTGTTAAATAAATTGAACTCTTTAAAAAAATATTGCTTAATGTTATTGTTAAGGTTAAGTAGTATTTCGAATAGAAGAATATCAGAGTCATCAAACGTTAAGCGAGTATAAATAATTAAATCCTGTATTGTTTAAGAATGCGGCCTACGCATTTTTTTCAAGATGTTTAAAAATATTTCAAGGATGCAGTAATGCACCTTGGCAAAGATACTTTTAAAAAATAATTTTCACTAGCTTAAAATAAGATATATATATAGATATTCTCGATATAATAAAAATGAGCAAAATTAGGCTTTAACATAATGTATCAAAATAGTTCAAGTCAAGATAAGTTGATGAAAGAGACCATGTTTGAACCATGAGACTCGAGGGGTGCCTCACACCTTCTCCTTGATCAACAGAATTTCTTACCCAGTCTTTTGTTTTCGCAAACCATAATAAAGAGTCTTTTTCTTTTGATTAGGAATTCAAAAAGGTGACTTGAAGCACCATAACTCAATTTCAAGTGGTGACTTTGTAAATAAAAATAATCTCTATTCAATATCGTCACTTTAATTGGAAAAGCTCTTTAGCTCGAGCCTCGAGCGAAAATGGGGTGTGACATCTTTGGCGACTTTGCAGGGGCAACTAGAATTCAAGCTTTTAATATTGACTTTTACTTGTTTTTATTATTTTGATATTGTTTTTATTGGCCTAATATTCTACTTTTTGCTCATTTATTACTTTGATATTGTTGAATTGTATTTATAAACTATTTTCTCTTGATCACGCCCTCTGGCTCTTTGAAAATAGGATAGAAGAAATGCAGAGTATATATCCTACATTCTTTATGAGATAGTTGGTGTTTCAAGCCACCTAGTGAAGGATTATAGTCACATATGTTAGGCAGGGTTTGGATCAATAATGAAGGTGGAATGGCACTACTACCGATCAAGTTGTCCCTCCCTGCCTCGAGTGTCCGCTCATGTAAGACAGCCTAGACACTATCTCTATTAGGTTAAACCTAGTAGAACTGAAAATCAGACATGGTTATCCCTATTAGGTTTCAGATTATTTGCATCATGTGCATTTGACTTAGCGGGACTCGACTCAGGGGTTGGGTTTGTGTAGCATAGGTTTCCCTCTTTATAATGACCAACATACACATCTTATGTGCTCTTTGACATTTATTTGGACGACCTATTTGATTATTGACCGGATTTAGGCAACTTGGATAAAAATAAGAGAGTGTCTTATCCACCAAATTTAATGATTGTTTCTTAAAAAAAAAAAATTAATTTTTTGGAAGTAAAAAAAAGTTTTTTGTATGGTCTCCATGAACTACGAGGGTCTGATTCTCACTACTTAGCAAGATACGTAGGAAATCCTTTCTGGGGTACAACCCTGTCTTTTGAAAAATTATTCATAGATTTATCAAGGAATATATTTAAAAATATGACTACTTTCATAATTATTTTTTTTATCCTCAAGTTTAATTTTAATAAAATATATAAGTCTTAATAGCCCTAAATATTTAGAGATCACGAGGCTAAGTTCTTAAAAAATAAAAATAAAAATTTAAAAATATAAAATATATAAAAACAGCTTTGAACCTTTAGGGGCCATGAGACTGATTTTGCACCACTTCAAACATAAAATAATCATTTTTGCTTTTCTTTATAAGTCATTATTATTTTATTCTCTTTTTCTTTTAGTGTACATAGTTGTATTTTCTCCAAAACTCATAGTTAAAATTATATAGGGGCCTATCATAGCAAAACTCCCACTAGAGTTGGTCTAAATAAGTGTTATCCCTTAAAAGAAATGTTGATGTTCATATTTTTCTCACTTCTTATTTTTAATAAAATCATTTTTGCATCTGAGTCAAATTTAATGGTTACATTAACTCTCTCGAGTCAAGTTAAGCAATTCAAAAGTTAGTGAATTAAGTTTTGTCGAGAGTCTAGACGTTTCTTAATATTGTGTCTCTATCTATAGGTATAAATGATAGCCACCTAAGTCTATGTTTTTAATAATGACAAACTAACAAGTGTATCTGTGCAAAATATTGACTAATATTGGAAGGAAAAAATGAAGTCGGCTCTTGTTGTGGAAGGCCATTAAAAATGGAGAAACATCCACGGCATCCAAGTAAATCAATCACGAATCACAGAAAATCAGATCAAGATACTGGAAGATAAAAGAGTAACTCACCCAAAGATAGGAAGGATCACGACATTTAAACAAGTATTGCAAGTAGTTCAATCAATTATCACAGAAATGGAAGAAGGATCACAATCCCATAATCACGATAGATCAAATCAATTAGGACATATAATAGAAGTCGCTGGAAAAAAAGTTTTGACAAATCAAATCAAGTAAAAGAAGAGAAGATCACAAGCACATATGGAAGGGGATCAATCTCTATAAGACTAAAAAGGAAAAATAGATCACTGACATATCTAATATGGACGTGATCGAAAGTCGTATATGGACATATGATACGAATACATTGCTCAATCAATGAATCATTTTACATCTATGATTGAGAAGAAATATAGTGGGTTTCCTTATGAAAAAGTAGCATCCAAAGACAATAAAAGATGAAGATTGAAGACAGACAGTTTTTATGCAACTTCAAAGAGAAAATTCAAAGTGTCTCATGCTTAGTCTTGCAAGGCTTTGTAAATTTTATTTTATAATTTTTATATAAAGAGTAGGATCGAGTAAAATTTGTAACATCAACTGATCTATGTCACAAGATCTTAACAGAAAAATAAGTCATCAAAAATTATTTCTTATCATTGTACTCGATCCTAACTTTCAACGATCTAAGGAAACTTTGAAACTCAAGGGGACCAGAAGCAGGCACCACATTGATGTTATGAACCAGGATTAATTATTGTGTTATTACTTTATGTTCTGTTATTATGTGCTTAACCATTTTAAATCTAATTTTATTGTGAAGTGCACTAATCTATAAGTGATTGGATTATAAGAATTCAGCGGTTGAATCACAGAAAAATTTCAATTCAACCCCCTCCCCCCACTTGAATTTCAATTGGTATCTGAGCAGATCTCACCAACTGCATCGCTTTACCACTAGTGAACAAAGATCTAATGGCCAATTATCAAATTCTCGGTGGTCTTTTTCAGGATGGTCACTCCCCTCACAAGACCATCAAACTTTAATAAAAAACACTACTTTTTATGAAGAAATAAATTCATAATCTTTGTCCAATCAAATGATTTCTAAGCCTGAGTTATCATCAAGAAGGGCCCAAAGCTGATTCCAGGAGTCAAGGAGAAGTCAAAGGACAAAGACAAAGAATCTCGTAGATCTGATAGAGAGGACCTTGAAAGCTTTAAGGTCACCAAAGAGCAGCAAGAGGTAATTTAAAGTAATGTACGTGGTATAAGTTATCTTTTGTGTGCAGTTAGTAGAGAAGAATACGACAAGATATCAACCTGTGAAACTACAAAAGAAATGTGGAATCTCCAAAGTCAAGAAGTCAAAGATTCCTGCCCTGGTCAATAAATATGAGTTGTTCAAAATGAAATAGGATAAAAACATTGATATAATATTTTCCAGATTCAGTAAGATAGTGTGTGGACTAAAATCACTGGGGATGATCTACCCATACAGCCTATAAGTCCGAAGATGGTCTGAATTCTTCAAGAGATATAGAAAACCAAGCCACTATTCTGGAGGATAGAGATCTACACAATATGACATGTGACGAACTACAAGGTAACCTTATTACATATGAAAGAAATTATATCAATAGGTACCACAAAATAGTAGCCTTCAATGCTACTCCAACCAGAGAGGAGGGCATTCTAGAAGATACGAATAGTGAAGGAATGGACCTTATCAACCGTGGGGTGAGGAAGATCATGAGATAGAGACAGCAAAGACCCCAAGAAGTCAAAAATAATGACTTCACTAGAAATGATGATCTTTGTTACTACTGTAGAAAGCCTGGTCATTTCAAACAAAACTATCCAGAACTGAGATGACGATCATCCAGAAGAATCAAAATTTTTTAGCCTCGAGCAATGAAGATGAAACCAAAGAAGAAGTAGAGGCTGCCAATATGTTCTTTATGGAAATAGGTGAACCTAGCAGGTAAGTCCACATGACTGTCATAATTGTAATACCCTTGATCTACTTTGGGTATGATAACCGATGAGATCAAAAAAATTATAGATGAATATAATAAGCTCTGTCAAGAGAAGAAAAGTTGTGATGTATGATTTAAATAAAAACTTAAAAAGGAACGACAAAGCTGGCAAATAGAAATCGAAACATGTCAAATTGAGTGAGTACTTCATGAAGATCTTGGTGATTCAAAAATAAAATTGAAAAATTTTAAGAAATCCCCAAGCCACAGTTTCGTAGGAGCAAACTCCTTCGAAAGGAATCCAAGTTCCTTATCAGGATCGTTTAAATTAGCTCAGAACTTTTTTTTTCTCGATCACCCATCTGCTTTATTTGTGGATAGAGAGGGCAAAAATTCGACAACTTTAGGCATAAGCCTAAAAGCATGTGGGTTTGGAAGCCAAAAGAAAGAACATCTAACCCTCAAAGACCCAACACCACTTAGGTACCTAAACAAAATTAATTTTCTTATTTTGTAGGAATAGTTCCATAAGAGCTATAAAAGGGAATGTGGTCATTGATAGTGGATGTTCTAGATACATGATCGAAAAAAAGGAGAACTTCTCCTCCCAAAAGAAAATATATAGGGGATCGATCAGATTCGGTGACAATGCCAGAGGCAACGTTATTGAAATCAGCTCAGTAAGACTCAGCTTATCATGTGAATTCACTGAAGTATACCTAGTAAACGGTCATAAGAATAATCTGCTCAGTACCAGTCAACTATGTGACACCGAATATGGATTCTTCTTCAAAGCTGAAAATTGCTCTATCAAACATAACAAAAAAGATATCTCTATTATCGATGAATGCATTGATAACATATATCTCTTAAATAGTCCTAATTCTTCTACCTTAACCTACCTCGCTGTGAAACCAATGATACTTGGTTGTGGTAAAGGAAGCTCGGACATGCTAGTATGCATATCGTTGAGAAATTTTCTAAACTTGAATTGGTGAAAGGTCTTCAAAAAATTAAGTTTCAAAAGGATTACATCTATGATGCCTTCCAATTGGGTAAATATACTCGAACATCTTTCAAAGTCAAAGACATTGTCTCTACTACCAAGCCTCTTGAAATAATCCACATAGATCTGTTTGGTCCCACCAAGACCACAAGCATTGGTGAAAAGAGATATGTTTTCGTCATAGTTAATAATTGTCACGATTTACTTGGGTAATGTTTCTTACACATAAACAGGAGGCTTTTACTAACTTTGATATTTTTTGTTGAAAAGTACAGAGAGAAGATATACACCTTATCACTTATGTTCATAGTGATCATAGAGGAGTATTTAAAAATAAGGTGTTTAAGCAGTATTGTGCTCAGAATGGATACTCTCATAACTTGTCTTCACTGTGGTCTCCTCAACAAAATGGTGTAGTAGAGAGGAAGAATTAGTCCCTCTAGGAAATAGCCAGGACGATGTTGTTAGAACATAATATCCCAGATCACTTTTACGCAGAAGCAGTTAGTACAACATGTCATATCATCAATAGGAGTTTGATCAGACGATTCTAAACAAAACACCTTATGAACTCTGGAGAGGAAAGAAGCCCAATAGTGTCTATTTCTATCCCTTAGGATGTAAATTTTAATACAAAACAATGGTAAAAAAACCTTAAGAATGTTCGATTCATGAAGTGATAAAGGTGAGTAACATACAAATTAGAGAAAATAAAAGCACAACCTCAAAGCCTTTATAAGACAAGTCGACTACACCCTTGAGAGAGTCAACTCCCACAACAAAAAAAGTTAAATTGAGTGTTGCAAAAGAATGGAAGCATGATTCTAGCCATCCAATAAACTCATCATCGGAAATCCAAAAGATAGATTTCAAACTAGAGCGTCACAGAGGAGATAATCATTTGTTGCCCTTGTATCCTAAATAGAACTAAAGAAGACTGATAAAGCTCTCAATAATGAATCATGGATTAAAGCTATGGAGGAAGAACTGGACCAATTTGAACAAAATCAAGTTTGGACTCTAGTTTAAAGACCAGAAACTACTCAATAATTGGAACTAGATGGCTCTACAGAAATAAATTAGACAAAGAAGGTAAGGTTATCAGAAGTTAACCCATACTTGTAGCTCAAGGATTCTTCTAGAAGAAAGGTATTAATTATGATGAGACCTTTACCCCCATGGCAAGTTTAGATTCAATATGAATTTTATTAGATCTTGTTTATTCAAATATTTTAAGTTATATCAAATGGAAGTAAAATGTTCTTTCTTAAATGGATTTATTCATCAGGAATTTTTTGTAAAACAACCTACCAGATTTTAAGATCCTTCATATCCAAATCATGTTTTCAAATTATCAAAAGCATTTTACGGCCTCAAATAAGCTCCAAAATCTTGGTATGAGAGATTGAGTACTTTTTTTACTAAATAATAACTTTCAAAGGGGGAAAATTGACACAACTCTATTCACACAAAAGCTTCTCTCAAATCTTCTCATTGTACAAATTTATGTTGATGATATCATTTTTGGTAGTTCTAACATCATTATGTCTGAGAATTTTGCTAATTTAATAAAAGGAGAATTTAAAATGAGCCGTATGGGTGAGTTCACATTCTTTTTGGGATAACAAATCAAGAACTCCAAAAGGAACTTTCATCAGTCAAGTCAAATACACAAAAGAACTCATCAAAAGTTCAGAATGAAAAAAAAAGCTTATGGAACTGTAATGCTCCGAATCTGGTACCCGAAATGCCACATGGTGTTCAGGACCCTGAAGGACCACAAGATAACCCATGACAGATATTTGTACCTGAGAACTGCATAATATACTTTATAAATACAGAAAAAAAAGCTGAAAGGTTGTAAAGTTCTAATATCTGATAAAACATAATTTCTAGAAATACGGTATATCAATACCAAAACAAAATTGAAATAACTATCTGAACATGCTATAGTCTAGAAGCCTCTAAACTGTCTAAAAATTGTGGAGTTGATGGGACATGTCCCTAACTAATTCCAAACTACTAAAATAATAAAGTAATAAAATAACTATGTTATCCTCAAATAATGAGGACTCACTGCTAGTCTGGCTGCAGAATGTCTAATCTACTAAGGATGCTCTGGAGCTCGTGCTTCTAAACCTATGGTATAAAAAACCATAGCGCAAATGTGTCAGTACAATTGAATATACTGGTATGCAAGTAAGGTAGGGTGAATGTAAAGGGTTTATATGCATGAACAATACTAACTGATTAAATTACATAAACTTGAGAATACATGCATGAATACGTGAACTGTAACTGAGATCATGACATTACCGAATCTGAATATGGATAACATATGCTTTCATATAACTAATATACTATTATCTGAGTGACTGTGCCTGACAGTCCTATTTCTAATAGAACTATTTGAGTTTGTACTAAGCTGGGTGACTGCGTCTGACTGTCCTGAATTCTATAAAACTATTTAAGTTCTATCACAGAGAACTGAGACTGAGACTGTGGGAAGTAGTCATTTAACCAACATTCCTATAATAAGCTATTATAGCTGAGTTGGGGTCCAATCTATAACCCCAATTAGAAAGGTGTCAATGCAGCGCCACTGGTAAGGACAAACTATGAGTAATCCCTTATCTAACAGTTACTCTAAGGAGAATAATGGGACCCTCATCTAATAGGTTAATCTACTTCATCTACCCTCAACTAACAGGTTTGATATTCCAACCTATGCTGGATACATAGTTCTGAAGAGCAAGGATTGCTTCTAAGAATCACACCCTTTAATAACAGGTGAGTTCTATCCTTGGGTTCATTTGGTAATGAATCCTACTCCCCTCTGAATTGACACTGAACATGATTAACTAAACTGAACTGGACTACATTCATTAAGTTCCGTTGACTAATGGAATATTATTGACATCTGATAATTGACTGAGATTAATGAGTTTTCCTGGGTCATGTAACTAACTGAATTCTACTAAGTTCTGAAACTAACTAAGAATACTACTAATTATGGAATGATTGAGATTATCATAAAACTGACACTGGCTCTAGGCACAGAGCTAAATTATTGGGTACAAGTAGTCCCAGGACTCGATGGCATCAAAATGATAAGACGTGACACTTCTTGATATATGACCATAGTCAACAATTCATATTACAATCATTGGAGATTTTCATGAAGTATTTTCATGCTATAAGCTTACACATGAATAGGAATGCATGCAAACATATCATAATTCCATAATCCTAATCCCATTAGCATTACGTCAATCTGTTACAAAGCATAAAAATAATGTGGGAGTCATATCAAACATAAGAAAGAAACATGGATTCATCAATTTCGGTCTCAAATGAGTCATAAGGCATAATTCCTATTCTCTTATGCATTTTATCAAACACCTTGCATGCATATTTTTAGGCTTAGGTATGAATAGATAAATAATAAATCATGGCTACATTTTACACTTCCAATGCTAGAATTTCAACCACATACTAATAAATTTTCATGATAATCATTAAAGACTTCAACTTGGAAATCAAACAACAACATAAACATGGATATAATTCAATTCATAACATAGAATCCAAAGTTTATATTTCAAATAGGGTTTGTTGGGCTTAATGGGTGAAAGGAACCCATGAATCAACACTTTACATACCTGGGTGGATGATTTGTTGAACATTGATGGAGAAAAGCTTGAATTCTTGACTTGGAATTAAACACCTAGGGTTTCTTGTTCTTGGGGATTTATCTTTGAGAGAAATCCTAATTTGGTGTAATTGATGAATAATGAAGTTATGAGCTCTGGTATGGTTTAATTAGGGGTTAAAATGAGTAGAAAAAGACCTATACACCCTTTTAAAAAGAACTTAAAATTTTTGATCGGAAGTGGCAATGGCTTGGGCGATGGTCCGTCGCTAGCTCGACGGTCCATCGGTCCTAACCGTCTAACTTTGCCAAAACCTGAACTTTCTCTCTTGTTTACAATGGTTTGGGAGATGGTCCATCGCTAGTTCTACGGTCCATAAGTCCTGACCGTCGTACTTGGCCAGAACCTGAACTTCCTGCCTCATCTACGATGGTTTGGGCAATGGTCCATCGCTAGCTCGATTGTCCGTCAGTCCTAACCATTGCACTTGGCCAGAAGATGGGTTTACTGCCTTAGTCGCGATGGATTGGGTGATAGTCCATCACTAGCTCGATGGCCCATCTATCCCGACCATCGCTTCTAGGAAATTTTGATAATTCCCTATAAAATGTCTATAACATTTTACTCCGATACCGAATTTTGATGCAATTGGTATCATTGAAAAAATAATTCAATTTCCCATATGATATAAAGTAGTAATTGTGGAAATTCTATCAGATTTTAACATTAATAATTTAGGAAGTCATCACTAACTCTTCTGGAGAATAGATTTGACTTAAAGAAAGTTCAGGGTATTACAATATCTCCCCCTTGGGAACATTCGTCCTTGAATGGGACTGACTAGACTGGGAAAGATAATAGACTGATCTTAATTAAGGTACATGAACATTTGAACATGTCTATATGACTAGAAATTCTGATATACTAAAATCTTATACTGAATATCTATGTCTGATGCATGGATATGTGACAAAAGTCTTCATGGATGCATGACTGAAATTACTGAGAAGCTAAGTTTCTCATGATAAGAATGCATATCTGATGCATGAATACGTGACTAACATGATACAAGAACATATGACTGGATATGTAAGGGTAGACCATGTTTATAACAAAAATCTGAACATAAAACTGAATAAGCTCACGGAAAGCTATTACCTTGGGCTGAGTCTGAGTTTGTACAGAAGAGGTGAGGATACTTGATCCATATGTATACTTCGGATTCCCAAGAAGCTCCCTCAATGGACTGATTCCACCAAAGAACTTTAACTAGAGGGACTTCTTTGTTCCTCAGTTTGCCATTCTGGTAGTCAAGAATTTTGACTAGGATCTATTCGAAAGAAAGGTAGTTCTAAATGTCTAAGCCCTCTACCTGGACTACAACTGTTGGGTCACCTATTCACTTCTTTAACAAGGATACATGGAACATTGGATGAACTAACGCTAGATCTGAAGGCAATTCGATCTCATAAGCTACCTTCCCAAAACTAATGAGAATTTTAAAGGGACCGACATATCGAGGATTGAGCTTTCCCTTCTTCCACAACCAATTCACTCCCTTCATGGGAGAGATTGTCAAGAAAACATAATCACTAATCTCAAACTCAAGATCCTTTCTATGCACATCTGCATAAGACTTTTGTCAGTTTTGAGCAGCCCGGAGTCTTTCTCAGATCAACTGAACTTTCTCTAAGGTGTCCAATACCAAGTCAGGCCTTACTACTCCAGCCTAACCCACTTCGAACCAACCGATTGGAGATTTTCACCTCCTACCGTAGAGAACTTCAAATGGAGCCATCTGAATACTGGAATGATAGCTGTTGTTGTATGCAAACTCAATCAAAGGTAAGTGGTCATCCCAACTTCCCTTGAAATCAATTGCATATGACCTTTGCATATCTTCCAAGGTCTTAATGGTCCTTTCTTCTTGACCATATATATGACGATGAAAGATTGTACTAAGGTGAACTTGGGTACCAAGACTCTTTTGGAATGCTTTCCAAAAGTTAGAGGTGAACTGGGTACCTCTATCTGAAACAATAGACAAGGGAACACCATGCAATCTGACCAACTCCTTGATATATAGTATGGCATAATCCTCAGCTGAATAAGAGGTATGGACAGGAAGGAAATGAGATGATTTGGTCATCCTATCTACAATAACCCAAACTAAATCATGCTGACAATGAGTACGAGGCATACCCATCACAAAGTCCATGTTCATTTCTTCCTACTTCCAAGTAGGAAACTGAACTCTTGCATGGACCCACTAGGCTTCTGATGCTCTATCTTAACCTGCTGACATATAGAGCACTTAGCCACAAACTCTGCAATATCTCTCTTCATCCCACTCCACTAATAGATCTCCCATAAGTTGTGGTACATCTTAATAGCCCCTAGATGAATGGAGTATTATGCGCTATGTTCTTTTACAAGAATTTGTTGCCTCAATTCATCTACATCTGGAACACACAGATGACCCTAACAACAGAGAACACCATCTCCCTCTTAGGAGAAAACCTCAACCTTTTAATCCTTGACTGACTCTTTCAAATTGACTAGACTAGGATCTCTATCTTACTTTTCTTTCACCTCGGATACTAGAGATGATTTTGAACTATTCTGAACCCACATACTACCTTCTACCAAATCGACTAAGTGGACACCTAGTCGGGCAAGATGATGGACTTCCTGAGCTAACTTCTTTTTATTGTCCTCAACATGAGTAAAACTACCCATAGACAGTCTACTGAGAGCGTCGGCCACTACATTGGCCTTGCCCGAATGATAAAGGATACTCATATCATAATCTTTCAAGAGCTCTAACAACCTTCTCTGGTGGAGGTTAACATCTTTTTGGGAGAATACGTACTGAAGGGTCTTGTGATCTGTGAACATATCTACATGAACACCACACAAGTAATGCCTCCTAATATTTAAGGCAAAAACTACGGCTGCTAACTCGAGATCATAAGGCGGATAATTCTTCTCATGGGGCTTAAGTTTTCTAAAAGCTTAGGCTATGACCTTACCATGATATATTAGGACACAACCCAAACCTACTCTGGATGCATCACAGTACACTAAGAATCCATTTGAACCATCTGGAAGAGTCAAAACCTGAGCTGAGGTAAGTTGAGTCTTCAAATCTTCAAAACTTTTTTTGCATGAATCTAACTACTGAAACTGAACCTTCTTCTGAGTCAATCTTGATATAGGGGATGCAATAGAAAAAAATCCTTCAACAAACTGATGGTAGTATCTAGCCAAACACAAAAAACTCTTGATATCTGATGGAGAGATGGGTCTAGGCCAATTTTTTTACTGCTTCAGTCTCTTGAGGATCATCTTTAATGCCATCATTGGAGACAATATGACCAAGGAATGATACTGACCTTAGAAAAAATTTGCACTTGTTAAATTTGGCGAGCAACTGATGATTTCTGAGAGTCTATAATACTATTTAGAGATGGTCTGCATAATTATGCTCACTGCCGGGAATAGACAAGAATGTCATCTATGAAGACTGTGAAAAACATATCCAGGTACTGCTTGACCACACAGTTCATCAAGTCTATGAAGGTTGTTAGGGCATTGGTAAGACCAAAGGACATAACCAAGAATTCAAAGTGACCATATCGAGTACGAAAAGCTATTTTTGAATATCACATTCTTTGACCCTAAGCTGATAATAGCCTGATCTGTGGTCTATCTTAGAAAAATAGTTAGCACCCTGAAGTTGATCGAACAAGTCATGTATTCTGAGAAGTGGATACTTGTTCTTAATGGTGACTTTATTCGGCTATAATCTATACACATTCTAAGAGAACTGACTTTCTTGCACCCAAATAAGACTGGTGCGCCTTGCGGGAACATATTGGGTCTGGTGAAACCATTATATAGGAGATCCTTCAACTGATCTTTCAATTCAAAAAGTTATACTGGTGCCATTCCATATGGAGGAATAGATATAGGCTAAGTATCTAGAAAGATATCAATACCAAAGTCTATTTCCCTTTCGGGAGGAATTCCTGGAAGATCTTCGGGAAAGACATCTAAGAATTCATTCACTACTAGGACTGATCCGAGACTAGGAGTCTTGGAACTATAGTCCTTAACTTGAACAAGATGATAGACACATCCCTTAGATAACATTTTTTGTGCCCAAAGGTAAGAAACAAGCTAACTTTTGAAAACTAAAGTACTACCCATCCACTCTAGGACGGTTTTATTCGGGAACTGAAACTGGACAACTC
Source organism: Capsicum baccatum var. pendulum (assembly GCA_030864225.1). Lineage (NCBI taxonomy): Eukaryota > Viridiplantae > Streptophyta > Magnoliopsida > Solanales > Solanaceae > Capsicum > Capsicum baccatum. Next base: position 259,053,437 of record CM061552.1, read on the forward strand.
TATTTTTCCAGTTGACTATGGCATAGCATGAATAAAGCCAATCCATGTTGAGAATGACATCAAAATCTATCATCTCTAATTTGACTAAGTCTGCTGAAGTGACTTTCTGAGATACCATAACCAGACTGTTCCTGTATACCTGTCAGGCTATGATAGTTTTACTCAGTTGGGTAGAGACTGAGAAAGGCTCTGCTAGAATTTAAGGACTGACTCTGAAATCAAATGCTATATAAAGAATAACAAAAGACAAAGAAGGTCCTGGATCTAGGAAGGTATAAACATATACATGAAAGATCTATAATGTACCAGTAACCATATTAGAAGAATTTTCCTAATATTGTAGGGACTGAAGAGCATAGATTCTATTTTAGCGTTGCCCACTGGTAGCACTAGAACAGGCACCCTACTGATTCGGGTGACCGGACTGAGATGGAGGATGATTACACTAACCCTAAGGCCTGGCTAGGGAAAATCTCTGACTTTGTGGCTTGGCTTGCCATATCCAAAGAAAACATCATTGCCAGCTCTGTAAGTACCCTGATGGTACTTGCCACATGTCTGACAAAGAGGATAGGTTCAGACACTACTAACACTGCCTTGAGACTTAGAGCTTGGCACCCCATCTCTATTGCCATCTCTAAATTTTAGTACTGGAGCACTGGATAAGGAAGGAGATGGAAGGGATGACTTTGGGTGAAATTGAGAATGACTTCCACCCTCTGACTTAGGTTGAGCAAAGTTGTAACTACTTATCCTTGCTCTCTTATTTTGTTCTCCCACATCTTAATCTTCTGCTCTTCTATCTTTTGAGCATGGATCATAAGCCTAGCTATGTCCATCTCGCTAATCAATATTGCATATCTGCACTCATTGAACACACTATCATTCACCCCAAAAATAAAATTACTCATCTTATCCCTGTTGTCTACCATTACATGAAGAGCATATCTATCTACTTGAGTAAACTTAAGAGAATACTCTTTCATTGTCATGTTGCCATTCCTGAGGTTTATAAACTCTAACACCTTAGCTTTCCTCAGTTCTAGGGGAAATAATCTATCTAGAAAAATAGTGGAAAACTCCTCCCACACTATAGGCCATGCGTCACCCGCCCTCTCTGTTTTCCACTGTTTGAACCATGTGTGAGCCACAACTTGCAACTGATATACAGCTAGCTCAACACTCTCACTACCAGTACTCCTATGATATTTGTAACCTTTTAAACCTGATCAAGGAATTCCTAAGGGTCCTTATTTGACTTAGATCCAAAAAAAGATGGAGGATTCATTTTGGTGAAGTCTTGAATCCTGGCTGTAGCTGAATTGGCCACTGGGTTGGCTGGAATGAAAGTTGGCCATTCATTCTTGGCAGCAACTGAGTTAGCAAGAGTAGTGAATGCAGCTCTGAACTCTGCATGAGAGACATGCTCGTTTAAGGGATCTGCTTAGACGGGCTGAGGGGCTGACTAATTTCATTTCTTCTTTTGGGAGGCATGTTCTATAGAAGAAAAAGAGAAATGAATTAGACTGAGAGTTAAATTTGAGCTCATGCTCACTAGCACGACATGAATACTGAAAGAAAGAAAACTTTTCTTAAAACATCTTATAGCATCTTATACATAAATGTGTCACGCAACACACCCATGCACAATACTTTACTAGATGAGGCTTTCAGACTTCCTAGGACACTATTAAACCTTAGAATTTGATACCAAGTTTGTAACACCCCGAATCTGGTACCCAGAATGCCACACGCTGCTCAGGACCCTGAAGGACCACAAGTTAATCCATGACTGATATATGTACCTAATAACTTCATAATATACTATATAAATTTAGAATAAAAAGATAAAAGGCCATAAGGTTCAAATATTTAACAAAACAAAATATCAGGAAATACAATTTATCAATACCAAAATAAAACTAAAATAACTGTCTGAACATGCTATAGTCTAGAAGACTCTAAACTATCTAAAAGTTGTGGAGTTGATGAGACATATCCCCAACTAACTTTGGACTACTGAAATAATAAAGTAATAAAATAGTTATTCTATCCTAGAATGTATCTGACAGTCATGAATTCTGGAGAACTATCTACGTTCTATTACTGAGAACTGAGACTGAGACTATGGGAAGTAGTTTTTTAACCGACATACCCCTAATAAACTATTATAATTAAGTTGGGGCCCAATCTGTAACCCCAATTGGAAGGATGTCAATACTGCAACACTGATAAGGACAAATTATGAGTAATCCCTCATCTAACAGGTACTCTAAGGATAATAGTGGGCCCTTGATATAACAAGTTAATCTACCTCCACCCTCAACTAGAAAGTTTGATTTCTTAACCTACACTGGCTACGTAGTTTTGGAGAGCAAGGATTGCTTCTAAGAATCACATCCTCTAATAACAGGTGAGTTCCTATCCTTGGGCTCACTCGGTGTTGAATCCTACTTCTATCTGAATAGAAACTAAACATGATTAACTAAACTGAACTAGGCTACGTTGATTGAGTTCCATTGACTGACGAAATATTACTAAAATCTGATAACAGACTGAGATTACTGAGTTTTCCTGAGTAATGTGACTGACTGAATTCTACAGAGTTCTGAAACTGACTGAGAATACTACAGGTCATGGCATGATTGAGACTATCATGAAACTGACACTGGCTCTAGGCACATAACAAAATTGTCGGGTACAAGTACCCCCAGGACTTGATAGTATGAAATTGGCAAAACATGACACTTTTTGACACATGACCATAGTCAACAATTCATAGTACAATCATTAGGGATTTCATGAAGTATTCGCATGCTATAAGCTTACACATGAATAGGAATGCATGTAAACATATCATAATTTCATAAGCCTAATCTCACGAGCATTGCGTCAATCCATTACAAAGTATAACAATAACATGGGAGTCATATCGAACATAAGGGAGAAACATGGATTCATCAATTTTGGTCACAAATGAGTCATAAGGCATAATTCCTATTCTCTTAGGCATTTTGTCAAACACCTTTCATGCATATCCTTAGGCTTAGGCATGAATATTTAATTAATATATCACTGCAAAATTTTACACTTCTAATGCAAGAATTTCAACCACATACTAACATATTTTCATGATACTCATTAAAGACATCAACTTGGAAATCAAACAATAACATAAACATGGATATAATTCAATTCATACCATGGAATCCAAAGATTATATTTAAAATAGGGTTTCTTGATCTTCATGGGTGAAATGAACCTGTGAATCAACACTTGACATACTTGGGTGGATGATTTCTTGAAGATTGGTAGAAGAAAGCTTGAATTCTTGACTTGGAAACACCTAGGGTTTCTTGTTCTTAGGGATTGATCTTTGAGAAAAACACAAATTTGGTGTTATAGATGAATAATGAAGTTATGAGATCTTGTCTGGTTTATTTAGGGATTAAAATGGGTGGAAAAATACTCAAATACCCTTTTAAAAATGGCTTAAAATCGTTGATCGAAAGTGGCAATGGTTTGGGTGATGGTCCATCGCTGGCTCGATAGTTTGTCAGTCCTGAATGTCACACTTTGACAGAACCTAAACTTTCTACCTCGTCTATGATGGTTTGGGAAACGGTCCATCGCTAATTTGATGTTCCATCGATCCTGACCGTCGTACTTGGCCAGAACCTAAACTTCCTACCTCGTTCATGATAGTTTGGGTAATGGTCCATCACTATCTCGATGGTCTATCGGTACTAACTATCACAGTTGGCAAGAAGACGGGTTCAGTTCCTTAGTCACAACTGCTTGGCTGACGGTCCGTCGGTCTTGACCATCACTTCTGGGCAATTCCAATAGTGCCCTATAAAACATCTATAACTTTTTACTCTGATACTGGATTTGGACGAAATTGTTATCATTAAAAAGCTAATTCAATTTTTCCCACATGATAAAAATTCAAAATTAGTGAAATTCTATATGATTTAAAAATTAATCATTTAGGAAGTTATCACTAACTCTTCTGGAGACTAGATTTGATTTAAAGAAATTTCAGGGTATTACAGGAACTCCAATGATTCCATCCACAAGCATTGATTCAGACTTTTCTGGAAAAGACATTGATGAAAATATGTACGGGGATGATTGAATCATTACTCTACTTGACTACAAGTTGGCCAGATATTATGTTCAGTGTATGTAAATGTGCCTGATTCTAGCTGACTACCAATGAATCCCATCTCACTGTCACCAAACAAGTCATCCAATATCTAATGGGAACTCAAGACTTTGGTCTGAGGTATCCCTATTCCTCACACTTTGATTTAACTATTTACTCAGATGTTGATTTTGAAGGAGACAAAAATAATAGGAAGATCACTAGTGGAACATATCAAATTCTTGGTGATGCCCTGATATCAACAAAAACCATACCTCAAATAGAAGTATAATGAGGTCGATTACAAATATAGTAACACAACTAGGTTGGATTCGATCCCACATGAAAGACATGAACAATTTCTTATCTTGATGTAATCCACAAGCAATACAAGAAAGTAAATAGGGGGATATTGTTGTAAATCTCAAATAGTAACCATATCTTGAGTGCTTTTGAGTTGTAATCAATATGATATTAGTGACAGGCTTATGTTCCCTCTAGCTTCTCAGCTCCGTGGATTTCTCGTGATCAAGCTAACTATTTTGTTGTTCTACATGCAAAGCCTACAAGATAAGTCTTATCAACTATTGGGTGGTAAGAACAAAGATAAATTTCACCCTTTACCAGGTACGTCTCAGGGTGTTGCATTTTTGCCCCTTGTTCCAGCCTCAATTACACTTGTTAGGGTAGGATCAAGTGATAAGATCTGATGCAGAGACCAAAGGGTTGAGGTAGAAATCCCAAATCACTATCTTAATTTTCTTTTCCTAATCAGAAGCTTCTTGGTTATCGAATGGATTCGAATACAGGCTTTCTCAAGCTACTGCAGCAACTTCAGATTGATTATTGTGAATAATAATTAAGATACATATAAAAACCCTAGAACAATTAAGTCTCACAATTTCTCTGCGTAGTTAATCCGCTAGGGTTCCCACAACCCTAGTTAAGGAGATTAGCCACTCATGTTTGTGAAAGAAACCATGATTATCTATGAAGAACACATAAAACCAATTGCACAAGAATAAGATGAATAAACTCCTAAGTCTTTAATTGAATAAAACCTTAAAATCTCAAGAACAATTGTAAAAGAATATAATAATGTGTATTAATGCATCAAAGAATTGTAACAACACCTCCTAATAGAAAATAAACCCTAGGGTATTTATAGTATATCAAAATAACCTGGAAATCCTAATAAAAATAGGAATTGTTAAGCAATGTCCGCAGTCAGTATGCCTTGATTATCACTCTTATTAACTCAATACAAGTCGAACCCTACCCTCTTGTATCCATTCTAGTGCCTAATTTTTTGTGGCTTCAACATTTTGTTCTTCATACGACATCTTCATACGAGTTGTATCTAAGTGTACGACTCGTGTCCTTCACTCGTATTCACTAGTTGGGACTTTCTTATTTCAAAGTCTTGAACACTAGTTTGTATATGACATCACTATACAAGATGTACTCAGACTTCCGACTCGTATATTTTTGACACTTCAAATCTTAGATGGAAGCTTAGACTATATTATGCTTACATATTTAGTATACGACTCATATCCTCATCTACGACAAGGATATTTGAGTAGTATCTTACTCACACTTAGTTCCACAGGTTGGATTTTTGTTATATTACACATAAGATTCAGCACACGAGTCATATCAAAAGGTTACAACTCAGCAGCTGACTCATATACTTATCAAAGTTGGTATTTTTTAGGTCTTTTTCGTCTCTTTTCATTTAACTACTATTGTAGACACGTTTTACCTATATTTCACTCCAAAGTGCATCATATCCAATGAAATATCCTAAGTTCACTCATAAGTTTGCAATTTAAGCATTAAAAGTTTCGTGTTTCCATGACACATCAACACCCTCAACTTAGGATTTTACATGACCTCAAGCAAACAAAACCAAATACTATTTTCTATCATAGAGGCGATGATTAAACAGGAAGATAGTAAGTAACCCATGGCAGTGATTTTGAATTAAATTTCAATCTTGTTGTTCCCCTCATAATTTTCAACGTTTCCATTCAAACATGCATATAGTAATTTTAGAATGTGTAGAAACATGAAGGGATCCGATGATGGAATTACATAAGGAATAGACACTTAGACATAGACAAGATTCATATTTTTTAAATAATCTAGTAACCTAGCAACATAACCCATGTGCTCTCACAATCAAAGAAATCTCATTCGCTCTTCCTTTGGAAAAAACAATCTTAATTAGGGATAGAACGAATGACTCTCTCACTCAAAAAGAAATATCAACACTGCGCATAGAATACCACAGGCTTACCGTTATGCTCTTTTCCTATATTTTCAAAAATTCATAGTAGGATCACTATTGGACTTTATTTGTCTTGAAATGTGGGATTGGGGCTGGTATGATATCTTTTGAGATTCATTTGGTAACTAAGCCTCCTCGACACTATGCTTTTCTCAGGGTCCACAAACTTTTCACTTTTTTCTTTGTCCACCCTTATGTCTCCCTTTTTCTTTTAATCCCTTTATAATTTGGACAGGTGTGTTTCATCTTAGCACTTATTAGTTTTTTCTTATTTCTTTTCTTTGACTTTTTCTTTTTATCACACCTGCTCATGTTTCAACTAATTTTCTTAGACCCACTTTCTTCATTCTTGTTTCCTCTCATGAACCCCTATGATAGCCACCCTCAACTTAGGCGATTTTCCTAAGTTGAGTTTCACAGTGTCTACAAGAGGACCAGTAGTTTATTGTAAGTTTAAACGAGAAGGTGATAGGTGTAATTAGAAAAATTGGTCTATTAAGGATTAAATATTTGAATCACAAGGATTCATTCATTTGGTTAAGGTATTTTAGGCTCGGGTGGACTTATACAAAAAAAAGGCCTATGATCACCTCCTACCTAACTATCCTAAACCTAGGTAAAAGCAATTGGACAAGTTCTATATTCTGACACAATCGAGAACTCAGTAGACCTTACACGCACTTGCACAGGTATACACTACTAAGTACTAATTATCCAACTATACAACTGGTTTGTCCCTAATGGTTCGGTCCTTAATCCTAATCCCATTATTAGATTAACAATAGTCTCCCACAAGTATAGAAATTAGACAATTAATTAAACTAAATTTTTGGAAGGGATTAAAGTTTTTCAAACCACTTTCACAATTTTAGTACAATGTTGATGCTACTTTTCATAATAGCAACAATGTTTCAAACTAAGCAGTGTTTCACAATCACAAAATAAAAATCCAAACAAAAATCTTTCAATACAATTGAAATTTTCAAAACTTTCCAAAATCATAATCAGGAATCAAAATATATCCAAAAGATATTCGTTGCAATGGCATGCAGATCTACTCCCTACCTCAGTTGTATGTATCAAACCTGCAAGTCGTAATAGACTTTTAGTTTTAGCTACATCTACAAATTTTTGCACTGTTCCAAAATTCTTAGAATAACCCCCCCACCTCCCCCTTAATAATGTTGTACTGTTATAAGTTCTATAAGAATAAATAGAATAAGGGATAAAGGTTATACTTAGGTGTTTAAGATGTCGGTGCATCAGTATCAGCATATGGGCCCTTAGGTCGGGTCCCACTCTCATTAGTAACTATCTCATAAATTGGGATTAAATCAACAACATATGAGGGTACAACCTCAACTTCATCAGCATTATCTATGGTAGCTCTCGATCCGCTAGATCCTAAAGCTGTAATACCCCATATTTTCATGCTGGAAGTCTAACCATCATTCCTAAGTGTATAAGCTATAATCCAAATGACTCCCTTGTGAATATAAGTTCATGATCATTATCCTAGTTTATAAAGTGATATCGAGGTGAAAGATGTTCATATAATTCACTTAGAACAAAGTTGAACTAAGAGACTTTGATTCTTTCAAAGTTTAGTATTTGATTCTACAAGGATCTACTTTGAACATGTATATATTTTTATATACATATAATTTTGCATCTCAATACCCACCAAATTAAAGATAACTGAATCAGGTTTCCAACGGTACCAATTTTTCCTTAATCTGATGCCCGAGCATAAATTTATAGACATTTTCATGAGAGGGGCAGTGAGGTCACATGATTAGCCTGCGACACGTGCTCCATTGCACGCACCTATTTTTCAATTTCCGTTTCTGCATTTTTAAGGACAAATAGGTCCTTTCCTCTACCCTAAATCTTCCATAACAGATAATTAAAGCCCCAAAAACATTAATTACATCATGATTCATCCTTTTTTCTCCAAAACAAACCCTAGCCCCCTCAAGAACACTAAGAAATCCATCACATCTTTTTCAAGAAAATCAAGAATCCAAGCTTTCTAATCCAAGAATATCAAGAACATCTTTCAATATCTTCTCCTGGGGTTTCAAAGTCAAGCTTTCTACATCAAATTAAGTCTAATAAGTTATGTGGGTTATGAACAAGGATACTCCTTTCATCCTTATGCCCGAAACTAGTTTTTAAGTTGAGTTTACATGAATTTATATGATTTGCAACTAGTGTTCATATGGAAATTATCTTTGTTTTGAGTTTATGGATTTATAAAGTGATTGAAGTATGAAAGTGCATAGTTATCTTTATTTAAAGAATTCTCTTTCATGATTTGAACACAATGAGTATGATTTGAGACATTGATTAAAGATTTCCAATTGAGCTTTAAGTATGGCATTGTGATTTTGATTTCATTATCTTGACTTGAATTGTTAAAGAGTTTCAAGATTATTATTTTTGAGCATAAATTTTATCATGATTTGACATGATTTCCAAGTATGGGTTGTAAGCCCTGAGTTTAAGTCTTGATATTTCAAGAAAGATAATATTTGAGCATTCTTTGATAAGCATGTATTTAGATTTTTAAACAAGATTTGATCTTTTTGATCCTCAACTAAGATATGGAATCCACACAAATTTGTTTTGATTACAGTGTAAAATAGATTGATGCATAACTGGTTTTCATTATAAACCTTTATTATACTTTAAGGTGGATTTCCTATAGAATGAGCGTATAAGTAAGGGAGTAGTATTTAGCACCGAGTTGGGTATGTGTCTCATTTCACGTGCCCTAGAACTATGAGTCAATGAAGGTTCAGATTATCAAATTATTCCCATTTATATGGATGCAGATATAGATTGTGATCACTTAGCTCAGGCTATACTCCTTGGCAAGAGTATGACACCTCTCCTAAACGTGAGGTTTTCCCCTTAGGGAACATGATGTTGGACATCATGATAGCTCATATAGTGTACTTCGGTTAGAACAACCTCCCTAATAGAAAATAATAACAGAAAAGCTTTTAGAAACTAACTTTAAAGGATCATGATTTTATTCAGATATTGTTTTACATAAGTCATTCGTTATGAGATTTCAGCTTTTAGCTTATAGATACAAAGGCGAGTCCTTTTTACACTTAATCTGTATGATTTAAAAATAAACTTAACTTCAGTTCTACTTATTCCACTAGTAGAAAGAGATAAAGTATAGCTTTTAGAACAGTGTTATGACTCAGAAGATTTATTTAGTATGCTTTATCATTCATGATTTATGATTTTCAGCTTTTAGTTATTCAAGTCAATGTGAGTCATTTACACCTAGCATGCATTCTTTACATACTATATGAACAATTAAGTTACTATTTTACTTAGGCATTGACCCCCACATACTCAGTACATTCCAAAAGTACTAATTCACATCTACTTCTATGTGCTACATTGTTTAATAATAAAGGTATCAGTTCAGTTGTAGTCCATATATCACGATTTGACAGTTGCAGATTCCAATTAGCAGGTGATAAGTCTTCCTTTTTTGGGACTTCAGTTAAATGTTATTCATGTACTTTACTTTATTACTCATATGTATTAATTAGTGGTAGTTGGATTTATGTCCCATATATCTATAGTCAGTATTGTATAGGCTTCATAGATGTCAGTCAGAGCCAGTCATGTAATTTTAGTTCCTCTTTTCAATTTTATTAGAATACAAAATTGTATCACTATTTTATTTTTCCTAGATTTCATCATGATTATGTTTCCGTATAGTAAACTCAGTCATTTTATACATCTCTAAATTAGTTGCTTCATAGTATGCTGATTTATCGGTTAGCTTGGGATCACTTGTGGTCCTAAGAATCATGTGACATCCAGGGGTAGTCTCGGGGCATTACAAACTTAGTATCAAAGTACAGAGTTCAAGTGCCATCGAGTTCCTGTAAAGTAGTGTCTAGTAGAGTCTTGCAGAATGGTACGGAAACGTTTGTACTTTTCTTTAAGAGGTTATAGGACATTTAAGAAAAGTGTCCTTTTTTCATACTCTAGATCATGATGTAAAGTTGCTCTCTCAAAAACTTCTATCAATTAGTGTGTTACTCCAAAATTCTCTATCTTTGTATTATTCTTTTAGATGAAATGATTAGTAAGTTTCAATTCCTCCTAGAATGATGCTCTCATATTTACTATCAGTAACTTCAGAAGTCACACAAGGGGCTTGAAATGATCTCACTAGTGTGTTATAAGTTCCTTAAGTTGAAAGTTATTTCCTCATCCTCATGAGTCATTAAGTTAAGACAGTAAAATATTTATCAAGATTCCTCATTAACCCTTCAATACAGATAGTGCTTGTGAGAGGAGATAGTGTGAACCTTGATTGGTTAATATAGTTTGCATTCGAGGGATGTTGCAACCTAGAGTGTTATTATTTATAAGTAGTAGAATATTTTTATAGTTAGAAGTGTGGGCTTAGAAATTTAGAGACAAGAAAGGTGGTGATGACGATTGATAAAATGTATAGAGATAAACTTATGCATTGCTATTGAGTTTGCGTTAAGATGATATATCCTTTCATGTTAATTTTATGGAAGGTAGAGCAGGAGTTATTAGTTAAGGTTATTTTTTATTTGTTTGAAGTATGAAAGGAGTTATTGATGATATTTATTTTGTTAGGAAAGTATAAGTTGTTAATAAAAATATTGGGTGGTTGAGTATTGTTAACTTAGGCTTCCATGGAGGTTGCAAAAGGAGTTTTGTTGAAACTTATAGAGCTATGAAAGTAATTAAGATTTATATATGGGTAAATAGTTTTAATGTGTAGAAAGAGAAGGCGGTAATGTATTATAATAAGATATACCATGCGATCATGATCAATTATTGTTATTATGAGGCTTTAGTGGACTAGTGTTTCTTGATGTTTTACTTTACAGCTTCCAAGTGAGAATAGTATAAGGTTGTGTTGTTAATCATGCCTATCACTGGACACTAAGTTTGAATAGTGGATGGTCATCAAGGTGGATGTAAGGATTTCTTGGTTAGTGATGCTAGTTATATGGAGGTGAACCAATAGGCTTGAAATAGTAAATGTAAGAATTTAAGTTTATTTATTTGAGATTAAGTATGATGTTGTAGGTATGATGTAGAGGTGTACAAAAGGTGATATGGGGTTGCATTACTTTCTAAAGTTATTAAGTATTGTGTGTGGTTAGTAGTACCCTTGATTTTCTAAGTGAAAGAAGGCTAATTATATAGTACATGGAGTTGTTAATAGCTAAGATAAGGAGTTATGAATAGATGGTGTTGAGTATTTTAAGTACGATTTTGGTTCTTATGGTTTGGGCAAAATATAAGTATAGAAGTGTGATATTGGTAGGCTATGATTATGTGTTTAGTAAGGTAAGTATGTTTGCAAAGGAGAGTGTAAGTATTTGAGGATGATTATTGAATCTAGAGAAAGTTAAGGATGGTATCTATAAAAGGATTGTCCAAGAATGAAGCCAGTAAGTTCAAAATATAGTTTATTCTTGTGATTTTAGCATTTATGTGTAGACATTAGAATAAAGAAATTATGGCGCAGTCTCGAGAATATGAAATAGATCCATAAGTTTAGAAGGATGGCTTAAATCTAAGAGGGAGATATGGTAAGACCCTAGCTCATTTTAGTTATTGGAATTAAAGGGGTCCAAGACTTAGAAAGTTTCCCTAAGTTTTGGGACTTATCCATTTCTAAAGCTCCTAGACTTTGATGTTTTTATTTTTAACCTTCCCAACCTCGGAACATTAATTTTGTAGTTCATTCACAATCGGGGTTGAGTATAGTACAACTCGGGTAAGTTTCAAAACTTTTAGACAAGCATAGAGGCGTGTTTGGATCACCAAAATAGTAGTATCCCATGATATGCCTGCGGCGCGCGCTTCATTCCACCTCTAAGGGAGCCTGTGGTACCCGCCCCATCGCGCGCCCTCTTTCTTTTTTCCAAATCCTGTTTTGGCATATTTCAGGGACAATGCTGATACACTTCATGTTTAATAAAGTTCATTTTTAGCTTCCAGTAAATAAGTAACAGCTTCACTCTGTGATTTGAGTCATTCCTTATAAAACTATGAACTCCAGTCTAATGTTGAATAGTATATGATAAGTATGAACTCATTGTTTAGAGAATGATCAGTTCTCATAAACTCATGATACTAGTGAAATTCAGATTTATATCATGTACATCCCCAGTTTAGATCTCCTTAATGAATCCATACATTTGATGTTCTATTTCTCAGGCCTCAGTTAAGTGTCTAAGTTATGTATGGTATTATTTCATGTTTTAGATCCTTATGCATTAGCCCTGCAGTGACCTTTTCATATGTTAAGATAGTGGTGATGCTAATGGATAAGCAATGTTTTAGATGAGAGGGAGTTGATAACCCTCATTAAAAAATATTATTTATGCTTTTCTATCTAATTCTATAGAATGAAGGAATATTGAAGTAAATCTTTGGCATATATCATAGTTAGTTGAGAATTATGGGCTTGTCTTCTTAAGCATAGTGCAAGAAAGTTATTATTGATAGGGATTTAGAGAATATGAGAAGTATGCCTTTATGGGTGTTTTCCTTGAAGTTCATATGTAGTTATAATGATAGGCTTAAATGTCATGTTAGGATGTAGTGGATGAATTCAATATGCGCTAGTATAGTCATAGTGAGAGTTCTGAGTTAGTCATTGAAGAGGTAAGGCATGTTATGCTTAGGGTGTGAGTGTTAAAAGATACATAGAAGATTTAATCATGTGGTTTAGACTAGTATTATGGTGTATCGTGTTGTATCTTGTGATTTTGAGTTAGGCTTGATCATGGTGAGAGAATTTAGTTCAGTTTGGACTTTAGTAGATGGATTTATCAACGCCCAAGTGAGAATTATAAGTTGAATCAAATGAATATGGTGTTCAAGGGGAAAGTATAGTTGAGAGAGTATTTGAGAAGTATTGCTAAGCTTAAAATAAAGAAGTTGCACTGCCTAAGTCCTAGTAATTATATCCTAACTTATGATTTACATGTCTAAGTTCGATGGTATAGAGTTGTATCAATGTTGTGATTCCTTAGTCCGATGTCTTTCTCAGATCAGGCCCATGATCCCTTTCTCCCTAATATTAATATGACTTCTTAGAAAGAGTGTTGAAGAAATACTTTAGTTGAGTATAAGCTTTTCAGTATGATTCAGTCAGTATTGCTTGCGATCCAGTTTAGCAATCAAGCAGATAAGCTCCTATTTATTTCCAACTTCCCATTTAGTCTTACTAACCAAAGTTTCACTAGTAAGGAAAATCTATGAGGTAAGATATTTGCATTAATGAAAATTATGAATTCAGTTCAGCCCATGCACCAGGCATCAGTTTTAGATTCAGCTATTTAGTCACGATTTAATTCATAAGTGTTCAGTGAATAATCTTAGTTTTCCAAGTATTCTAGCTCAGACAGTGTAATACCTGATGATAGGCGAATTTACACGCCTATAGCACTAGATTTTGCTCATATTTTAGCCAAGTTTTCAGAACAAATTATTTATTTCATGCACTTTTAGTCCTTTTTCCTGTAAGTGAGCTAACGAACATGATTAGCAAGTTTTCAGGTATAAATGATGCAAAATTCAGCATTTTATGGATAACTTGATGCCAAAGAAAGCTTCACGAAAGGAGGAGAGCAAAGCTTGGACGCCAAGGACCAAAAGTGGCGCATGGAAAATATGTCCCGGGCAAAAACGACAATTCTGAAGACTTTGGGGACTAGCAGTAATTTATTAAGATTAGGGTAATGATACATTAACCTAGTAGGATTGGGTTAAGTAATTCATTAGCTTAGTAGGAATAGGATATGGGTATTATAAATACCCTATTTTGCTAGAGATTTTTAATTCAATTCCTCCATTAGTCACAAACAATTCACTACTACTTTTTATTCTTCAATTAATTCTACTTTTTATTCTTCTTATATTCATCTAATCAATTCTTATTTTTCCACAACAAGAGAAACGTTACTCTACAAGGAAAGTCACGCCTAACGCCATACCACACCTTACCTAACGAGATCTTTATTGTGGTATAATAACAATGTCGATTGTGATTTCCTTCGCACTCATGGGTAACTAAACTCCTTTGTTGGGGTTATGGAAGCCTTATGAGATACTATGTAAAGCTATGAGTTTGTGAGTTCGTGACACGTATGCTGCTTATATCATTATTCTCTTCATCTTAATCTGAATTCTTTGTGGTTGCAAACGCATAGAATACGCCAGTATAGCATTAACTTGTTCGAAAGAAAAGTTTTATGTCTGGAAAAGAGATAATGTCAAGGTAATAGGGTCCCATCCCCTATTAAAAAGTTAGTACTGTAACTGGATTAACCTCTTGGTGAATTTGTACCGTTATACACGCTTTAAGCCTCGAAAGAGTTAAAGTGAAATAGTCTTTGATGAGGTCGAAAGACGCTTGGATTTACCATCGAATACAATTCTCTATAACCATATGCATGTCTGAATTCCGCACACTCATAGTCAATTGAGACGTAAAACTCATAAGGTGGACATAACCCCAACTTCTCAATTCTCATTGTTTTACATCTTACCAAACATTCTTTCTTTTTACTTTGCTATTTTCCGTTTTTACCTTATTACTTTGGTTACATTACTTGCACGACAAAACTCCCCCTTTTTACGAGACTTGCACTAAAAGTCTAGTAATCTTTGCTTACTTGTTGACCAAGCTATTCCCTGTGGGATCGATACCCAACCCAGTTGGGTTATATATTTGACAACGACCGCTTTACACTCCTACGAGAGCTGTAGATTGAGCGTTATCAATACCCATTGTATGATCTTAGTATCGTTGTATCATGATTTGTGCCTGCATAATTTATCACTTCACATTTCTATATATATTATTGTATCATGAACACATTAACCGAATTCTAAATTCTTGGCTTGAATCAGCTCCATATAGTAAGTAAAGATAAGTCAGCTCAGAAATCAGTTTTATGATAGAAGTTTTTAATGTTTTAGATCAGTTATATCCTTTCTTTGAAGACATATCATGTCCAATTTATTCCATACCTCTAAAGCTTCAACAAGTTCCTATCCATCATTCGAGGATGAATGATTCCAAGGGGGAGATAATGTAATACCCCGTACTTTCATGCAAGAATTTTAACTATCGTTCCTACATGTGTAAGCTCTAATCCAAATGATTCCTATGTGAATATAAGTTCCTGATCATTATCCTAGTTTATTAAGTGATCTTGAGGTGAAAGATGTTCATAGAATTCACTTATAACAAAGTTGATCTAAGAGCCTTTGATTCTTTCAAAGTTTAGTATTTAATTCTACAAGGGTCTACTTTTAACATCTATATCATTTTATATACATAGAATTTTGCAGCTCAATACCCACGAAATTGTAGATAATTGAATCATCTTTCCAATGATAACAATTTTACCTTAAACCAATACCCGAGCAAAAATTTATAGCAATTTTTGTGAGAGAGGAGTGAGATCGCGCGATTAGCCCATGACGCACTCTCCGTCTCACACACCTATTTTTTAGTTTCTATTCTGCATTTTTAAAGGAAAATAGGTCCTTTCCTCTACCCTAACTCGTCCATAACAGATAATTAAACCCCCAAAAGCATTAGTTACATCATTATTCATCCTTTTCTCTCCAAAGAAAATCCTATCCCCTCAAAAACACCAAGAACTCTATCAAATCTTCTTCAAGAAGATCAAGAACCCAGGATTTTTAATCCAAGAATATCAATAAATGCTTTCAAGATCATATCCTAGGGTTTCAAAGTCAAGCTTTCTACTTCAATTCAAGTCTAATAAAGTATGTGGGGTTATGAACAAGGATAATCTTTTCATCCATATGTCCAAAACTAGCTTTCAAAGTTAAATTTGCATGATTTGCAACCAGGGTTCATACCTAAAGTAGCTTGTTTTGAGTTTATGGATTTATAAAGTGATTGAAGTATGAAACTGCATAGTTATTTTATTTAAAGAATTCTCTTTCATGATTTGAACACTATGAGTATCATTTGAAACATTGATTAAAGATTTCCAATTGATCTTTAAGAATGACATTGTTATTTTGATTTAATTATCTTGACTTTAATTGTTACAGCATTTCAAGATTATTATTGTTGAGCATGAAGTTTACTATGACTTCACATTATTTCCAAGTATGGGTTGGAAGGACTAAGTTTAAGTTTTGATATATAAAAAAGGGGCAGCCCGGTGCACTAAAACTACCGCTATTTTATGAAGAGAATGAATCTTTTTCTCGAAGGATTAGAAAAAATGGGTTCGGGTCTACTGCTGGAATGATTTGGAAGATCCAAAACTAAAAATAGTGTTATTTGATAGCAACAACATAATGGAGGCAGTCACCCAATATAGATTGATCCAAAATCTGATTCAAATAAAATATAGTACCTATGGGTATATAACAAATGAATTGATTCGATTCTTTTTAATGAATAGATATGATCGCAACTTCGAATATAGAATTTAAAGGGATCAAATAGGAAAGGACACTCTGAATCATAGAACTATAATGAAATATATGATAACGCTCAAACTACAGCTCTCGTAAGAGTGTAAGCGGTCGTTGTCAAATATAGAACCCAACTGGGTTGGGTGTCGAATCCCACAGGGAATACTTGGTCACTAAGTAAGCAAAGGTTATTAGACTTTTGGTGAAAGTTTCGTAAAAAAAGGGGGATTGTAGCGTGAATTTAAGAGTATCAAAATAGTAACGTAAGAACGGAAAATAGAAGAGTAAAACGGATTATTTGGTTGGTTTTGATCAATCAGAATTGAGAGTTAGGGTTATGTCCACCTTATGAGTTATACGTATCCATTGACTATGAGTTATGCGGAATTCAGACATGCATGCGCTTATAGAGAATCGTATTCTATGGTAAATCTAGGCGTCTTTCGACCATCAAGGATTATTTCACTTTAACTCTTTCGAGCTTAAAGCATATCTAATGGTACAGATTCTCCAAGAGCTTAATCCAGTTACGGCACTAACTTTTTAACAGGGGTTGGTGCCCTATTTCCTTCACATTCTCTCTTTTCCAGACATGTAACTTTTCTTTCAAATAATTTAATGCTATACTGGCGTATTCTATATGTTTGCAACCATAAGAATTTAAAATAAGATGACGAGAAGAATGATATAAGCAGCATACGTGTCAAGAATTCACAAACTCATAGCAATAGATAGTAACTCATAAGGCTTCCATAACCCTAACAGAGAAGTTTAGCTACTCATGAGTGCAACGGAGATCACAATAAACATCATCATTATATCAAAGCTTCAAAGAATCTCACGTTGAATATGGGGGTGGCGTCAAACTAGGTTGACATTTTTCCCTAGAGTTCCGTGTTTCTCTGTAAAAAATTGTAACGTGAATTAGGAGCAAAAGTTGAATGAAAAAGACTTGAATTAATTAATGAGTGAATAAGAATTAATTAGAATGGGAAGGAATAGAAGTGGGGATAAGAAGACAATGCTGAAAAGTTTCAGCAAAATAGGGTTTATATAACATCCATATCCTAGTCCTATTGAAATAGGGTTTTTATCCTTGTCCTAGTCCTACTGGGTTACTGCATTCTTTTCCTAATCCTACTAAGTTACTGCTGGTCCTCAAGTCTTTGTAAATGTTGTTTTTGCCCGGGACAAGTTTTCCATGCATCACTTTCAGTCCATAGGCGTCCAAACGCTGCTTTCCTTCTTTCGTGAAGCTTCCTTTGGCGTCAAGTTATCCATAAAATGCTGAAATCTTCATCATTTATACCTGAAAACTTGCTAATCACGTTGGCTAGCTCACTTATAGTAAAAAGGACTAAAAGTGCATGAATTATACATTTTGTCCTCAAAACTTAGCTAAAATATGGGTAAATTAAGGCGCTTTAGGCGTGTAAATATGCCTAACATCAACACCCCACACTTAAAGCTTTGTTCGTCCTCGAACAAAATATCATGTCCATATAAACATCTACTTAAGGGTTCACAGTAACAACACAAAATACTCATCAAGACAGGCACGACAATTATTAACAAAGAGTAGTTTTCTGATCACTACTAGAAACAATTCAACCTCCAACCTAGACTCGTGATGATGGTTAATTCGTATCCAAAATTTAAGGCACAAAGAATCATACACAACTACCCAAAACTCATCAACCATGTGTGTCTCACAATATATCACCCATAATCACTCACAAGTATTTCATTTTTCGAAACATGGGTATAAGATTTTCCTTGCTCTCACTCTCACAAAGAATTCATATGTTGCAACTGATGACAATAGGCTTGCCCTTAGTGTAAATCTCCACTAATATCAGAATGCTAAGATTAGGATCAAATAGGTCTTTACAGGTTGTAATGTAGGCTAAGGGACGGGTAGGACTATTTTGGCCAGAAATAGTGACTAAGTTCCTAAGTGCTTTGATACATAACATTATGCTCTTAACACTGTCTTTAAAACGACCTTTCTACCTTTATTTCATCTACCACCCCTTTTCACCGATTTTGTTTTTCAATGATAAACACAAAGATCTTTTTATCTTTTTCTTTTTTTCTTTTTATAACATACCTCTATGATAGCCACTCTTTTTCATATAATAAATTCAAGTACCAATACACTCTAAGGCATCACTCTTACCCAATTTCCTCTTATTTTGTCACATGACTTTACAATTTAAAGCACTTAGGAATTTGGATCAAATTATGGTCTTGACAAAAAAAATGGATTAGGCTTACATATGAGGCTGTCAAAGAAAATAGCTAAAGGCTCAAAGGGGTTGACTAGGATAATGTCCATGGGTAGGTAAAACGAAGGTAAACAATCACAGGTTGCCAATGAAATGCCTAAATCATCTCCTACACTTACACTCTTTATTTCGCTTCACACACACACCAGGCAAGTTCTGGCATCAGCCACAAACACAGAATATACTATCATCTCACACACAAAAGTCACATGGTCGAATTTATTGGTAGTATAGACCCTTGACCCAACAGATGAAGGAATTGAACCACACAATTATCACACAATGAGTCACTTTTAGAGCCTAAACATCTCAATAGTAATGATTGTATCACAGACTCTTGTCACAATACCATGTTGCCTATCAGAACAATTTTATGCAAAGTTTTAACAACAAAACAAAAAAAAATTAAAAATTTGACTACTAAAAAAAATTAAACAAATAAACATAAATATGCAAATGCAGATAAGGAAGTATAGCATACAAATACCAGCACCCCACACTTAGACGGGACACGCTGCCCTCAGTGGAAAATAAATAAGAAGAACCTGGTTAGTCGGACTCCTCCTCTATGTTTGGGGTCATACCCCCTTCATTGGAATCATCATCAAAGTCATCGTTGTCAGAGTTCTCCTCCACGTTGGAGTTTGTCATTCGACGATCATCATCGGTTGGCACATCGTCATCAAGAGGTTCCTCAAAAAATACACCTAATCCACACATCTCCCTCGCATGCTCATTTATTGGGTAGTCATAATCTAGTTGTTGGAGCTCTACAGCAGTTGGAACATGACCCCCGCTCATCATGGTAAACCTCGTCATGCCATATAAATGGCGGAAGAAGCTTTCATCGCGAGCATGTCTTTCTGCAGTGGTAAGGTTGACGCCATGCGTGGATTCAGCATCTTTAACCTTTGTGAGGTCAACCTTCTTCAGGTTGTGTGGAAGCTTATGATCAGCAGGTTCCTTTTCGATGTCCTCCTTCCTCAATATTGCAGTCAACAGATTGCCAAAGCTGAAGTAGGACCTCTTGTGTAGCCTAGCCTTACGCATTGTAGATCAAATAATTGCCCCAATGTTGATAGGGACATTCGTCATCAATGCGTACACCAAGCACACTCTATCTCGTGTTATCTTTGTGTGCTGTGTCCCCGGAATCAGGCAAGAGTTGACTATTCGCAACCATATCATAGCTTTCCTATCTAAGGAAGCATATGGGAAGGTGTTATGCCGACCGGTGTCCTTGTGTCTGCTCCATCGTTCCATAGATCTTGTGCCGCACAATGTGTGTCTGATTGCCCTGTACGGAGGTCTATTATACAGATCTTTGAGTGGTGATGGATCAACAGATGGCAAACCCAGAAAAGAGTTGAAGAACTCCGCATTTAGTTGAAGGACTTGGCCCCGAATCTTTACTTCACTCCCTGTAGTTTTCGATGACCAGTTGGCATAGAGTTCTCGTGTTAGATCGAGATTGCATTCTCCCATATCTTGGAAGATGAAATCAAGATATAACGCCATTATCTTGGCCAACATGCGAGGTTCTTTCTTTGCTAGGCTTTCCTTGTGTATCAACTCCACATGAACATATTTTTTCTATTTATTGTTCCTATACCACTCCTTTCCTTGCTCCTCTAGGACCCATTTGATTCCAAACATGCGGCGAGGTATTTGTAGCGAGGAGGATTCTCCTTGCTCTTTTCGTCCCCTTTACTGGCCTTTTTGTGAAGTGGTTTCTTTTTTTTCCTTGTCTTGCTTTTGGTGCCATTGTACCTGATATTAAAATAATAGTCATGTTAGCTTCATCTCAGTGGATATAATCAACAAACAAGCAGTAGTACCACCACCCCACACATAATTTGTTGGCATAAACTAGTGAAGTGAACGATGTCGATTACTCCGACTTCATCGATATACGTTTAGGTGTTATGTACCAACAATATAATCAGTGCATTAATACTTTTCTTGTCATCTTAACTATCCTTTTTGATTCTATTTCATGAAATCTTGGCAATACTCTCATGTTTGGATTGATGTATCTTTTGAGCAAGACTACTACGTAGAGATTGAATCAAATTATAGCATTTAGAAATAATCACAACATCGTATGTTTGTAGTCAACCATGATTCTCATCTTGATGAACAAGTCATTCCAACATGTAAGCTTTCTAGTTACGAGATTATGCAATTTCCTTGGCCATGTCAATTCCGCAAAAGTATGACAGTGTATAAGAATTAAATACAAGTTGGAAAAAATTCAAGAGCATCCTTACGTATCCTTTCACTTACTTAGTTGTATCACAACAAATCAACCACATTCAAATCACCAATACTACTTCAAGATTTAACAATTTATTATAGGCGTAGTACTTACGGAATATAAAAGAAGAGCAACGAAGTACTTACTTGGTTGATGGCCTCGGAAGATGTTCTTGCAAAGTTAAAGAGCAAAAAGGAAAATTTTTAAGAGAATTTGGAGAGGTAGGCGGCGCCTAGGTTTAAGTTGCAATGCAATTTTGTGTTAAGACTAAGGTTCTATTTATAGGACAAGCTTGGGTCGGGTTTTGATCCATTTGGAATCAGATTTGGAGACAAAAAGTGACCATAGGCTGCGCCTAATGCTTTGCCTATGCTTGGCATAGGCGATGCCTTTTGCAAAGCATTGTTGAGCATAGGCCGCGCCTATGCTATGGTATTGTTAGGCATAGGCGGCGCCTATACCATGGCATACTAGATTCAGAGACAAAATGCCTTTGCATAGGCGGCGCCTATGCTATGGCATTGTTGAGCATAGGCGGCGCCGATGCCATGGCATTGTAGAATCCGAGAGCTTAGGCCATAGCATAGGCCTTGCCTTGTTCGTGGCCTAGATTTACATAGGCCTTGCCTTGTTCTTTGCCTATATTTTCATAGGCAATGCCCAACCCATAGCCTTTTGCTTCTTAATTCCTAACTTACCACCTTAAACATGCAATACTTCCAAATCAAAATTTGAAACCAATCTCCTCGTTTACACCTCTTGCACCTACATTTACTCAAAAACAACAAAAACGATTAGAATAATGGGTTGCCTCCCATAAAGCGCCTTAGTTTTGGTCGTGGCTCGACAAAAACCTAGGAAAACAAAAACAACAAAAACAATTAAAAATGATGGGTTGCCTCCCATCAAGCGCTTGATTTATTGTCGCGACACAACATAGCTATCTCGATTACTTAGAATTCATTGAGATAGATGGTGGATCGTTTTCTAAATGGATTGAGACGACAATGAGGCTTACTTGTAGGCATGCAATCTTCTTCGAGATGACCCTTATGCATACATATCCCAGGCGGGATACCAATTATATCATCAATAGTCCAACCCATAGCTCTCTTGTATCTCTTCAAAGCAGAGATGAGAGCCTCTACGTGCTGTTCACTTAAATAATCTGCCACACTCACAGGAAGTGTATTTCCACTTCCCAAGAATGCATACCTTAGATAATTGGGGAGCTCTTTCAATTCTAGCATTGGGGCTCTTCAATAGAAGTCTTTGCTGTTGGTGACGGTTGATTCTTAAGATCAAGGTCTGGCTGCTTAGGAGTATGAGAATAGGACCCTATTTCTGTTAGAGCACACATAGTTTCTTCATGTTCTTGAGCCTCCTCACGCTCAAAGTTCAGCAGCTCATCAGATAGTGACTCATCAGTAAGCTGCTTTTCTACAGATAATTCTTTGTCATCCTTATAATTAACTTCAACTACAAAGAACACATCCATATCTTCGGGCTGCTTCATTGTTTTGCATACATCAAAATGGACCACTTTGTCATTCAACCGAAATAAAAGCTTATTAGCTCTCATGTCAATAAGCACACTTCCAGTTGCGAGGAAAGGGCGTCCCAAGATTATGGGAACTTCATAATCCACCTCGCAATCCAAAATAACAAATTCTACAGGAAAGATGAAGGTGGAAACCTTCACCAACACATCATTTAAGATACCAACAGGTCATTTTATCGACCTATCTACCATCATGAGCCGCATATTGGTTGGTGTAGGGTCGCCCAACCCCAACTTTCTGTAGACGGATAGTGGCATCAAATTGATTCTTGCTCCCAAATCGCACAATGCCTTAGCAAAATTCATAGATCCAACCGTGAAAGGAATAGTGAAAGCACTAGGGTCTGCCTTTTTCTGTACTAAGGACCTTGTGGCAATTGCACTGCAATGATGAATAGTATTTGTCGGCTCATAGCTTACTGCCCGCTTCTTTGTTAAAAGGTCCTTCATGAATTTAGCGTACCCAGGCATCTATTCCAGTGCCTCAACCAATGGAACATCAATGGTCAGTTGTTTTAACATTGACATGAATTTATTGAACTTGGTATCATCAACTCTCTTCTTTAATCTTTGAGGAAAAGGTGGTGGTGGAAGGGGAATAGTTTTCTCCATGAATTTCTTTCCCTCTTGCTTTGGATTGGTGATTTTTTCGGTATTGTGGATGTTGGGGGTGATGTCATTGATGCCTTCTTCAGCTTCTTCGGCGTCCTCTGGTTTGGCAACATCTACAACATCGTTGGCCACTTGCCTACCTTTGGCTGGATTTTCCAATACCTTACCACTCCTGGTAGTAATAGCCATACATGTTCCATCGTTCCTTGGGCTTTGCACTGTGTCACTAGGTATGGCGCCAGTTTTTCTTTGATTTAATGTAGCTGAAATTTGACTCAATTGTTGCTCCAGCTGTCTTATTGCAGTAGAATGAGAGTCAACCAATTGCTTCATTGAGGACAAATCATTTATTACCTCAGTTACTCCCGTGCTGGTTTTCTCCACTCCTTTCAACAGCTTAGCCATCATATCTTCCATGGACATATTTCCAGAACCAGATGTAGTGGTGTCACGTCTTCTAGGAGGAATACACACGCCACTTCTGTCTGTCTTGTTCTTCCAACTACCTTGATCACGATCTTTATTTCCAAAATTATCATAATAGTTCCGACCTTGGTTTCCTTGGGCATTGCCTCGGAAACCCCCTGATTGTTCAAGTAGTTGGCTTCTTCTTCAGAATTGGATTCCTCTCTTCCATATGCTGCAACAGCCTTTACTTTCTCGGTCTTCCCTGATAATAAGTGCTTGGTGAGAATATCCATCTATGTTTTCATGTGTTCCATATCTTGATCACGTTCTTCTTGTCTTCACCTTTGTTCTGCAGTCATGCTAATGGATACAGTAGAGCTTGCTACCTCAGAATCCCTGGTATGCCTAGCTATACTCTGCTTTGTCATACGATCTAACATATCGCTAGCCTGAATAAAGGTGAGGTCCATAAATGATCCTCCAGCCGCATTATCCACCACTGGCTTAGTTACCGAATTTAAGCATTTGTATAGTATCTCCATCAAGTGGACATTGGTCATATGATGGTTTGGGCACCGTATAAGCTTCGTCTTGAACCTCTCCCATGTTTTGTGAAGGGCTTCAGTTGGAAGTTGACGAAATTTGCTAATTTCATCTCTCAATTGTGCTCTTTTGGATGGTGGAAAGAATCTTTCTAGGAAAGCATCTTTCAATTGCCTCCAATTTGTAATAGAATCAGGACTCAGCCCGTTCAACCATAGAGTTGCCTCCCCAGATAGAGATAATGGGAATAAGCGCAGCCGAATTGCATTCTGTCCAACACCTGGATTGGACCAGATGCATATTCGGATCATCACCTGCAAGTCCACCGAATAATCCCTTGAGTTACAATAACTGAACCATGGTGCTAGTGTTGTTGAACTTGGCTCCGGGTGCCAATGGCAGAGGAATAATAGCTCCTGTGGTGCCAGCTCCATCCAGATCATTATCATGATCATCAAAGGGAATCTGCATAGCTCGGCGTTCAGGCCAAAATCTTGTTTGACGATCTCTTCTATTTGCTAGTGTCGCCACCTCAGCATTACGCCTGGATTTAGTAGCTCATCATCACCTAAGTCCTCATCATCAGGATCTGCAGCTTTCCCAGGGTTATCGATATACTGTTGATGTACTTGGGCAGCGGCCAACGCAGCTACTCTAGCCTGCTCCTGTTGAGCAGCCCTTCTCTCAATATCACGTTGTGCATCCATCCTTCCAATAAGTTGTAGTTCAGGATTTATGGGTAATAATGGTTGTCCTGAACTTCGAGTATTTGGCATGCACTGAACAAAAACCTGCAGAAAACAAAAACAACAACTAAAAGTAAAGTACGAGAATCTTTGACCAAAGGGTCTAGTAATTATCACAAACTTAGTTGACAACCGTATTCCCCGGCAACGGCGCCAAAATTTCATAACGCTCAAACTACAGCTCTCGTAAGAGTGTAAGCGGTCGTTGTCAAGTATAGAACCCAACTGGGCTGGGTGTCGAATCCCACAAGGAATACTTGGTCACTAAGTAAGCAAAGATTATTAGACTTTTGGTGAAAGTTTCATAAAAAAAAGGAGGATTGTAGCGTGAATTTAAGAGTATTAAAATAGTAACGTAAGAACAGAAAATAGAAGAGTAAAACGAATTATTTGGTTGGTTTTGATCAATGAGAATTTAGAGTTATGGTTATGTCCACCTTATGAGTTATACGTATCTATTGACTATGAGTTATGCGGAATTCAGACATGCATGCGCTTATAGAGAATCATATTCTATGGTAAATCCAGGCGTCTTTCGACCATCAAGGATTATTTCACTTTAACTCTTTCGAGCTTAAAGCGTATCTAATGGTACAAATTCTCCAAGAGGTTAATCCAGTTACAACACTAACTTTTTAATAGGGGTTGGTGCCCTATTTCCTTGACATTCTCTCTTTTCCATACATATAACTTTTCTTTCGAATAAGTTAATGCTATACTGGCGTATTCTATATGTTTGCAACCACAAGAATTTAAATTAAGATGACGAGAAGAATGATATAAGCAGCATACGTTTCAAGAATTCACAAACTCATAGCAATAGATAGTAACTCATAAGGCTTCCATAACCCTAACAGAGAAGTTTAGCTACTCATGATTGCAACGGAGATCACAATAAACATCATCATTATATCAAAGCTTCAAAGAATCTCACGTTGAATATGGGGGTGGCGTCAAACTAGGTTGACGTTTTTTCCTAGAGTGTCGTGTTTCTTTGTAAGAAATTGTAACGTGAATTAGGAGCAAAAGTTGAATGAAAAAGACTTGAATTAATTAATGAGTGAATAAGAATTAATTAGAATGGGAAGGAACAGAAGGAGGGATAAGAAGAGAATGCTGAAAAGTTTCAGCAAAATAGGGTTTATATAACATTCATATCCTAGTCCTATTGAAATAGGGTTTTTATCCTTGTCCTAGTCCTACTGCGCTACTGCATTCTTTTCCAAATCCTACTAAGTTACTGCTGGTCCCCAAGTCTTTGGAAATGTTGTTTTTGCCCGGGACAAGTTTTCCATGCGTCACTTTCAGTCCATAGGCGTCCAAACGCTGCTTTCCTTCTTTCGTGAAGCTTCCTTTGGCGTCAAGTTATCCATAAAATGCTGAAATATTCATCATTTATACCTGAAAACTTGCTAATCACATTAGTTAGCTCACTTACAGGAAAAAGGACTAAAAGTGCATGAATTATACATTTTGTCCTCAAAACTTAGCTAAAATATGGGTAAATTAAGGCTCTTTAGGCGTGTAAATATGCCTAACATCAACATACAATCAACCAATATTTATCGAATTTGAAAATGAGTTAGAAGAAATAGTTCGAGCCTCTTATTTTGATTTCTCGAACCGAGAGATCCATGAATCGGGATCCTGATGCATATAGATTCAAATGGTCCAGTGGGAGCAAGAATTTTTAGGAACATTTGGAACAGTCCGTTTCAAAGTAGAAGAGCTGTTTTCAAGTAGTGTCTGATCGATTACGTATTAATCAATATTCAATTAATTGGTCTGAGGTTATCGACAAAAAATATTTGTCTAAGATACTTCATTTCTTTTTGTCCAAGTCACCTCTTTTTTTGTCCAAGTTGTTTTTATTTTTGTCTTACGCACTTCTTTTTTGTGTGTGAGTTTTGAAAATATCCCCATTACTAGGTAAGAGAGCTACATCTATGAATTGAAAGGTCTGAATGATCAACTCTGCAATCAGTTGGTAGAATCAATAGGTCTTCATGTTGTTCATTTCCAAAAATTGAAACCCTTCTTATTGGACGATCATGATACTTCCCAAAAATTAAAATTCTTGATCAATCGAGGAACAATATCACCATTTTTGTTCAATAAGATACCAAAGTGGATGATTGACTCATTCCATTCTAGAAATAATTGCAGGAAATCCTTTGATAACCCAGATTCCTATTTCTCAATGATATTCCACGATCAAGACAATTGGTTGAATCATGTGAAACCATTTCATAGAAGTTCATTGATATCTTTGTTTAATAAAGAAAATCGACTTCGATTCTTGAATAATCCCCAGCACTTCTTCTTCTATTGGAACACAAGATTCCCCTTTTCTGTGGAAAAGGCCTGTATCAATAATTCTTATTTTAAGTCTGGACAATTCCTTAATATTTTGTTCATTCGCAATATCTTGTTCATTCGCAACAAAATATTTTCTTTGTGCGTTGGTAAAAAAAATATGCTTTTTGGGGAAGAGATACTATTTCACCAGTCGAGTCACAGGTATCTAACATATTCATACCTAACAATTTTCCAAAAAATGGTGATGAAGCATATAACATGTACAAATCTTTCCATTTTCCAAGTTGATCCAATCTATTCATTTGTAGATCTATTTACTCAATCGCAGACATTTATGGAACACCTCTAACAGAGGGGCGAATATTTAATTTTGGAAGAACTTATTGTCAACCTCTTTCAGATATGAATCTATCTGATTCAAGAGGGAAGAACTTCCATCAGTATCTCAATTTTAATTCAAACATGGGTTTGATTTACACTCCATGTTCTAAGAAAGATTTATCATCCGAAAAGAGGAAAAAATGGAGTCTTTGTCTAAAGAAATGCGTTAAGAAAGGGAAGATGTATAGAACCTTTCCACGAGATAGTGCTTTTTTAACTCTCTCCAAATGGAATCTATTCTACTCAAAATGGAATCTATTCCCAACATATATGCCATGGTTTCTTACTTTGACAGGGTACAAATATTTAAATTTGATATTTTTAGATACTTTTTCAAACTTATTCCAATACTAAGTAGTGGTAAAAAATTTATATCCACTTTTCCTGATATTATGCATGGATCAGGTATATCATGGCAAATTCTTCAAATAAAATTGTGTCTTCCACAACGGAATCTGATAAGTGAGATCTCGAGTAAGTGTTTACATAATCTTCTTCTATCCGAAGAAATGATTCATTGAAATAATGAGTCACCATTGATATCGACACATCTGAGATCGTCAAATGCTCGGGAGTTCCTCTATTCAATCCGTTTCCTTCTTTTTGTTGCTGGATATCTCATTCGTGCACATCTTCTCTTTATTTCCCGGGCCTCTAGTGAGTTATAGAAAGAGTTCGAAAGGGTAAAATATTTGATGATTCCATCATCTATGATTGAGTTGTGAAAACTTCTGGATAGGTATCCTACATCTGAACTGAATTCTTTCTGGTTAAAGAATCTCTTTCTATTTTCTCTGGAACAATTAGGAGATTCTCTAGAAGAAATATGGGGTTCTGCTTTTGGCGGCAACATGTTTGGTCCTGCTTATGGGGTCAAATCAATACATTCTAAGAAGAAAGATTAGAATATCAATCTCATCAAGATCATTGATCTCATACAAAATCCCATCAATCGAATCACTTTTTCAAGAAATACGAGATATCTAAGTCATACAAGTAAAAAAATCTATTCATTGATAAGAAAAAAAAATGTGAATAGGGATTGGATTGATGAGAAAATAAAATCCAGGGTTGTGAATAGTGATTCTATTCATGATGAATAAAGAGAATTCTTGGTTCAGTTCTCTACCTTAACGACAAAAAATAGGATTGATCAAATTCTATTAAGTCTGACTCATAGTGATCACTTATCAAAGAATGAATTTGGTTATCAAATGATTGAACAACCGGGAGCAATTTACTTACGATACTTAGTTGACATTCATAAAAAGCATCAAATGAATTTTAAGTTCAATCCATCCTATTTAGCAGAAATACGAATCCGCTTAGCCTTATCCCCCTCTAGGGGTATTTTTTTGATAGGTTCTATAGGAACTGGATTATTCTATTTGGTCAAATACCTAGCGACAAACTCCTATGTTTCTTTCATTAAGGTATTTCTGAACAAGTTTCTATATAACAAGCCTAAAGGTTTTCTTCTTGATGAGATCGATATTGATGATAGTGACGATATTGATGATAGTGAAAATATTAATGCTAGTGACAATCTTGATGTTAGTGACGATATCGATCGTGAACTTGATACAGAGCTGGAACTACTAACTAGGATGAATGGGCTGACTATGGACATGATGCCGGAAATAGACTAATTTTATATCACCATTCAATTCGAATTAGCAAAAGCAATGTATCCTTGCATAATATGGATTCCAAACATTTATGATCTGGATGTGAATGAGTAGAATAACTTATCCCTCAATCTATTAGTGAACGATCTCTCCAGGGATTGTGAAAGATGTTCTACTAGAAATATTCTTGGTATTGCTTCAACTCATATTCCCAAAAAAGGGGATCTCGCTCTAATATCTGTGAATAAATTAAATACGTGCATTAAGATACGAAGGATTCTTATTCCACAACAACAAAAGCACTTTTTCACTCTTTCATATACTAGGGGATTTCACTTGGAAAAGAAAATGTTCCATACTAACGGATTTGGGTCTATAATCATGGGTTCCAATGTACAAGATATTGTAGAACTTACCAATGAGGTCCTATCAATTAGTATTACATGGAAGAAATCAATTATAGACACTAATACAATTAGATCCGCTCTTCATAGACAAACTTGGGATTTGCCATCCCAAGTAAGATTGGTTTAGGATCATGGGATTCTTTTCTATCAGATAGGAAGGGCTGTAGCACAAAATGTACTTCTAAGTAATTTCCCCATAGATCCTATATCTATCTATATAAAGAAGAAATCATGTAACGAAGGGGATTCTTATTTTTACAAATGGTACTTTGAGCATGGAATGAGCATGAAGAGATTAACAATACTTCTTTATCTTTTGAGATGTTCTGCCAGATCGGTCGTTCAAAATCTTTGGTCTTTATTCGGACCCGATGAAAAAAATGGGATCACTTCTTATGGACTTGTTGAGAATGATTCTGATCTATTTCATGGCCTATTAGAAATAGTAGGCATTCTAGTAGGATCTTCACAGATAGAAAAAGATTACAGTCAATTTGATAATGATCGAGTGACATTGCTTCTTTGGCCCGAAATGGGGAATCCCTTTGATATGATGCAAAAGGGCTCTATGAAATGGAGTTTGAAGAAGGGGAGGGAGAAGGAGCCCTTGACTCGCAGGAGGATTTATTCAATCACATTGTTTGGGATCCTAAAATATAGAGCCCTTGGGGCTTTCAATTTGATTGAATCGAAAGGACCAATGAATTAGGATTTCCCTATTGGTCCAGGTCATTTTGGGATAAGCGGATCATTTATAATAAAGAGGATGAGCTTCAAGAAAATATTTCGGGGTTCTTGTAGAGTGAAACCATGCATTACCAGACATGAGATAGATCTTCCAAAGAATAAGGCCTTTATTGAATAAGCCAATTCATTTGGGACCCTGCATATCCACTATTTTTCCTATTCAAAGATCAGCCCCCTAGCTCTGTGTTTTCATATCAAGAATTATTTACAGATGAAGAGATGTCAAAGGGGTTTCTTACTTCACAAACAGATCCTCCTACATCTATATATAAACGCTGGTTTATCAAGAATACACAAGAAAAGCACTTTGAATTGTTGATTAATCATCAGAGATGGATTAGAACCAATAGTTCATTATCTAATGGATCTTTCTATTATAATACTCTATCTGAGAGTTATTAGTATTTATCAAATCTATTCCTATCTAACGGAATGCTATTGGATCAAATTACAAAGACATTGTTGAGAAAAAGATAGCTTTTCCCGGATGAAATAAAAATTGAATTTATGTAATAGGAGAAATATTTCCCATTTCTTAGCCAGAAAGATATATGGCCATGAAAGGGGGATTAAGTGGAACAGAATTAACTGGGTGGTAGAGTCGTGGAAACACTTGTTTCTTCCATATTTTGGAACTTAGCTCCATGGAAAAATATGTTACTGTTGAAACACGGAAGAATTGAAATCTTAGATCAAAACACTATGTATTGATGGTATGAACTTCCTAAATAAGAATTCTAGAACAGCAAACAACCAGTTTAGATATTCACGACCAAAAAGTACTGGATTCTCTTTCGAATAGGCCTTGAATAGAGAAGGAAGGCTGGAATGACAACAGGCATCTATTATATTGAATTTACCTAATAGTCCCCATTTTGGGAACGTCCAGTGCCAAAGTCACTGAATGGGTAAGTCATCAATCCTTAGACTATGCAATGTACTTTATCTGCTGGGTTACGGGCGGACATTTTACCAGAGGTTTCTAATCTAACCTTGTGTGATTCCTGTTGAAGCATATACTCAGAGGGTGGGTGTAGGGAGGATGATTTTAAAGCGGACTCCCTATTCATTGGATAGAGAAGATCACCAAGATTTTGTGATCTGCTGCCAAATTTATTCCAATTGTTAATGCTCATTCAATGAGTATTCTCTATATTATACCATGAAGAGGACTCAAACCTCCACGCTCTTTAGCATGAGATTTTGAGTCTCGCTTCTTTACCATTTCACCACCAAGGCATCTTGAAAGTAAATCGTATTCCATAAATATGATATCTATCTAGTGTGATGTATGGAATATATGACAAAGGTGGATCTATTGATCGGTCATGTCATATAGGCCCAAGTTGGACATCCAATTGCTTCGATTTGAATTATCCAAAGAATGCAATGCCTGATATATATCAAAAAGATGGATAATCAAACCTATTTCTCGATTTACTAAAAGAGGTGAATAGGGTCCCAATAGAGATATGTAAAAAGCAGGTCCGATTACGCGTATTCCTAATCCTAAATAGAATGTAACAATGTAGGGATCAATATGTAAACATAGTATCTATTTAGATAGGCCCAAGT
>CM061552.1:259093354-259103354 GCA_030864225.1 Capsicum baccatum var. pendulum
GTTAGCCGAAAGATGGTTATCGGTTCAAGAACATAAGGTGTCCCTACCTTTTTTCTAGGTAAGAAGGGGTAGAAAAACTTCCTCGATCCAATGTCCAAATACTAGGTTCTACGGTGCTGAAGTAATCCATGCCTTACTCCCAGGAAAAGCTTGAACGACTTTAAGCAAGAGGGTACCTGTACCCAAAACTGACATAGGTGGGTAGGTTAAGAATACCTAGGGGCGCGAGATAAATTTCTTTTAGGAACTCAGAAAAATAGTCCCGTAACTTTGGGAGAAGGGTACCTCTTCACATCACAAATGGGGTCGTAGTGAACAGGATCGTGCGACTGTTTACCAAAAACACAGGTCTTCGTAATGTTGTAAGACCATGTATGGGGGCTGACGCCTGCCCAGTATCGAAAGGTTAAGGAAGTTGGTGACCTGATAATAGGAGATCCAGTGATCGAATCCCCAGTGAACGGCGGTCGTAACTATAATGGTCCTATGGTAGGCAATTTCTTGTCGGGTAAGTTCCAACCCACACGAAAGGCGTAACGATCTTGGAACTTTCTCAAAGAAAGTCTCAGTGAAATAGATATGCCTGTGAAGATGCGGACTACCTGCACCTGGATAGAAAGACCCTATGAGATTCACTGTTCCCTGGGATTGGATTTGGTCCTTTCCTGCGTAGCTTAGGTAAAAGGAAAAGAAGGCCTCCTTCCGGGGATCTCTAGCCATCAGTGAGATTCCACTTTGGAAGGGCTAGAATTCTAACCTTGTGTCAGGACCTACAGGCCAAGGAACAGTCTTAGGTAGACAGTTTCTATGGGGAGTAGGCCTCCCAAAAGGTAACGAAGGCGTGAAAAGGTTTCCTCGGTTTGGACAAAGATTGGCCCTCAGTGCAAAGGCAGAAGGGAGCTTGACTGCAAGACCCACCCATCCAGTTGGGACGAAAGTCGACCATAGTGATCCGACGGTGCCAAGTGGAAGGGTCGCCACTCAATGGATAAAAGTTACTCTAGGGATAACAGGTTGATCTTCCAAAAGATCTCACATCGACGGGAAGGTTTCGCACCTCGATGGCGGCTCTTCGCCACCTGTGGCTGTAGTATGTTCCAAGGGTTGGGTTATTCACCCATTAAAGTGGTATGTGAGCTGGGTTCAGAACATCGTGAGATAGTTCAGTCCATATCCAGTGTGGGAGTTAGAGCATTTAGAGGACCTTTCCCTTGTACAAGAGGACCAGAAAGGACGCACCTTTGGTGTACCAGTTATCTTGCCCACGGTAAACGCTGGGTAGCCAAGTGCGGAGTAGATAACTGTTGAAAGAATCTAAGTAGTAAGCCTACCCCAAGATGAGTGCTCTCCTATTCTGACTTCCCCAGAGTTTCCAGTAGCACAGCCGAGATAGTGACGGATTCTCTGCCCCTACGGGGATAGAGCGATAGAAGTTTTATTGAGAATTCAAGAGAAGGATACTGCGAGATGAGCTGTTTATCATTAAGATAGGTGTCAAGTAGAAGTACACTGATGTATGCAGCTGAGGCATCCTAACAGATCGGTAGACATGAACCTTGTTCCTACATGACTTGATCAATTCGATCAGGCACTCGCCATCTATTTTTATTGTTCAAATCTTTGACAACATGAAAAAACCAAAAGCTCTGGACCCCTCTCTATCTATACAAGGGATGGAAGGGAATACGCCTTTGTTGTCCCCTCCAGTCAAGAATTGGCCCCTCACAATCACTAGTTAATATGCTTTTCTCTCATGATTTTCTTCGTTCATGGTTTGATATTCTGGTGTCCTAGGCGTAGAGGAACCACACCAATCCATCTCGAACTTGGTGGTTAAACTCTACTGCAGTGACGATACTGTAGGGGAGGTCCTACAGAAAAATAGCTAGACGCCAGGATGATAAAAAGCTTAACACCTCTCATTCTTATTCAATATGAAAACGAAAAATAAAAATGAAAAATCCAAAGGTCCTTTTATTCAAAACCCCAATTGTGACATCCCTTCTCTCACACTTTACACCTCGAAACGTACCCTTCTTATAGAGATAAACGCACTTTCACATCTTCTTAACCCAAAATGGCTGGGGAGAGGAAAGGTTCATTTTTTTAGGGTACTCATGGGAACAGATCCAGTGGTGATGGGGTGGGGCCTGCAACTCAGAGGATTAGAGCACATAGCTACGAACCACGGTGTTGGGGGTTCGAATCCCTCTTCTCCCACAACCAGCCCAAAAGGGAAGTACCTTTCCATATGGGGGAAGGAAAATCATGATCGGGATAGAAAACCAAAAGCTATGGAACTTGGGTGTGGGTCTTTTGTCGAAATGGAATGGATTTTCTTTTTCTCCTTTTTATTTATCGTGAATGGGGGAATCATTACACATAGTATGCCCGATCGGCATATTTTTTTGTTTTATTCCCCATAACTCTTCCTCAGCCAAGCTTGGGCAAAATAGCAGAGCAAGTATTAGTATTCTCTTATTTATTACCTGTGTCTACTATATAGTCAAAATACCCTCACTCATTCTTACTAATAAACTGAAAGAAGCTAAGAAATTGAAAGAGGCCTCAAAAATAGAAGAAAGGGAGGAAAGTGAGGTAGAAAGAGATGTAGAAACTGCTTCTGAAATGAAGGGGACTAAACAGGAACAAAAGGGATCCACTGAAAAAGATATTTATCCTTCTCCTTCCCTTTTTCAAGAGGGATCCACTGAAGAAGATCCTTATCCTTCTCCTTCCCCTTTTTTGAAAGAAGGGTTGAATCCGAAAAAAATTGATGAAACGGAAGAACTTCGAGTAAATGGAAAGGACAAAATAAAGTATAAATTCCACTCTCACCTTACAGAGAGAGGCTATAAAAATATTAATACTGGTAATTGTGAA
This sequence comes from Capsicum baccatum var. pendulum, assembly GCA_030864225.1. NCBI lineage: Eukaryota > Viridiplantae > Streptophyta > Magnoliopsida > Solanales > Solanaceae > Capsicum > Capsicum baccatum. Next base: position 259,096,238 of record CM061552.1, read on the forward strand.
ATTTATGATAAAAAATATTCTTATCTGAATAAAAATAATAATAACACGGGTAATCCAAAAAATTTTAAATTGCAATTGCTTGATAAAGAAAATGAAAATCAAGACCTCTTCGGGTTTCAAAAACCTCTTATGAGTATTTTTTTCGATTATAATCGGTGGAATCGACCATTTCGCTACATAAAGAATAATCGATTTGACAAACCGTACGAACTGAAATGTCATAATATTTTTTTGACACATGTAAAAGTGATGGAAAACAAAGAACACCTTTTACATTCTCTCCAAGTTTATCAACTTTTTGGAAAATGATTAAAAAAAAAAAAACATACCCCTATTGTCACTCAAAAAAATGCTCCCTCATGAACTGGACAATCAGTGGGTTTCAACCAACAAAGAAAAAAGTAATAATCTGAATAAGGAATTTTTAAATCGACTTGAAGTTCTAGACAAGGAATCTCTTTCTCTAGATATACTTGAAACAAGGACTAGATTGTGTAATGATGATACTAAAAAAGAATACATTCCTAAAATGTACGATCCTTTGTTAAATGGACCATATCGAGGAACAATCAAAAAAGGGGTTTCACCTTCAATCATAAACAATAATTTGCTGGAAAATTTGAAAGAGAGAATTAGACTAAATAGGATTCATACTATCTTTCTTCCGAATACTGATTACCAAGAATTTGAACAAAAAATGGATATGATTGATAAAAAGTCATTATCAACAGAAATTGACGAGTTTGAACTTTAATCAATGAATTTGGTAATGAACCAAAATCGATTTTAAATTTGAAAGACCTTTCTTTATTTTTAGATCAAGAACAGGTAAGAACGAATTCAGAAAAAAGAACTAAATTTTTAAAATTTGTATTCAACGCAATTGATCCTAATAAGACAAAAGCTGGAAACAAATTGAATGGAATAAACAAAATCAGTAAAAAAAACCTCGCTGGTCATGTAAATTAATCACGTAATTGGACCAACAATTGGGTAAATTTAAAGATGGCCTATGAGTAGATTATCAAATTCGTTTAAGAAAATTCAAACGTGTAGTTATTTTTACTGCCAACAATGAGAAGAAGGATCCTGATGAGACCAACGAAGAAGTGCCTTTAATAATCTATTCACAACAATCTGATTTTAGGTTAGGTATCATTACAGGATCTATACGGGATCAAAGGCAAAAAATAGTTATTTGGAAACTATTTCAAGCAAATGCCCATTCCCCCTTTTTATCGACAGAATAACCCCCGCCCTCTCTCCCCTCCCCTCGTCTTTTTTCTTTTGATATCTCTGGACTAATTAAACCAATTTTTCGAAATTAGACAGGTAAAGAGGGAGAATTTAAGATTCTAGATTAATGTCAAAAAAATGGAGAACTGGGGTTAATCAAAGTTGTATGGCTCAAAATAAAAATAGAAACTTAAACAAATGGAATTCATAAGAAAAAGACCAATTAATTCATTATAAAAAAGAAAATAATTCTGAACTCTATTCATTATCAAACCAAAAAGATAATTTTAAAAAAAGTTATAGATATGATCTTTTATCATATAAATCGATTAATTATGAAAATAAAAGTTACTCATTTATTTCTAGATTACCCTTTCAAGTAAATAAGAACTTCGAAATTTCTTATAATTCCAACACGCCCAAACACAACCTTTTTGATATGCCCAACAATCTTCTTATCAATAATTATCTAATAAAAGGCAATCTTCTACATCTACATATAGAAAGAAATCACGATAGAAAATATAGAAAATATTTTGATTGGAAAATTTTCCATTTTTCTATTAGACAAAAAGGAGATATTGAGGTCTGGGTTAAGATCGATACCAACAGTAATAGAAATACTAAAATTGATATTAATAATTATGAAATAATTAAGAAAAAAGGACTTTTTAATCTTACAACTCATCAAAATCCAAAAAAAAAATAAAAAAAAATAAAAAAAGACTTTTTTGATTGGATGGGAATGAATAAAAAAATATTTAATCGTCCCATATTAGATATGGAATTTTGTTTCTTCCCAAAATTTGTACTACTTTATAATGTATATAAAATAAAACTGTGGATTATACCAAGAAAATTACTTCTTTTAAATTTGAATACAAATGAAAATGTTAGTAAAATTCAAAATATCAATAAAAACAAAAAAAAAAAAATTTTCTACCATCAATTAAAAAATTAAAGAATCGAATTCAAGAAGCAAAAGAACCCGCAAGTCAAGAAACAAGAGAGCGTGGATCAGATATAGAAAACAAAGGAAATCTGGGCCCTGTTTTCTCAAAACATCAAAACGATCTTGAAAAAGATTATGCGGAATCAAATACAAAGAAGGGTAAAAAAATTAAAAAACAATACAAAAGCAACAAAGAAGTAGAACTAGATTTGTTCTTGAAACATTATTTTCTTTTTCAATTGAGATGGAACGATACTTTGAATCAAAGAATAATCGAAAATGTAAAGGTATATTGACTCTTGCTTCGACTGATAAACCCAAAAAAAATTGTTATATCGTCAATTCAAAGGAGAGAAATGAGTTTGGATATAATTCTGATTCAGGCGAATTTACCTCTTACAGAATTGATGAAGAAGGGGTTATTGATTATCGAATCTATTCGATTGTCTGTAAAAATAATGGGCAATTTATTATGTATCAAACCGTAGGTATTTCATTGGTTCATAAAAGTAAACACCAAACTAATCAAAGATATCAAGACCAAAGATATGTTGATAAAAATAATTTTGATGAATTCATTCTGCATCCTCAAACTCAAATAATAAATACAGACAAAAATCATTTTGATTTGCTTGTTCCTGAAAATATTTTATAGTCTAGATGTCGTAGAGAATTGAGAATTCAAAGTTTTTTTAATTCTTTGAATTGGAATGGCGTCGATAGAAATTTAGTATTTTCCAATGAAACTAATGTAAAAAACTGGAGTAAATTTTTGGGTGAAGGAAAACCTCTTTATAAAGATAAAAATAAATTAATTAAATTAAAGTTCTTTATTTGACCTAATTATCGATTAGAAGATTTATCTTGTATAAATCGTTATTGGTTTGATACCAAAAATGGTAGCCGTTTCAGTATCTTAAGGATACATATGTATCCACGATTGAAAATTAATTGATATTACTATATACCCTTTCTCGTATAGAGTATCTGAAAGAAAACAAATGCACACATGCCTTGTCTTACATCTCATTCGAATCTAATTCAAGTAGACGATTCTAAATCACTAAGGTATCGATTAGATATAGAAATGAATCAAAAGAATCTTCTTCATTTTTGGATTTTAGGTTTAAATTATTCGCTTTTGTGAATGAAAAAAATGTACCTACCAACTTTTTCTTTTTGGATTCCTAGCTGAATCAAATTTAAAATTTGATTAATTTATTGAAATTGATAAAATTAGGGGTTCATAAAGAAATTAAATCTATATACCATGTTCAAATTACTGGCATTATTATTACTGATCAATAAAATTCGATAAAATCCATATCTGTAAAATAAAGAAATGGGAAAAAATTATGGTAAAAAATTCTGTCATTTCAGTTATTTCTCAAGAAGAAAAGAGAGGATCTGTTGAATTTCAAGTATTCAACTTCACCAATAAGATATGGAGACTTACTTCACATTTAAAATTTCAAAAAAAAAAGACTATTTATCTCAGAGAGGTTTGAAGAAAATTTTGGGAAAACGTCAACGACTACTAGCTTACTTGGAATAAAAAAATAGAGTACGTTATAAAGAATTAATTAATCAGTTGGACATTCGAGAGACAAAAACTTGTTAATTTGATTAATTTGAAGAGTCATTTCGTTTTGACTTATATGTTTCGATTAAATTTTGATGAACTTTTTTTCTTTTTCAGTAATTCATGGAAGAATGAATCGTTAAAAAACTTATGACTGCACCAACTACAAGAAAAGACCTCATGATAGTCAATATGGTGCCTCAGCCCCCATCAATGCACGGTGTTCTTTGACTCATCGTTACACTAAATGGTGAAGATGTTGTCGACTGCGAACCAATATTGGGTTATTTACATAGAGGGATGGAGAAAATTGCGGAAAACTGAACAGTTATACAATATTTACCTTATGTAACTCGTTGGGATTATTTAGCTACTATGTTCACAGAAGCAACAACCATAAATGGACCCGAACTATTAGGCAATATTCAAGTACCTAAAAGGGCTAGCTATATCAGAGTCATTATGTTGGAGTTGAGTCGGATCGCTTCTCAATTGTTATGGCTCAGTCCTTTTATGGAGGATATTGGTGCGTAGACCCCTTTCTTATATATTTTTCGAGAAAGAGAATTGATATATGACCTATTCAAAGCTATTACCGGTATACGAATGAGCATAATTATTTTCGTATTGGAGGAGTGGCTGCCGATATACCCTATAGCTGGGTAGATAAATGTTTGGATTTTTGCGATTACTTTTTAATAGGGGTTGCTGAGTATCAAAAACTTATTACCCGAAATCATATTTTTTTATAATGAGTTGAAGGTATAAGCATTATTGGGTAAGACGAGGCATTAAATTGCGTTTTATCGGGACCAATGCTATGAGATTCTGAAATAGAACGGGATCTTTGTAAAGTTGATCATTATGAGTCTTACGACAAATTTGATTGGCAGGTTCAATGGTAACGATAAAGGTATTCACTATCTTTTTATTTAGTACAAATCGGTGAAATGACAGATTATTCAACAGGCTCTGAAAGGAATTCCAGGAGGGACTTATAAAAATTTAGAAATCTGACGTTTTGACAGATTAAAAGATCCTGAATGGAATGATTTTAAAAATTGATTTATTAGTAAAATACCTTCTCCAACTTTTGAATTTTCGAAACAAGAAATTTATGTGAGAGTTAAATCCCCAAAAGGAGAATTCGGAATTTTTATCATAGGAGATCAGAACGTTTTTCCTTAGAGATGGAAAATTTTCCCACCAGGTTTTATCAATTTGCAAATTCTTCCTCAGTTAGTTAAAAGAATAAAATTGGTTGATAGTATGAAAATACTAGCTAGCATAGATATCATTATGGGAGAAGTTGATCGTTTAAATGATAATTGATACAACAGAAATAGAGACTATCAATACTTTTTCCAAATTGGAATCCTTAAAAGAAGCCTATCGGATCATATGGATGCTTTTCCCTATTTTGACTCTTGTGTTAGGAATCATAATAGGTGTACTAGTAATTGTTTGGTTAGAAAGAGAAATATCTACTGGAATACAACAACATATCGGACCTAAATATGTCGTCCCTTTAGGAATTCTTCAAGCTTTAATAGATGGGACAAAACTACTTTTGAAAGAGAACCTTATTCCATCTACAGGAGATACTCATTTATTTAGTATCAGACCATCCATAGCAGTAATATCTATATTTTTAAGTTATTTAGTAATTCCTTTTGGCGATCATCTTGTTCTAGCCGATCTTCGTATTGGTATTTTTTATGGATTACCATTTCAAGTATTGCTCCTGTTGGACTTATTATGTTGGTATATGGATCAAATAATAAATATTCCTTTTAAAGTGGTTTACGGGAAGCTACCCAATCAATTATTTATGAAATACCATTAGCTCTATGTGTGTTATCAATATCTCTACGTGTGATTCATTGAGACCTAAAATTTCTCCAAATTCTTTTTTTCTAGAAGCAAGGTTAAAAATATTTGATTGACTATCTATATTTTAAATTTTCTTCAGTATTTGTGTTGATGAACTAAACCAGATAGCTATATGAGTGAAAGAAAATGGCTTCTAAATTTGCAGTAAAAAGGTTCAGTCTCATTTCCTATGTACAAAGATCAAATGGTAAAAAAAGTAAACATACGCAAGAAAGATTGTTTACCCCAAGATTGATGAATTGTCATGATATCTTGAAGCGGGTTCGAAAGATCAACTGTATCAACTTTATAGTGTTTTTACAGTCTATTACCATAGATGGATTTCCACAACGAGAGGTTGAAAGCAAAAATGAGTGGATGGTTAGGAAGACCAAGATACATAAAGGATTAGTAATTGAGATTGTGGAAGTTATCCATGAGGATATTTCTGTACATAAAAGGAATTCGAATTGGGGCTTTGCGTTCGTAGAAATGATCAAGAATTACTCCACATGATTTTGATCCAGAGTATGTTCCTATCCACTTAGTAAGGAAATAACTATCAAAAAACGAAGTAATCTTTTACTGTGGTTAAAGAAAGGCTCTTTTTTCTAATAAAGGAGAATAGGAATGAAATAAAATAAATCAAAATAGAAAGAAAAGAATCAAATTGAAAAAGCAAAAAGGGGAGATGTCTTTTTTTTATTCTTTCTTTCCTATAATTAAATTATGATTTTGATTTAGAGAGAGAAAATTTTTGTCATGATTCATGAACTAATGGGCTCTCTAATTTTTTTCGTAATTGTAAATGTGAAGTTGAAATGTATATAGGATATTGCTATAAAGCGCATTTTATTTAATGATTAGGTTATTGATCAACAAAGAAAAATTAAAATTCTTAAAAGTTGAGATCAATTCAGAAGCACTTATTTATTAGTTTTAAATATAGAATACAGAATTCCATTGACCCATGAGTATTTAGCCTTGCAAGGTGGTCCTTGCTCATTCACATAGGATTCTATGTTCCCCATGCTACTCGGGTCAGAGCATAAGCTAGTGATGTTTTTGCCTACTAAACTTTCTCCATCTATGGTGCATCATTCAGGTTGCTTCTCCTAGTAGCACGACACTTGTATTGCTCTCCCACAACCTCGTTTTCACAGTTTAGGATGCTCCCATTTCTCTCGTCACTACTATAGGAATCGCTTTTGCTTTCTTTTGCTCTGGCTACTAAGATGTTTTAGTTCGCCAGGTTGTCTCTTGCCTGCGCATGGATTCAACAGAAGTTTGAAAGGTTGCCCTATTTGGGAATCTCCAGATCTATACTTATTTTCAACTCCCCGAAGCATTTCATCAATTACTACGCCTTTCCGCATCTCTGGGTGCCTAGGTATCCACCATAAGCCTTTTCTTATTTGAATCTTGCCCTTCACTTTTAAGGCTATGCCATCCTAAAGTGCTGCTAAATAGATGGA
>CM061552.1:265748354-265750854 GCA_030864225.1 Capsicum baccatum var. pendulum
CTTTGAATAGGAAAAAGAGTGGATCTGCAGGGTCCCAAATGAATTGGCTTATTCAAAAAAGGCTTTGTTCTTTGGAAGATCTATCTCGTGTCTGGTACTACATGGTTCCACTCTGCAAGAACCCCGAATCATTCTCTTGAAGCTCATCCTCTTCATCATAAATGATCCTCTTATCCTAAATTGACCTGGACCAATAGGGAAATCCCAATTCATTGGGACTTTCGATACAATCAAATACAAAGCCCCAAGGAATCCATATTCTAGGAGCCCAAAATATGTGATTGAATAAATCCTCCTGCGGGTCAAGGGCTCATTCTCCCTCCCCTTCTTCAAACTCCATTTCATAGAGAAATCTCTAATCAAGGATAGACCAAGAGCCCTTTTGCATCATATCTAAGGGATTCCTCAGTTTGGGCCGAAGAAGCAATGTCACTCAATCATTATCAAACTGACTGTAATCTTTTTCTGTCCATGAAGATCCCACCAGAACGCCTTCTACTTCTAACAGGCCATGAACTAGATCAGAATCATTCGCAATGAGTCCATAAGAAGTGATCCCATTTTTTTCATCGGGTTCGGATAAATACCAAAGATCTTGAACGACCAATCCGGCAGAATAACTCAAAAGATAAAGAAGTATCGTTAATATCTTCATGCTCGTTCCAACCTCGAAGTACCATTTGTACAAATAAGAATCCCCTTCATTACATAATTTCTTCTTCATATATATAGATATAGGATATATGGGGAAATTACTTAGAAGTACATTTTGTGCTACAGGCCTTCCTATCTGATAGAAAAGGATCCCATGATCCTGAACTGATCTTACCTGGGATCACAAATCCTAAGTTTGTCTATGAAGAGCGGATCTAATTGTATTAGTGTCTATGATTGATTTCTTCTGTGTAATACTAATCGATAGGACCTCATTGGTAAGTTCTACAAGATCTCGTGCATTGGAACCCGTGGTTATGGACCTGAATCCATTAGTATGGAACATTTTATTTTCCAAGTGAAATCCTCTAGTATATGAAAGAGTGAAAAAGTGCTTTTATTGTTGTGGAATAAGAAGCCTTCGTAGCTTAATGCACATATTTAATTTATTTGGAGCTATTAGAGCGGGATCCACTTTTTGGGGAATATGAGTCGAAGCAATAACAAGAATATTTCTAGTAGAACATCTTTCACAATCCCTGGAGAGATGGTTCACTAATAGACCGAGGGATAAGTCATTTGACTCATTCATATCCAGATCATGAATGTTTGGAATCCATATTATGCAAGGAGACATTGCTTTTGCTAATTCGAATTGAAGGGTGATATAAAATCGGTCTATTTTCGTCATCATATCCACAGTTAGCCCATTCATCCTAGTTAGCAGTTCTAGCTCCGTATCAAGGTCACGATCAATATCATCACTAGCATCAAGATTGTCACTATCATTAATATCATCACTATCATCAATATCGATCTCATCAAGAAGAAAACCTTTAGGCTTGTTATACTAGAACTTGTTCAGAAATACCGTAATGAAAGGAACATAGAAGTTTGTCGCTAGGTATTTGACCAAATAAGATCTTCCAGTTCCTATAGAACCTATCACTAAAATACCCCTAGAGGGGGATAAGGCTAAGCGGAGCAAAAAGGGTTTTCCATGAAATGGGAAATGAAAACTATTTTTCCCACACAAAGTTTGTGAATAAGTGATTGTCTGATAATGAGCAAGGAATATCCATTTTTTTGCTAAACAGGACAGATTGAACTCATAATTCATTCGATGCATTTTATGAATGTCAACTAAGTATCGTAATTAAATTGCTCCCGGTTGTTCAATCATTTGATAACCAAAGTCATTCTTTGATAAATGATCACTATGAGTCAAACTCAATAGAATTTGATCAATCCTATTTTCTATCGTTAAGGTGGAGAACTGAACCAAGAATTCTCTTTCTTTATCATGAATCGAATCACTTTTCGCGACCCAGTATTCTATTTTCTCATTAATGCAGTCCCCGTTCACGTTTTTTCCTTTTTTTATCAATGAATATATCTCTTTACTTGTATGACTTAGATGTCTCGTATTTCTCAAAAAGGTCATTCAATTGATGGGATTTGGTATGAGTTCGATGATCTGGATGAGATTGATACTCCAATCTTTCTTCTTAGAACGTATTGATTTAACCCCATAAACGGGACCAAGCATGTTACCGCCAGAAGCAAAACTCCATATTTCTTCTAGATAATCTCCTAATTATTCCAGAGCAACTACAAAGAGTTTCTTTAACTAGAAATAATTCGGTTCAGATGTAGGATACCTATTCAGAAGTTTTCACAACTCAATCATAGATGATGGAATCATCAAAGATTTGACCCTTTCGAACTTTGTCTGTAACTCACTAGAGGCCCAGGAAATAAAGAGAAAATGTGTACGAATGAGATATCCAGCAACAAGAAGAAGGAAAAGGATTGAATAGAGGAACTACTGAGCATTTGGCGATCT